>JAMPIV010010389.1:0-67311 GCA_024509875.1 Oreohelix idahoensis | reverse complement strand
TCACCTCACATGTCCTTGCCATCTTGCCTTCTACTTTCAATCCTCGCCTTCTCTTCCCCACCCCCTCCTGTCCCGCTGATATAATAACGATTTTCATTCATATCGTTCCCCTCCCCCGCTTTTAAGCAAATAATCTCCATTGCTTTTAATCTTCTTCTTTGACCTTTCAACTCGTAAAGGAGCATGGACCTTCAACAAACTTATGCCAAGTCTTCCTGTCACGTGCCAGCAGCTCAAGGTCTCACCTCTCTCTATCTCCGTGTGCACATATGCGTATGTCAATATATATATATATGTGCTCAGTTCCTAAGTGCGATTATAATATTGATTACTTAGTACTGACATTTAGAATGTTTTAATTTGAAAATATTTTGAGAACTGTATTTATTGCAGAACAGAAATATAAAAATACAATAATGCTTATTTCTTTACCCTGATGAAATAAAGTTTTCGTTCGTTCGTTCGTTCGTTCCACGTCTTCTTCATCCCATTCATGTCTGTCTCAAGCACTCGTTTATAGCTTTTAGTCTTAAAAAAAAAAATATTTATGTCCTCACCTTTTCATAATACAAAAGATCTTCTTTTTCATTTGTCTGGAAAGTTTTCAGTCCAAATTCTTTAATAAGTTCCAGCACCCTCTTCTGCTTGGGTCCTATGTAAGCGGCTCCCAGGTCTATGTACTTGGACATTTTGTTCTGTAAGTGATATAATCAATAATATTAAATTACAACCAATAGAATAAATTTATATGTCAAGATCATTCATGTAGAACTGAGGGCAAGAACCAGACAAATGCCAGTGGAATAAGAGATGAGAAGAAGATGATGGAGATGGATTTGAAGCACACTGATGAAACTTAATGATAGTATTACAAGGCAGTACTTGTTCTGGAATTTCCAGGGCAAGGGAGGAGTAGAGGAAGACAAAGGAACACATGGAGAAGAGAGAGCTAGAGACAGATATGAAGGGCAGGAATAAGTCATGGAAAGACCTTGACCTGATGGCACGTGACAGGAAGACTTGGTATAAGTGTCTTGAAGGCCTTCCCACCTCGGGGAGCTGAAGGCTAATAATGATGATGATGATGAATAGGAGAGATTTATGAGGGATGGTTTATATCTTGAATTAAAAAAAAATTATTTCTATTTGTTATAATTTTCCAGGGATCCAAGCTTCCAGGACGCCCCAACGTTCGCTTGGAGAACACAATTAGACAATCTCTGAAAGATTGGAACCAGGCAAGAAGGAAAACAGCTAATAGGACAGCGTGGCGAGCTCTCTGGCTAACCTCTATGCCCCAGGGAGGAGCCATTAAGTAGGTAAGTATAATTTTTTCATGTTCGTCGTATGATAATTATTTATATATACCAGAGCACGAAGTCTTTCATATTTGGACACGTGGTCTAAAATAACGACGAACGTATGTTTAGGTTGAAGGAGGCTCACCTCGCCAAAACTTCATTTAAAAAAAAATATGGACAATTGTTTTAACGGATGTCTTCATCTTCTGTATGTCTAGGGCCTCACTTTGCTGGGACTGTTGATAAACTGGTGTCCGACCCAATGCGTGTAATATGGTTGGATGTGATGTTATGCTGTACCTCTTTAACATGCGTGTTTTTTTGTGTTTTTTTTTTTTACCATTACCGACCTCAACTGTGTACATGCGACCTCCAACTCTGTCTCTGGCTTCCAGCACCAAGACATCCATGTTTGACTTTTGTAACGATCTCGCCGCCGTCAAGCCTGAAATTCAGTCAAGCAATAAACCAAGTTATTAATAAATAAATAAGCCAGTCAGCCTACAATCTGCACGGTCTGTCAATCATTCCACCAATTCACTGACCACTTCTCTCAATAGTTTGGCTTGGCTTGGCTTGGGGTCAGTACTGTAGTGGGTTTGATGGTATTGTATGATGGTGATATTACTAAATGTAATGTATGAGGCCAGCTGTGAAGGCTCCTGAGATAAAATGTAGTTGTGAATTGTCAGAAGGCCTTTCTTGCTACCACTACGACCTCACACTCAATTTTTTTTTTTTAATGAATGTAGCTATGTAAAATGTCTAGGGTAATGATGTGTAATGTGGTGTGATAGTTATAGATACACCCACAGATATTTAAGCAGACTAATAATATTTAACAAATATTATAATACACTGAACTAACTCAAGAGTGTAAAATTTTTGATAGAATTATATTACATTTATTTGTTCTGGATCAAGTTTTATGTTGACCAGAACTTTTTTTTTTTTTAAAAAAAGGATTTAAAAATTATGAAAGAAATGCATGGAATGTTACATAATAAATGCAAGAGTGTACATATATAAGTACTAGACTAGTTAGTTTTATTAAAATGTTCTAGTAGTCATCTACTTGGGAGGATAGTTAATGCTTGTGCTGTTGGGGTGGCCTCATCACACCTGTCTATATTGACTACACAGTGTCCAGTAAATTGCAGGAATTTTATGGGGTATTAGTAACTAAAAGGCGTTGGTGAACTTCCAGAAGACCAGAGGCTCACTCAACTTGCATATGTAGCTCTGGTGCTGAAATCTGGTGGTCCCACCTCTCCGTGCTGGCGGGCAATAATAGTGGTCTCTGTCACAACGTACTGCACAGATACACTCGAGTAAAATCACCAACTGAATGGACACCGCCTTGTTGACAACTGAAACTCACAGCTCAGATTATGAATAAAGAACACAGAAATGCTAGCAAAACTCAGCTGAGCTGCTGGCTATAGTATGGCGTCCCTGAACTTATTTCACTTTCTTTCATTTGGAAATCACCACACTTTAAAATACTGTGTCTATCATCGAACAACTATTGAGGAATGGCCCCACTTGCGCGTCTGAGCGCCGATAAAATGATTGTCTGTGGCCAATCACTGCCTAGGTTTATTTCAAATTCAAATTTCCTACCCTAAAGTCATTTCAGTCATGCTTCAGTCAAGTATGGATGTTTATCTGTTAGTCTGTCCGTCTCTACTTGTTTTTTTCAAAAACGTACTTGATTTTTGAACCAACCTTTCTCTCCCCTCCAAAATTTTGTCGTTAAAAGTTATATTTAGACACAGCTCCCACCAATGTCCCTTCGCTTCCCTACTAAGTAGATTTGAACACCTGCGTCTCAAGGTCGTGTTTTTTTGTGCAAATAGCGACACTTTTTATTCCATACAGTCTGTCGCTGATGTGAACAACACTGTCTTTTGTCATTATCTTCAATATTATCTATCCGTCTGTAAAATTAAGAACATATTAGTTCACTGCTCAGAATGGGCCATCCGGCCAGCTAATTTTTATATTCCTAACATTAATATTACGAAAAAGTTACTTTTTAATTTTTGTAATATTCCAAACATCTGCGTTCTGCCGCTGAATTCAAATCAAAGGCTTGGTATCGCAAAAGCGACCAATAAATGACTGTGGCGTAACATATCCAAGGTCCCTTCTGTCGAGTTCCTTACTTTATGTCAACTTGGGAAACGTGACTTTTCTCCGTTTCCCCCCCCCCCCGCCCCCCCCAATTGCGTCTCCTTAGCCTTTCTAGTCTCACGCAATCTTTCCAGTCATATTTTTTCCTTTTTATCCGCCGTTCCCCTCCTGTCTAGCAAGTCAATTTTTATGGAGGGTGATGACCCGCGGTCTGGGCGATCATGTACTATCAGCAGCCTACGCATTATGTTTTTATCCTTACATGTTATCTTTGGAGGTATTTTACCGTTGTATCTCTGTCAATTTCACTACACATCTCCCCACTTGAAAACATGCCTATGGCAAGTTCCAAAACCAGCGATACACATAGGTAAAATTACTCCTCACGTCTGCCACTACTCTAATTTTGATCACAGGGGTGCCGACTGAGGAAATCTGCACCGACATTCAATTTGCCTGGGATATATTGGATACTGAACTGATAAGGTTGAAGCAATAAAGACCACCTCAGCAATCTTGCGTTTTCATGCTTAGCCTGAGATAAGAATACGAGAGGCTGATGGTCCGTCTCCACCACAAAAGTCCTACCATACAGATAGATTTGAAACTTCTTTATTGCCCAGATTAACGCTAAACATTCTTTTTCGCTTGTGGAGTATCCTTGTTCCGCCTTATTCAATTTACGGCTTGCATAAGCGACTGGTTTCAGTTCCCCATCAGGTGAAGATGATCTTTGCAACAAAGCCCCTCCTAGTCCTACATTACTTGCATCGGTTCTTAAGACAAAGTCCTGTGTCAAATCAGGCAGTTTGAGAATAGGCTTGCTAGTGAGTTTTTCCTTTAACTCTTGGAACGCTAGTTCACATTGTGCAGTCCAAATAATTTTATCTGGAAGTCCCTTGCGAGTCAGATCAGTCAGAGGAGCACAAATAGCGTTAAAATTCTTGATGTATTTCTGATAAAATCCGCATAACGACACAAATGATCGCACGTCCTTTTTTGTTTGCGGCCTAGGTGCTCTCTGCAGTTTTTCCAAGTTCTTAGGATCAGGGGTCATATTACCCTGATATACAGTGTGTCCCAAGAATTCCAACTCTTTGCATCCAATACAACATTTTGTTGGCCTATCATTTAAGTTCGCCTCCCGAAGTCTATCAAACAACATCTCCATAGCTTCAATGTGTTCTTCAAATGTCTCTGTGGCGACGAGAATATCATCCATGAAATTCGTGATACATGGGTTATTCAGGGGATCCAACAATTTGCGCATCATCCTTGAAAACACACTCGGAGCATTTTTCAGTCCGAATGGTAGCATATTGAATTCATAATGTCCATCCGAAGTGCTAAAAGCCAAATAAGGTCTCACTTCAGGCTTCACTGGGATCTGGTAATAGCCTTTACTAAGATCCACCTTTGAAAAGTATTTTGCCTTGTTCAGTCTGGCAAATAGCTGTTTTGTGTCTGGTAATGGATCCACTTGTCCTTCTGTGACAGCATTCAGTTTCCTGTAATCTATGCACAGTCGGTGTTCCCCAGACGGTTTTCTCAACAAAACGACACTAGAACTAAAAGATGATTCACTGTGCGAAATAATCCCCTCCTTCAACAAATACTCTATTTCTTCCTTCAATGCCTTCTCCTTCGCGAACGGAATAGAATAGGCTCTCATACAGATTGGGTTTGAGTCTACCAGTTTCATGTCATACTGTAGCAAATTTGTATGGCCTGGTTTATCTGTTAATACATCTGTATGTTCCTCCAGAACCTGTTGAACTCTCTCCCTCTGGTTTTTAGTCAGGTGCTTACTGACTTTTACCTGTGCTGCGGTTTCACAAGGATGTAATGGGTATTCATGTGAGGTGAGTGGTTCTTTTTGCATCTGGGTTGCAATAGCCAAGGTCAATAAGGGGGTGCTTTCCTGGAGTGGTCTGTCCAGATACTTCTTTAACAGGTTTACATGATAAACTTTCTCCTTCCCCTTTTTGTCAATTTTATAGTTTGTTCTAGACACCTTCTCTAGAACCGTATATGGACCTTGCCAACCAATTTGTAATTTATTCTGGCTTCCGGGTAGTAGAAGCAGCACCTTCTCTCCGACTGCCAGTTCCCTGTCCTTTGCCTTCCTATTAAAATATGCTGCATGTTTCTTCCTGGCTTGCTTCAAATTATCATTTGCCAGTTTCCATCCAGCTTTCAAACGAGTGGTCAGTTCGTTCACGTATTGATACGATGAGGTAACAGTCTCTTCCGCCTTCTCATCTGTCCAGGTCCTTAATAGAGCTTCTAATGGACCTTTTATTGGCCTCCCAAATAGCAGAGTTGCGGGAGCCATCCCGGTTGAACTATGTGGTACCTCCCGGTACGCAAACAATGCGGCGGGCAGGAATTGATCCCACAGATCCGGTTTTTCGTGTGCCAGCTTTCTCAGGATAGAAATGAGAGTCCCGTTGAACCTCTCTACCTGGCCGTTCCCTTGTGGATGGTACGGACTACAATGAAAGTGTCTGGCTTGAAATAGCTTAAAAACTTCTTCCGTTAGTTTCCCCTTGAACTGAGAACCATTATCCGTCAAGATTTGATGCGGGAATCCTAATCGGGTAAATATTGTAAGTAGTGCCTCTGCTACATGTTTTGAATCAATTGATGGCAGGGCTACCGCCTCTCCCCACATAGAACAAGTGTCCACCAGAGTAAGGATGTAACTGTTCCTCCTCTTGGTCCGAGTGAGAGGTCCTACAATATCCACTGCAACCCTCTCAAAAGGTGTTCCCACTATGGGCATTTCCCCTAGAGTTGCAGGAGCAGTCCAGTGCTTTGGAGCTACCCTTTGACATTCTGGGCAGGATTTGACATATCTTTTTATATCCTCCGTTATCCCTGGCCAGAAGTAATGACAAGCTATACGCTGTCCTGTGGCGCTGATCCCCATGTGACCACTGAAGGGAATCGCATGCCCGAGTTCCATCACTTTATCTCTATATGAAGTGGGAAGAACCAGCTGGTTGTGACCATTTGTTCCAGTTCCGGCCTTCCTGTATAAGAGTTTGTTCTTCATGAAATATTCCCCCTTGCTCGGAGGTGTGTGGCATTTGGGCAATTTTTTAAAACAGGGCTTGAGTGTCCTATCCTCAGCCTGCGCCTTCCTCATCTCCTCTGGATGAGCATTTATAGGTTCACCTTCTTCCTCCTTCTTCTGTGACCTGGTCTGCACTGTCGCCATGATCACAGGTTTCTCGGGATTCCCCAAGAAGACGTATCTACACCCCAATATCAGAGGGTAGATTGGTTCATCTATCACTGCTGCTCTGATTTCTCCCTCCACATAGCGAGTTTTCACCGTTATCCTTGCGATGGGAAGTGTCATGAGTGGTATGTCCTTAGTCGCCCCTTGTATTTCCACTGTTTCTGTGGTATACTGACTTGGGTCCACTAGGCTAGACTTCACAACTGAATCATAATCCAAACCTGTATCATAAAGGCACCTTATGGTGACCCCATTACAAATAACATCCTCCCAAACTGGGGGGTGATAAGGTTCCTGTTGTCCATTAGGATTAACCTTTAATCTTCGCGTCCCCGACTTCATTGCAGCAATGTTTGAAGGTTTCCTTCTACAAAATTCGGTGTTATGGTTATCCTTCTTGCACCATTTACACCATCTTTTTCCTTGGTTCAACGGTTTTCTTTCATTGAACTTTTGGTCATTGAACTGTGAGTTTCTGTCGCGATAGTCATTTCTTGGCCGCTCAAAGTTTGTCCTACCTTTATTTCCCTGCTCTCTATTATCAAATTTATTAAATTGCTGTGGAGCTTTAAAATTGTCTATGTGCTTCTTTTTAGCACCACTTACCTCTGCCTGAGCTGCCTGATACCTCTCAGCAACATTTAAAATTTCCCCCAACTTCTCTGCACCTTGTTCCATGAGAAATTTTCTCATGTCTGGAGCCATGGACTCTCTCAATTGCTCAATCATGATCATTTCTTTAAGATCTTGGGTCTTCCCCAGAGCCGTCCATTTCTCCAAATAGGTTTCTAGTCTAGCAGAGAATTGGTGGTATGTCTCCCCAGACAACAGTTTGGCATTTCTAAATTTCTTACGATAAAATTCACCATTCTTCTCGTACCTTAATAACAAAGCCTGCTTTAACATGTCATAATTGTCTTGGTCTTCCCTGTTCATTTTGGCAAATACTTCATAAGAAGTACCTCTCAATCCCTGTGATAGCTTTAAACTCCACCTCTCTCTCTCTAACCCATATGTAGTAGCTAATAACTCAAAACGTCCTAGGTACCCCTCTATGTCATCGTCTTTTTCAACAAAATGGTCTAAATGAAACCCCATAGCTGAGTTTGAGGCTCCCAGACTGGGCGTAGCATCTGAGGCAAAAGGGCTGGCACCATTTTCAGGAGCCGGGCCTTGTAATTCCAGCTCCCTTAGTCGTAATTCGTGCTCCCTTTGCAACCTTCTATCTTCTGCCTCCCTTTCGGCAGTCAACCTTTTTTCTTCTGCCTCCCTTTCGGCAGTCAACCTTTTTTCTTCTGCCTCCCTTTGCTGTCGTTTTTCTTCTGCCCCAATCTGCAGCCTCTTAATTTCTCTATCAGCCTCAATTTGTAACCTCTTCTCTTCAGCTACCTTTCTATCTTCCCTTTCAATATATTTATCACATTCAGCCGTTACATATTGAATTAAAATCTGACCATCCATTCCCATCTCCTTTGCGGTCAGCACAGCAGCTGATCGGAATTTTGCTAGCTCCGCCATACTTTTCAGACAATATAATAATATACAAGCTAAATCTCTAACCAGTAAATACACTAAGTACTTCTTATGACTATAGTCTAACTAATTCTAACTAACCAGTTAACTAATTAATTATCACTGGCTGTGAAGATTCACCAACTTTTATCTGCAGGGACACTTTTAATTTTAAAAGGAATTTCACAATTTTTTTCCCCTAATTTTATTTCTCCAACCAGGAGATCCTAATATTACTGTTGGGCTAATTATCCCTGGACAAGACCCCAATGTATGTAGTGGGTTTGATGGTATTGTATGATGGTGATATTACTAAATGTAATGTATGAGGCCAGCTGTGAAGGCTCCTGAGATAAAATGTAGTTGTGAATTGTCAGAAGGCCTTTCTTGCTACCACTACGACCTCACACTCAATTTTTTTTTTTCTTAATGAATGTAGCTATGTAAAATGTCTAGGGTAATGATGTGTAATGTGGTGTGATAGTTTAGATACACCCACAGATATTTAAGCAGACTAATAATATTTAACAAATATTATAATACACTGAACTAACTCAAGAGTGTAAAATTTTTGATAGAATTATATTACATTTATTTGTTCTGGATCAAGTTTTATGTTGACCAGAACTTTTTTTTTAAAAAAAAAAGGATTTAAAAATTATGAAAGAAATGCATGGAATGTTACATAATAAATGCAAGAGTGTACATATATAAGTACTAGACTAGTTAGTTTTATTAAAATGTTCTAGTAGTCATCTACTTGGGAGGATAGTTAATGCTTGTGCTGTTGGGGTGGCCTCATCACACCTGTCTATATTGACTACACAGTGTCCAGTAAATTGCAGGAATTTTATGGGGTATTAGTAACTAAAAGGCGTTGGTGAACTTCCAGCAGACCAGAGGCTCACTCAACTTGCATATGTAGCTCTGGTGCTGAAATCTGGTGGTCCCACCTCTCCGTGCTGGCGGGCAATAATAGTGGTCTCTGTCACAACGTACTGCACAGATACACTCGAGTAAAATCACCAACTGAATGGACACCGCCTTGTTGACAACTGAAACTCACAGCTCAGATTATGAATAAAGAACACAGAAATGCTAGCAAAACTCAGCTGAGCTGCTGGCTATAGTATGGCGTCCCTGAACTTATTTCACTTTCTTTCATTTGGAAATCACCACACTTTAAAATACTGTGTCTATCATCGAACAACTATTGAGGAATGGCCCCACTTGCGCGTCTGAGCGCCGATAAAATGATTGTCTGTGGCCAATCACTGCCTAGGTTTATTTCAAATTCAAATTTCCTACCCTAAAGTCATTTCAGTCATGCTTCAGTCAAGTATGGATGTTTATCTGTTAGTCTGTCCGTCTCTACTTGTTTTTTTTTCAAAAACGTACTTGATTTTTGAACCAACCTTTCTCTCCCCTCCAAAATTTTGTCGTTAAAAGTTATATTTAGACACAGCTCCCACCAATGTCCCTTCGCTTCCCTACTAAGTAGATTTGAACACCTGCGTCTCAAGGTCGTGTTTTTTTGTGCAAATAGCGACACTTTTTATTCCATACAGTCTGTCGCTGATGTGAACAACACTGTCTTTTGTCATTATCTTCAATATTATCTATCCGTCTGTAAAATTAAGAACATATTAGTTCACTGCTCAGAATGGGCCATCCGGCCAGCTAATTTTTATATTCCTAACATTAATATTACGAAAAAGTTACTTTTTAATTTTTGTAATATTCCAAACATCTGCGTTCTGCCGCTGAATTCAAATCAAAGGCTTGGTACGGTACTACTTACTTTGTCGTTCCTCTTCTACCTTGGGGTTTATAGAGACCCCCATGCTGTCCTATTAGCTGTCTTCCTCCATGCCCGGTTCTAGTCCAGTTCTCTGTCCTTCAGAGATTATCTGATGTTGTCTTTCCAGCGAGCTCTGAATCGTCCTGTAAGTATGGGTCCTTGGCTCTTGGTTTCCTCTGCTTATCTTGGTTGTCAGTTTTCTCCCATTCTTCTCTCATCAGTACATAAGTACTATCACCAACTCGTCATTAAAACGACATTTTAAACAGTGAATTCATAACTACTTTCACAAACTTGATGAATGATTCAGTTATTTATCTGTACCGTATATTACATGTCGTTTTCATCTACATCACATTTATCATTTATTAGTATGCCCAGTGTAGTACCCGGGGGTGTCAGAGAAGACAAAGAAACAATATAACTACTGCTTCATCAGACAAGTCACAAAATGCCACTAATACCAGTTTGTTCGTAGGGCTGTCAACCTCATCACGTTAACAAACTTGCTACAGAAAACAACGCTGCAAGAGCACACGTATACTTCGGCGTAGGGCTCATGTTAAAATTAGACTAGCGCACTAGTAGATCCATGCTCCGTAGAGAGTTAAAATTAGACTAGCGCACTAGTAGATCTATGCTCCGTAAAGAGTGTGACGTGGAAATGTAAATATAGCCTCAGAAATCCGACTACCTTTGCTCACTCATGTAGTGTTTATGTTTTGCGAAGGGTAAAACCCACGCACTTCGCTGTCTGTGGACTTACTTTTGAAGCCACGCCTATTTTTCCTGTCTTTCTTGAGCTAACGAGTTGTTTACCTTTGTTCGCAACATTCCAGACAACAGTCAGCGAGCCAGAATTCGTTTACCTGAGTTCTCACGCGAGCTGATTTGCAATCATCACTGTTGACAGACAGACGAACGGGGGAGATACAAGCGGTTCCTTTGAAGGGGAAACGCGGGCAGGAATTTTGCCGTGTACCGGTTTGATGTTTATACATACCGGGAGATAATCGTGATATCAGAAGCGAACAGAAAATCTCGGGAAGAAACGGGAACACGAGTAAGCCTTTGTTTTCGATTTGCAACGGCTAACAGAGTGACCGAGGATCTTTGATCAGGGGGGAAATAGTTTCCTGAATTTCTACTATACACAAGAACTGTGAAAATTCACATTCTCGAGATAATAACACTCAAATCTGTATATATACTGCGTCCCTCAATACCAAATATCAGTCACTGCTCAGAAATTTTAGATAATCTAATCACGCCAGACTAGAACCATTTCTTCGCTAAATGTGTTAAATTGTCCCGTGGGGATTTAAATTTATGCTTGTGGTAATATAAATTGTGCTGAAGTGTTAAAATGTGTTAGGTTTACGATTTTATTCAATATAATTCCCTAGCGTTTAAAACTAGTGAAATAACCTAACGCGTAGATATTTCTTGCCAGAGTAATGTAATTTCAAACATCTCATGTTTCTACACAAGAAGATACGGATTAGCTGACTGAGATTATTAAGTGTGACGGATCAGTGACCGAATAGAATTCGCATTATATTTCATTGTGTGAAATTAAATAAGGGACTAGAGTTAATGTTATGTGACTAAACAACAGACGCCGACAAATAGCTAGTAGTGACAGGCAGATTGTGTTAAAGTGCGCGTATAGATAAATTGAATAAAGGATTTTGTGCGCTGTTCTCTTTCTCGCAGGCAATATGGGAGATGGCACATACCTTTCTTTCCGGACATGCCATTGCGGAAAACTTACGGACAGATGAGTAGCTGTTTATGTTTTTTCTTCCTTATCTAGCACTCGATCAAAACCAAGCGGCCAGCGGCCTTAATATCACCAGTAACATTCTTATTATTATTGGGTCTTCGATTTGTTGGACCTGTTCGGTCCCCTTTCTTCGTTCAGAGAGAGACCAAAAATAAACAATAAGATTAATCGTAACTGAACTATACATTACCCAGAATTATTTATTAAAATTTTCCAGCCCACTGGGCATACGAAAGAACATATATTCCTGACGTTTGACAGTCGTGGCAAATAAAACTACGCTGTTTCAAAATCGGTACTCACCATAAGAGTCAGCCGATAGGATTTACCATCATCATCAGTTTTTTTTTTACATATGATAACATTTAGCTTCCCAACCAGATGCTTAGCAGTACGGAAATTACTGTCTCCTCTTTTTTCAACTGCGAACGTCCAGAGCACGTCTTGCTTCAGAAACTATTTGTGGTGACCGTGATTTCATCCAGGAAACAATAAAACACCAAATTTGGCGTCCACTTTGTAATTAATAATCGATATTAGGCTAGACTGGGGCTATCTTTGGCACCCCCCACCTGACAGTATATGCTCAGGGATTATTGTATGGTTTTCAATGGATACCAACATAACTAGTAGGTAAGCGAGATTGTGTGTGGCCACAGATTGACACAGTGAGAGACAGAGAGAGTGAATATTTTCCTTTGTATAATCATTGTACTAACTTTGTTTTTTTTATTTCGCTAAACTGAGTATTTTACGGAGTAGTAATTTAGTGGTAACTTGTTCTTCACAGTCTATTCTGTAATCTAGTGCTTATCTTTGACCTTTGGGTTATTAACTTCTTTTGGGATCTTTTCTCAACACGGGGAGGGTACTTATTCGGTTATTTTCATATATCTGTAAACTTGATTTATATTGATTTCTATATGTTTGATGTTGTAAGAAGTTTAAGTGATAATAAACTAAACAAAACTTAATTTAGCTTGTCGGTCAGACCCATACCCTATTATCCATAGTTTTTCACGTTTGTGCGTATTGTTGTCACATAATTGTGTGTACGTGGGCGTGTGTAGTGTAACGTATATTTCATATAGGGAGAGAAAGGTTGTCTGATATTAAAAGATAGTCGTATAGATAGGCTGGACTAGAGAAACTACTCACTCCAGAGACTGATCTTCCTCTTACACTATTCCCTCGTGAAAATCTATTTCTTACACCTTTATTCTCACATATTTACCACTATCACCTCTGCTCAGACGGGACCAAATAAATATCTATACCTATCTTTAAAAATTTACGACAGAAAGTTAAAATTAGACTAGCGCACTAGTAGATCCGTGCTCCGTAGAGAGTTAAAATTAGACTAGCGCACTATTAGATCCATGCGCCGTAGAGAGTTAAAATTAGACTAGCGCACTAGTAGATCCATGCTCCGTAGAGAGTTAAAATGGAAATAAATGAATGATGTTTTGTTTACTGATTATAACAACCACCAGGGGGTCGGAGTAGCTCAGAGGTATGGTGTCCGCCTCGTATTCAAGAGGTTCGGGTTCGAATCCCAGTTGAGGGATTATAATTTATTGAAATATTCTCTTCAGAATCAATGGTCCTAATTACGTCATACTCCCCCCTGGTCTCATGGGTAGTGAGATCGGATGCCTAGCCTTCTCAGATAAGGCGAAAAATAGGAGGTCCCGTGTGCAAGTTGCGCTCGTTAAAAATCCCAAGGCAGTTGGAAATCATAAAGAGTAGGCTTATCAGGCCGCTGCCCTGGCAACATTTAAAAATTAGGAAAATCTACCCACCACAAAAATATTTATAGAATGTGTGATTCCTATATATTATATACACACATTAGGATTCCCGCCGGTGCTACGGAGTTCGTGCACTGCGCTGAGATCCTACTTGTGTGATCTAAGGGATAAGATCGGAGCACTGATGGCGTTGTCCGGTTGCAATGAAGATAGTCCTTAAAAACCAAACCATAACCAAACCTAACAACCACCACAGTTAATATAATAATAACATTCATTTTAACCAAAAGTTCTACCACTTCTTTCACAACGAAAAAAGGACTGCCACATATCACTAAGCTCATTTCATAATAAAAATGTATGTCAACCAAAATTTATATCACTACTTTAACAACAAAAGTAAGCCTACTACATACTTCTAAGTTAATATAATAACAAAAGGTATCTCAACCAAAATTTATATCACTACTTTAACAACAAAAGTAAAGCCTACTACATACTTCTAAGTTAATATAATAACAAAAGGTATCTCAACCAAAATTTATATCACTACTTTAACAACAAAAGTAAGCCTACGACATACTTCTAAGTTAATATATAATAAAATGTATCTCAACCAAAATTTATATCAGTACTTTAACAACAAAAGTAAGCCTACGACATACTTCTAAGTTAATATATAATAAAATGTATCTCAATCTAATTTGCTATCACTACTTTAACAACAAAAGTAAACCTACTCATCATCATCAGCTGCCATCTCCACAACGAAGGTTGGCTGTAATGGATCTCCAATGTCTTCTGTCTCTTGTCTTGGTGGTGCACTCTGATAGACTCTTTCCTGTCCATTTCTTGATGTTATCTTCCCACTTATAGCGCTGTCTTCCCTTTGCACGTTTGCCTTCACCTCTCCCTTCTATTATGGTCTTCTGCAAGGTGTTATGCCTTTTAATGTGGCCAAAGTATTTTAGCTGCCGAACTTTGATCTCCCTCATTAGTTCTCTTTTCATACCTAGATTTTCTAGGACCTCCTTATTTGTTTTCTTCTCTTTCCATGAGATACGCCCCATTCTTCTATATATCCACATTTCAAGAGCCTCAATTCTTTCTTCCAAATGCTTATACATCGTCCATGTTTCTGCTACTTTCCCTATACACTGTTGAAATGGTGTTGAAACTCCGGTCCATATCATCAGTCAATGTCCTTTCCCGGCTTCTGGCAAACTGACATCGCCTCTTAACATCGGCCGCAAAAGCCTTTCCGGCAAGGGGGCCCCCCAATCCGCTGATGTCAAACCCCTTCCGTGCAGCCACAGCTGGTCCAGCCCTTCTTAGTCTCACCTTCAGTTTCGCCACCACCAAATGGTGATCACTTCCCACATCTGCACCTCCTCTTACCCTCACATCTTGTAATGCATGTCTCCATCCACCGTCAACCATGATGTGGTCTATCTGGTTTCTGTCCCGACCATTTGGTGATTCCCATGTCAACTTGTGAATTTCCTTATGTGGGAAAAGTGTTCCTCCAACGACCAGGTTGCCAATGCCACAGAAACTTATCAGCCCATCCCCACCTTCGTCTGCCGCTCCGCCGCCGCACCCCCCCCCCCCCCCATTGTTCTTTCATTATATGCATTGTGTGTACCAACTCTCGCACCGAGGTCTCCCATCACTATAACAAGATCATATCTAGGTGTGTCCTCCATCTCCTTCTGCAGCCGTCGACAGAACCCATCCCCGACCTCCCCATCGCTATCACTCGCTGGCGCGCAGCACTGTACCATTGTAGCGCTGGTGAATCTCCCTCTTAATCTCAATCGTATCAGTCCGCTGCCGATGGGCCTCCACTCCAGCAATGTCCTTTCTATCCCTTTCTGTAGAACAATGGCTACGCCTTCACTGTGCTGTCCATCCTCTCCTCCAGAGCAAAGCACCGTTTCTCCTGTCGCTGTTTCAACCCTTCCTGCCCCTGTCCATCCGCTCTCACCCACCCCCAGGATGTGTAACCAATAGTTTCCCACCTCCGCCGTGACCTGTCCTAGTTTACCTGTCTCGTACACTGTCCCGACACTCCAAAATCCCACTCTTGTATCCTGGGAAAGTAGCGGATCATGCTTGGGATTCCGGGAGGGGGAGAGGCGGGACTGGATGGCACCAGAGGCACTAGGCGCCATAGAGATGAGAGAGGAAGTGGAGAGAAAGAGGGCAGAGGCGGGGTCCCCCAGGTTAGAGCAACTATGTAGCGAACAGTGCAGCCAGCCGGACGGGGAAGTTGAACGCCAAACCCGGGCCAACTGAGGGAGTTTCCTGGACGATCTTGCGGGACGGGCAGAGGAGGCAGCGCTGGGAGATGAACGGAGCACAGTGTGCAAGGTGACTAAATTCATCGGCGGAGAACGGGGTGCAAACAATATTACATTGGTAGGAGATAGGCAGGGAGGTCTCGTCAGGGCGGCGGAGGGACGGGGGACGGGATGGGCGGAGCACTTCGGAGAAACTCTGGGCGGGGAGATGCCAGAGACACGGTAGGGTGTTCCTGAGGCTGAGGGCGATCTGGATGTAAGTGCAGACATTCCGCGAGGGGAGGAGGTCATCGCGGCAGTCAAAGGGTTGGAGAACGGTAGAGCTCCGGGCCATGATAACTTGGATGCAGAGCTATTTGGGACGGACCCTGAGCTGGCAGCAGAACTATTGGAGCCACTATTTGCACAAGTGTGGAAAACGGGGACAACACCATCGGAGTGGAGCAGGGGAGTAGTTGTCAAGTTGCCCGGGGGGGGGGGGGGGATCTTGCAGACTGCAGTGATTGGAGAGGAGTCGCTCTTCTCTCGGTTCCCGGCGAAGTACTAGGTAGGATAATTATACAGAGAATTTCGGGGGCAGTGGACTACAGGCTGGGGAAAGGGCAAGCAGGATTTAGAAAGAGCAGAGGATGTGTGGACCATATATTCGCTCTCGGGAACATTGTAGAGCGGTGCTCAGAATGGCAGAGACAGCTTTACATAAATTTTGTCTATTTTGAAAGGGCTTTTGACGGCATACATAGGGACAGTTTGTGGAAAGTGCTGAGGGCTTGTGGAGTTCCAGGCTGCATAGTGACAATCATGGAAAGCCTCTATGCCAACTTTGCGTGTAGTGTTGGGCAGAGCGGCCTGGCCTTCGAGGTGGGGACAGGAGTTCGACAGGGATGCCCCTTATCAACCACTCTTTTTTTAACAGTCATAGACTGGGTGATGCGCCAGACAACAGAGGGCAGTCCAAGAGGAATAAGATGGACTACATTTTCTACATTGGAAGATCTGGAATATGCAGATGACATTGCACTGCTGGCACATTCACATCAACACATCCAGGAAAAAACGGATAGACTTAATAAATTTAGCCAGCAGGTGGGCTTGAATATCAATTTAAAGAAGTCTGAGGTCATGACGCTCAATGTGAGCAGCCCTGAGCCCATATCAGTAAGGAATCAGCAATTGGTACAGACAGATACCTTCACATACCTAGGATGCATAGTAACACCAGACGGCGGGGCAGGCAAAGACATCAACATCAGAATGAATAAGGCAAGAACAGCCTTCTTTAGCCTAAATAACATCTGGAAGTCCTCCCAATACAGCACAAGCACAAAATTAAGATTATACCAGAGTTGCGTGCTTTCTGTGCTTCTCTATGGTGCGGAATGCTGGAGAGTCACAGAGAAGGAAATGTCAAAATTGTCCTCTTTTCACACAACATGCCTAAGAAAAATTCACCGCATCTTTTGGCCGAATGCCATCACCAACCAAGATCTGCTTACTCGTAGCAAGCAAGAGGACATGCACACCATCATAGCTGGCAGACGCTGGAGCTGGGTTGGTCATGTCCTCAGAAGAGACCCCGATGCCATCACAAGAACAGCTATGCTTTGGACCCCTGAAGGAAAGCGAAAGAGAGGCCGACCAAAAACAACTTGGCGGAGGACTGTGGAGGCTGAGATGCAAAGAATGAACCAGAGTTGGGGCACTGTACGAAGGATGGCCACCGACCGTGCAAAGTGGAATCAATTTGTTGTTGCCCTACAAGACGCCACTAGGCGTGATGGCCACTGACTGTTTTGACGGTCGGTGGTTAAGGATCGAAGAAGAAGAAGAAGAATGTTTCTGCACTACACAGAAATGCAGAATATATATACTGAAGCACATTAAAAACGCACCACTATTATATATACTGATGCCGAGAAGCTGGAAAAAAAATGTGGGAATAGATTTTCCCCGTGTTTGTCATGAGGTAGAGAGCGAATGGCTGCTGGAATGGAAAGTGCATGATTTAACCCACGGGTTTGTGTACAGACTACATGAAAACAATGAAAGTTATACGTGCAACACGATTCCCAACAGCTATGACCCTGAAAATGTGTACGCGTTGTGGCAGTATACTCGGTATAAACAGGCCGTTGAGATAAAACACCCAGTGCATGTGCTTGAAATGCCACGACTATCTGAAAACGACCGCCAACGAGCCATTGGTATGTTGTAGACCGGAATGAGCTCGCGGGCCATTGCCAAACGGATGAATTGCCACCACAGCACTATTGTACGTCTCAATGAACGTTACGGAACCACTGGCAGTGCCCGGGATAGACGTCGGAGTGGCCAACCACGAGTTACTACCCCTGCGCTAGATCGTCATATTGTGCTGAGTCACCTAAGGAATCGTTCTCTCCCGGCAAGTCAAACAGCAAGAGCAATAGTGGGTAGACGTGGGCAAGTCTCTCGAATGACAGTCATATGACGACTCAGAGATACAGACCTTACTGCAAGACGACCTTATATTGGGCCAAACATGACTCACAGACATCGTCAGCAGCGCCTGCAATGGGCAGAGCAACATGTCAGATGGACTAGACTGCAGTGGAATGCTGTCCTATTCACAGACGAGAGCAGATTCAACATATCCTTTGCTGATGGACGTATGCGGATTTGGCGACGGTGTGGAGAGCGCTTTGCAGATTGCTGTGTTCGTCAGCACAACCGATTTGGAGGTGGCAGTATTCACATTTGGGGAGGATTCAGTTTTTACCATCGCTTGCCTCTTCGCGTCTTCCGTAGAAATGTTAATGCTGTGACATATCGAGATGAGGTTCTGGATGCATTGGTTGCTCCTGCGTTCACAAATTATCCAGACTTGCAGCTTCTCCAGCAGGTTAACGCACGTGCGCACACCGCATGCATTACGCAGCAATATCTACAGCAGCAGAACATTGTGACGATTGATTGGCCTGCCCTATCACCAGACATGTCCCCTATAGAACATCTATGGGACGAGCTTGGACGCAGAGTCTACATGCAAGGTTCTCCAGCTAATCTGCGACAGCTCGAAGCTGCTCTTACACGTGAATGGGACTTGATTCACCGGAATTTCCTTCAGAGACTTGTGTGTTCCATGCGGAGCCGCTGCCAAGCTTGTTTGCAAGCACACGGTGGACATACCAGATACTGAGGATAGTGTGAATGAATGTTTTTATTGGTTGCATTTTTGGTTTTCTCCCTTGCCTGCACAGAATGCAATGAATTTCATAACAATCAAATTTACAAATTAATGACCAGTATGGATTCATAGGAAAATGAATAAAGATTCCAAATATGTAAACTTATAAACACTTATATTTACATTTCACACCCTGTTCCTGGATTATACAGGTGGTGCGTTTTTAATGTGCTTCAGTATATAACACTTTATGATTCTCAGTTTTAATTTGGGAGATAACTGTTTTGATGTCAGTATATGTTTCATGTTGTTGAATGTAGCCTTGTCCATTCCTACTACATACTACATACTTCTAAGTTAATATAATAATAAAATGTATCTTAACCAAAATTGCTATCACTACTGTAACAACGAAACTACGTCTACTACTGTTGCGTGCATATTTTGACGCACATATTACAAAAATATTATATGGCTATTTAATATGGAAAATATATATTTGCATTCATTTGTGTATAAAAATGCTTCCTCTGGTAAAGCTAGATAATTCATGATTGATTTACACTTTTGATTATATGAGTGATCTTTCTTGATATTGATTCGGCGCATGGATATTGTATTCATGTCCGTTCTTATTTGTTCGGGCCAGAAAATAGATTAATTTTGCTTGTTATGTTTATGGCCTGAATTCATGTGTACTACTTGTCTAGTGCAAGAAGATTCAGTCGTATATTGTATACCTTTGTATGTTCAGGTCGGACTATATTCTTTCTGCCGGAATCTAGCGCAGGTTTTCGTAGTCCTACTGGGTTGTGAAGAGTTCCGATAATGTCGCCAAGAATGGCTGAGTGCTTTTTCCAGGGCTGGCACTGTTTAAGGTTTAACAGTGATTCGTAGATGTTTTTCCAGGAGAAGTTTATGTCTCTGCAAGAGTCTATTTGTCAGAGATCCTCCTCATATGTGTGATTCGGACTCAGGTAATGCCAGACCCTATTTTTGATGATCTCGAGTCGGTTAGACCTAGATGGAACATTGTGCTTCGCATCGCTAGGGTCGTGTTTGTATCGACGAAGATGACAGGCTTTCCTACAGCAGTTATGTCTACATGAAGTAACTGGATTACTGTAGAGCTGTATAGAAAACTTTATGAAATTATTTATATGCACATTCTAAATTAACTTTGGCTTATATCTACCCTCCTGCGAGTGAGTGAGCGACAACTCAGGAAGGCGGCCATGTTATATTCCTGTCATCATATTTTTTGATCACTGTCAAGAGAACAGATTATGTATCCTACTATCGGGCAGTGGTATCGAGATCTTGTTATGAGGTGAAAACCCACTATCGTGGTTTATGATTATTATACAAACATTGGACATATCTCAGTTTAAGAACTTAGCCATGAAATGAAGGTTCGGCCAATGACTTTTGTATGTTTACCGATCCTCATTGACGCGTTCAGTCAGTAGAGGATACGGCGATTAGTTACCAGAACAGTGAATGCTACCTTGGGTTGAATGATATTTCACTACTACATGAATGTATCATCCACGATTCAAATAACCAATGAATTTATGTCAACATGTACTCATGACTGTATCCGTGCTGTCCAAGTGTGCGTGCCTTCATTAAACTATTGAAATGTCAGCGGCAGTTCAAGTCGTCATTGCATTACATGAGAGTGTGTGAAAGATATTATCAAGTGGTCTGTTACACCGAACTACTACACCATTCGCGTTACTTGACACTCCCACTCAATGTCAACATGACAGGTTCATTCGATGATGCAAAGGTAACTGAAGAAGACTTTCTTCAGTGATGATCAGTGCATGACCCTAAACATAACATCCGCATCCAGACATTCAACAGTGGCCAATACACAAGAACACGTTTATTCTACAGCAAAGTGTATTATTCTACAACTACATACCACTTAGACCAGCACCAATGACTATAACATCCGCCGATGATCTCATGATGGCGCTGTTTTTTGTTGTTGTTGTCTGACGTCAGCGCACTTTCACCACAAATAATGAGAATTTGTCCGTAGTATTATATCTGCAACAATGAAACTGTTTCTACAGGTTAAAGCTTGTTGTCCTATGATCACTTTTTTGTTACCATCAACATTGAAGACCGTTATGTAGTCTTAAGTCTGTGTCTTGCTGTCTCCAATGCCTCAAACTGTTTACGAATTCTGCATTCTGTTTTCTTGTTACCGCCAACAATGAAGCTCTTGATGTTGTCCAAAGTCTGTTTTATTATTACCTCCAACAATCAAACTGCAAGAGAGAAAAATGTTGTAAGCGGATGGAGAATGATAATAGTTGCAGTAGAGGAAAACAGGATAAGCCAAGCCAAGGAAAACATGGAGAAGGGTCGTGCAAGTGG
This sequence comes from Oreohelix idahoensis, assembly GCA_024509875.1. Classification (NCBI taxonomy): domain Eukaryota; kingdom Metazoa; phylum Mollusca; class Gastropoda; order Stylommatophora; family Oreohelicidae; genus Oreohelix; species Oreohelix idahoensis. Next base: position 45,917 of record JAMPIV010010389.1, on the reverse strand, counting down.
AGGTCAACCAGAGCCTCAAGGAAGTTACTGAAGCAGACATAAAAAGAAAAAAATAATAAATCAGAGGGGCACAGTAATTATAGTTCGAAGGGGTGGAGTAGGAAATAATTATTATAAACACACTTGAGGTCATACCCGGCCTAGCCCGGGTCCATGACGGAATGGGGTGCAAGTCGGGTTTGGTGCGAATCGTTTTAGGAAGGTTTAACTTTTTTGGGTTTTAATTGTACTATTGCAATGAGGTGTGCTTCTAACGCAAAAAATTTATGTAAGGGCTTCTTTGTAGACGACTTTGGAAGTACAATCACTTGGTGACAACACGTATAAGTGTTCCGATGTGCTAACTAGGGAAAATGCAACATAGTTGACCATGTGAGAAGCGCTCATCGCTCAAGTCGACGCAGGCCACGTGAAGCGTTTGACCTTGTGCTTTATTAATGGTCATTGAAAAACAGACTTTTATAGGGAATTAGAGTCTCATAAAATTGAACGGCAGATCGAAAGGAATCATCGGGATTCTTGGTATGCAGACTTTTTTCCCCGCTACCACAACCTGTCAGGATGGTGGCCTCTACAATGTAGTTCTAGAGGTCATACTCGGCTTAGCCCGGATTCTTGGAATGCAGACTTTCTCCCTGCTACCACAACCTATCAGGATGGTGGCCTCTACAATGTAGTTCTAGAGGTCATACCCGGCCTAGCCCGGGTCCATGTCGGAATGGGTGCAAGTCGGGTGCGAATCGTTTTAGGAAGGTTTAACTTTTTGTGGTTTAAATTGCACTATTGCATATCTTGCCAAGTATATAGACAACACGTATGAATGCCAAGTATATAGACAACACGTATGAATGCCAAGTATATAGACAACACGTATGAATCACAAGTCTTTGTATTCAATGACTTTCTATATTCGGTTTTGTTTTATGTAATGTATATTACCTCTCGTCATATCATGATATCTAACAATGTCAAATAAATTACGTACAATATCCACCACTCATGTTTATTGCATTAATCAGGGGATAGCGCAAACGCGCAGTCCCTCCTGAGAAAAAATTACGCACCCGAGTCACCCTCATTCGGGGTGATCGCAGGGGTCAACCCAACTGGAGGGAAATGGAAAGGCCTCAACCTGGGAGCACCTTTTTTTTGTCTCCGTTTTCATTAAAAAAAATTAATTTTTAAACAACTTTATTCACATTCCGTGCAAATTTACAAATTTACAAAGACATGTGCATTGAAATATTGGCAATAATAGGTAACAAATACACGTATAAAACCACTCCTTCACATACACATTTATACTTGCACCCATATGTTATACTTTTTCAATTTCTCTTGATGAAAGGGCATAATTAAATTGCTATCGAATAATGTTAAAGATATTAGGATTATTTCCAGTTTGTAAAATTTTTTGTTGTTTCTTAAATAATGTACCCATCACACACACATACACACACATGCGCACACACATACTTATACGCCCATAAAATGTTTTTCTACTGCTACTATTTACGACTTTCAGCGTTGGTGTTAGTATTTCAGTGGGTTTCTTGGTTTGGTTTGTTTGAAGTTAAAAAACCGTTGCCCGTAAATCTACAGGGGTGCCAAACATCTCCTAGATTTAGAATCTGGCGCGAAATGCCAAGGTCAGAACACACCCACATAGCAAATTTAGTGATTGTAACGTATTCTTAGAGGCGTATCGTGAACAACTCTACATAGCTGAGTATTACTGAAACTTTCCTTCCCTTACAGGTATGATAGATAGTGCTTGTGTCAGGAATCCCGGTTTAGAAAATTTTCAAAACAGAAAGCAACCCACTTGTAAATTTAACGTAAAGGGAAAAAATCTACGACTTATACAGTTTGTGAACTAATGGCGTTAACCTATAATAACGGTCAACGGTAGAGTTTTTAATGTCCATTGAGATACTGGAGATACGAATGTTTGGAGTTTTGTCTTCACTGCCCAGCATCTTGATGCCGTACCATGGTGATATATAGCTTTAAGCCTCTTCGGAGAAATGTCCAATACGCTGGAGAAAACCGCATCAGAATCGGTTCAGCCGTTCTCGAGTTATGAGGTAACAGACAGACAGACGTTGCCTTTTATATATGTAGAGATAGTGACGATGACAATGATGATAAACTGTATTCACGAGCGCCACTTCTAACCAGGATCTTTTCGGGTGGTCATTTCGTTCAAACGGATTTTCACAAAAGGGGTTGTCCACATACTTGTATAACGTCACGCAGTCAGGAAAGGAAGGGGTTCTAACATTTGGAGACGAAGTGTGACGATAGGGGGAAATGGGGTGTGTGGGTGGGAATTTCAAACAAAATGTGACTTCACAAACACACAAATACCAGTCAAGCTTGCTTCTTTCATAAATGACGTCGAAACAAAAGATTTTGTAACCTCCTTCCTCACAGTCTACTTTTATCCACAATAGTCGACAACTCCCTCGTGAATGTCATATCTTAACATTAGTAAATCACATGAAATACCGGATAACCTTTAACTGTTCAAAATTGTTTTTTAATTATATATTTCTTTTTAAAACGATGTTGATCTGGAAGCCGGTGGATTCTTAGTTGGTTCAATGGAGGTGCATCTTTCTTTTTACAGTGGGAAAATAATATCGGAGAGAAATCATTCATTGATAATTACTTCAGATTTTAATCATTTCCTTTTTATAGATTTTCTCTCAAGTTTGACATTATTTTACAAAAACTTTAACGTAAGTAAGAACGGAAGTTATTGAGCTGTTTACTTTACATTTAATTTTTTTTTTAATTTTTGAAAAATGAGCGATATTTTAAAATAAATTTAGCAACATTTGACCATCATAGCAGTCTTTGTAAAAACCTGATTAATTAAATCACTACCTACTGTCGTGAGTGTGTAATTTTAGAGTATTTGTCGAGTAAGACAACTTGAGTGAACTGCACGATTTATAGAGAAAAACACAGATAAGGTGTGAAATTAGGGAGAACTTAAGAAGACCTGGAAGGAGGTCTATTAACGCTATCCCTCTTTCCAAGCCAATAACTCACTTATGTAGTTTTAAGTATCACCCGCTCTATCTTCTTTCTCACAGACAGATAGAGAAACAGTAAGAGCTTAAATAGATATTATGAAGATCTTGAACAGCGCATTAACAACAGGTTAAAATTTATTAAAGTTCTCCTTAGCTTGTATAGAAGAAAAGAAAAGAAATCTCAGCAAACAATAACTGATCAAATAACAAAGTTAACAATTACATCAATTCATACATCAAGGAACAAAACCAACTAGTAGGCCCCGACAGGGAAAATAAACAAATAGTTAACAATCCTTCTGCTTCTGTGGAAAAATACAAAATAACTTTAAGTCAGTGTCTTTATGTTTCGGCTCATAGCTGAGGATATTTTACAAATCCACTGAAGATGCTGTCCATAGCGCCGTGTTCACACATAAATCAAGATAGGTTTGTAGATTATCTCTGTCTATATTTTGACTACTAATACACGCCGGGTCCGTACTGACCAGTAGACATAACAAATCGAGGTCAACTTATATTGTTTCATTTTATTATCAGTTAATTCTACCTGATCTATTTCCCTTTCTGTCATATCACCCTGTAATTTCAAAAGAGTAATCTCAGATTTTAATTCTTGAATCTGAGTGACCTGTGTATTACACTCCAACTTTAAAGCTGCATTAAGCTTGTCAACTTCACCACTGAAATTCTTTTCTTTGTTAAGTAAGTTTTTTTAACGAGTTCACCTCATCTTCTAGCTCCTTTTTCTGTAAAGTAGAAAAATTTTTAAAAATTCAAATTATCCGATTTCAGAAGTGACACCTGATTATTCAGTGTAACATATTCGGACTTCATTACTGACAACTTCTTCTCATGCTCCACTTTTAGCTGCATTAGGTCACTAATAAGAGCCTTATCCTTACCCTAATGCTCATTTATCGTTTGTTTCAACGTATCCAACTCAAGATTGACCATGACCTGAGTAGACAGTTTTCCTTCATCATGAAAAATAGTGGATAGTACTTTAGCAAGTCTCAGAGCTTTATCACTTGAATCTGTATATCCCAAATGATATCGAGTTTAGTCTATAAATTCATCGCTCATATAAAGTAAAAAATGTTCTACGGCATACTCCTCACAGCTTGCACAAGATAAACGCAAGTTCTTGCCCTCCTGGAGAAAATGATCCAATATATCCATTTTAATGTCTATAAAAACTCACTCACTTAGTCAATCAGATAACTGGCAAGTTGCTTTACAAATTATTTGTGAGCTCAAAAAATATATATTTTTTAAAACTAATATTTTATAATACTATGCCTTACTCAGGCTAAATAACTAGTGGCTAATGGCCTACTAGTGCAATGCAATGCAATTATTGCAGTCATATAATACTTTTTCATAAATATTTATGTAATTACGTAATATTAATATCATGTTATGAAAGGTTAGTAAAGAAAATAGAACAGAAACAGTAAAAAAAAGAATTACACAAACAATATTACACCACAGATTGAATTACAAACAGCAAAACGTTTTATAAAACTGAATAAAATTCTACACAAAACACAAAACTGAAATTAGGTCGAACCACATAAAAATCTAAAAATAGACATTACCGACAGAACCCAACAGCTGACATTTTGTTTTTTAAACGAAACGATAGTCAGATTAGATTTACAATTTATGACGAACAAATGACGTAAATAAGCAAAAATGAACCAAAGTACAAAGAGAATACAATATATAGATACAACACGTAACAACTAAACAGAAACTATTGTAAGGAACAAGTAGCGATCAGAACTTCAGCAAGGTTATTGTCCCTGAACAGGAATTATCGCTCAATTGAAACTCACAATCTAAATCCTATAGAACATCTGACAAGAGCCCGAATAAGCTTCGAGATGAACCTCGTTTGTCAGATCAACCTTCCCAACCGCCCACATAAAAGGATTACAACAATACATATAATTACATACAACATGCATAACAAATATATAAGCGAGAAGGATTGCCTACAGGACAATCTGGCTAATTAAAAATTTTCAAGCCCAAAAAATGGTACTTAACTCGCAACCGAAAAACATCTTCGTAGATACTCGTATGCTCCATTGGCAACGTCATGAACTAGACTGGTGACTTGAATCATGCTTCAGGCCTCGTATGAGTAGTTTATTTGATCAAGTAAGGCCATTGGTAACTTGTAAACGTTTTATAATTGCTTGAAGGCTTCAAACGACCGGACATTTTGTTGGAAACTCGTCAGGGCGTTGTCATGACATCAACCACGCATGCGCCGTTCGTTGAATCTGACGTAAATTTTTCAATCGACAGGAACAGTTTCTTTAATTATTTGAAACAATCTTTTCCCAGGCTTTGTCTGGTTAATTTGTTGAAGTTTCTGGACAACATCGTCCCCATACTGGCCACCATGTTGTTGTGTGTCGTCGGGGTTTGAGAAGAGTGGAAGAGTAATCGTGTTTATGAGTTGTTTTTTGAATGACGTGAGTGTCCAACAACATATGTGTGAAATTGAATAAAGTTCACGACGCTTTTCTTGGCTGGGTCCACAAACACTTACATTTTAATTGACGGACATCAAATGAATGCATAGTAGTAATTCAATACATATATCAAGGCAGTCTCCTACAGTCGATAATGTATCGTCGCATGACAGCCTATATACCCGCAATGTCGGCAAGGCGAAATCATTGGGGTAGCGAAAACTGACAGCTGGCGAAAAAATATGATTAATATATTACTCCCTGAATTCCTTCTTCATAAGGAAATTATTCATCAATATACGATGCTCAGATACTGCATCAGAAGAATTACTGTGGCGACCTTTGTTATTTATTAGCCACGTAGGAAGACTGTACAATTCAATAACGTTGGGAGCAGTAAATAATCCACGTCTTGCTTGGACGGGTTTACATGACGAAAGGTCAAGAAGGACCGTTGCCTGCCTAGTGCAGCGCCTTACTACGTCATCCTATTATTAATGACGTCTACACATAATCGCGTTCAATCAAACTATCTTCTAGTGTAAAAATACATCATGTTGACTTAAGATAAATATGTTAGCGCGTAAATTTAAACTGGTAACAAATTTAAATAAGGCCAACATGTAATAGACATAAATATATCTTAACAACAGCAGACATTTTCATACGACAGCTGTTAACTGTTGATCAACGCGACAAAGATATACTCAAACAGTGAATGATTGTATATCGTCAACGTTCTCAGTACTACAAAAGTTTTCATCAGAACGTCCTCGACTTGGAGATACCCCACTCGACATAACGTATAACAACTTGGGGCATTCTTTGCATACATGTCAATCATCCTATCCGGAGGAAGCATTTAGAGACACATGGACAGTGTAGATTACTCACCATTTTGGTAACACATATCATATCACATCATCATCATTTCGCTTTACACAAGCTCATTCTTAATTAACTACTACTACTTAATTAACTACAATATTAATATCTCATCTGTGTGTTTTGTGTGAATCGTCTTTCTACCATAATCACGTTTCTAACCATTACTAACCCTATATGTGTAGATATTTAATTAATAAACCCTATAATCGTTTGATCATTATCTAGTTTGTTAATGTATCACTCGTGCTGTCGGTGTTAAATATATACATATAGGAAAATGTATACACTCAGATGAGGTTGGGGGCTTCTTCTGTTACGGGATCTAAGGGCAGAAGCTAAGGTCGTGGGGAAACAGAACTTTTTCCATAATTAACTAGAAAACAATGTCCAGTGGAAAACATTCGCATTCCCTTTTTCTTTTCCCTATATCAAATAGGCTTTTATTCTTTCTTAACGAGCCAATTTCTAGAGACCTTCTACCTAATATCTCATAGGCTATTCCTGGCGAAAACTACTGTCGTAGTTGCCCCAATACTCACCACACGACAATATCTGTCTAAATTTAAAGCTGATTTAATCATTTTGAATGTGTTGTATCCGTATGTCTCAGACAATTTCTTAAATACACTCAAACAGAGCTACTAAATAATAATAAGAGGAAATTCACTGAATTAACTCCGCTGGTGGCTTGTACGAGCTAAAACTATATTACATAATCCTTCACAAAAGTTGTTGGCAGATCCAAGAGTTAACGTGCTCAACCAATGCAGCATTGTTCTCTCTTTTCTGAATATCTTGTGAATACTCCTTGGAGGTAGAATCATCATTATCCCCGTATCTACAACTTTGCCAAAAGTAATCTTGTGCAAAGGTAGACACATTTGAAGACCGACATCAGTTCCTCTTGAGTTTTGGCCACTGTTGGACAACTACTGCAGAGCTAAGGGGGGGGGGGGAGGCAACTCGTGACAATTATTATAAATAGTGATCTATGCTTACCTATCTTCATACTCTGTTGTACAAATATTTATAAGCGCAATGTAGCAAATATGTAGTTATGCTGTATTGTACTCACCTTAAAGAGAGTGTCGTATTCGCGATGACCCACTGACAGTTAGGAAGGTAACATAAATGAAGGATTCGAAAGTGAAACGTGAAACCCCTGAAGTGGTTCGCTCGCCCTTTTTTAATGGTATAAATATTTTACGGTGCAGTATGCTGCAATGTGAAACAATCCCTGGCCTATATTTTACATTTTACAATGTCTGTAAAGGTCCTGAACTGTCCCGGTTTCACATGGGCATGGGCAGTGGCGGAGATAAGTGACGTACACAGAGGGAAGACGAAACACTGAGGAAGGAGCGGGGGACAAATGGAATTGTTGGAGATTTCGAATCAGAAAACGGATGGTTATTTTTCCGGAGTAACACAATTATACAGACTTTAACAAATGGATTCTTGCACATACTAGAATATATCCAATGAAAGCTCCTCTTAACTTTTCTATTCCTATTTTGGTGTCGTTGTCTGTTCCTTCAATTTTGTCTGTTCCTTCAATTTTGTCTATATTGCTGTCAAGATAAATGTATTATTTCATATTTTATATGAATATATCTCCTAGTACAATCTGGTTATCGTTAGTAGTGTTTATTATCATAATATTTGTCATTTCCTTGTATATTTTCAAACCCAGTTCGTGTGTGACCTCACTTTAAGTATTCTCATTTAGCCTTGCATCTGTGTATGGTCATGGGACAGAAAACCAGGTCATCGGCAGAATCTATAGTGTCAAGCTGCTTTATCAGAGGCCACTGCATGTCATTTTTGGTGGCTAATGTTTTTTTTTTTTCATTAACAGTTAGAAGAGAGTCCCTTATTTTCGCAATGAAATCCATAGACACATGTATTCATCTTTCTGTTGACCTAATCAGTTACATACAGGTAAAGTTGACCTTAGATTAGTGTGTCTCAGGGTGTTGTGGTCAACTAGGGTTGCTGAACTTGTTGCTCTTTCATAGCCAATGCGAGTTGAAGATTTTGTAAGAGTTCCGTAGCTGTAAGTAAGTAATGTTTAGAGTGTTGGTCGGGGAACTCGGCAATAGCTTTCTTCTGGGGGCTTATAAATGTCTTGTTTAAATTGGGTGAATAATTTTAGGTGAAGGTGTAGGCTGTTGCTGTATTTTATGCTTTGCGATAAGTACAGAATTGTTCACAAGGTTAAGGTATTTCTGAAATGTCACCATATGAGTACTTTACATAAGCTCCAATTCCCTCATTTCTGGTAGCCTTGAGGGTAGAGCCGTATGTAAACCGTTAGGTTTGAATTCAAGTCGCCTCAGTAAGCCCACACAAAAATTACACATTCGTCAGCAACCTTGTCAAGATACAGCAGAGCTGCTGTGATACACTTCTGCATTTTAACAGCTACGGAAAGGCTGCACATATTGCCCTTACCACGTGTGTGCAAAGTGGTAATTTTGTTATACTTCACGCATGCACATTGACTAGCCTAGATAACTACAGATCTTGGTCTTACAGTTAATATTATTTAACTAAGGACTACATAGATAAGAGATCCCATCTTAGTTTAAAAGGTGAATTGTTATGTTTATGAAATAGAGTTGTTACTGACATCAGGGACTTTGGTAAAATGAGGAACGACGAACGAACGAAATAAATTTCACTTTCGATGGATTGATAACACTAGTCAACAACCAAAATGTACCAGAAATGAAAATAGCTGATCTTAACTAATTTTGGTGTGCTGAAAACGAAAATGACATTAAAAAATGTTGATTGGCTCTAGTTTTCAAGATATATGCTACTAGTTTATTTAATTACTGTAAATTTATATATATATGACGCAACTGTTGTGGGCGATTGCATAATTTTTTCTAATGACCAATAAAAATGTTACTAGAAGTTGATGATGCAATCCTACCTATGATTACATCACCTTTGTGTATAAATACCTTATCTCTGATAAAATTTTGCCATTAGTTAGTGCATTTGTCCTTATCAAAAGTATCGTAGTTAGAAATGCCAGAAGGCGTACAGTTTGTATTTTGGCTGCAGAATAGGAGATCAAGATAAGAGCTGGGTGCCACACATATGCTGCAATACATGTGCAGCACATCTTAAACTGTGGTTGACTGGCAAAAGGCAAGCTATGCCTTTTGCAGTCCCAATGATTTGGAGAGAGCCCACTGATTATCTCAACAACTGTTACTTTTGCATGGTCCCCCAATTGGGAAAGGCATATCAAAGAAGAAAAAATGGACTGGAATATCCAAACATCCCCTCTGCAATACTTCCGGTACCACATGGCGATGACCTACCAGTTCCCAAAGTGCCAGAATCCTTTTCAGCTGCTTCCACTGATAAAGAGGACATTGGTGGTCCTGAACCATCAACCTCAAGTGACACAGATTTTGAGCAAACTACATCCACTAACCCAAGTAGAACTGAATGATCTTGTAAGAGATCTGAATTTACCGAAGAACAAGGTGGAGCTTTTGGGTTCCAGATTGCAACAGTGGAATCTCCTGGCAGAAGATGTTACAATTTCTGTGTATAGGAACCGCCAGAAGCCGCTTATTACATTCTTTTTCAAAGAGGGTGACCTTTCTGCGTGCCACAACATTTCTGGTTTAATGGCAGCCCTCAACATCAATTACATACCGGAAGAGTGGAGGCTTTTCATTGATTCATCCAAGACAAGTCTTAAAGCTGTTTTGTTGAATAATGGTAATGTGTTACCGTCAATTCCAGTTGGTCACGCAGTTCATATGAAAGAAACTTATGAAAACATTAAGCAGCTTTTGAAGTGTATAAACTACGATCATCATCATTGGTCACTTTGCGTTGACTTAAAAGTGGTCGCTCTTTTGCTTGGACTACAGGGTGGATACACCAAGTACTGTTGCTTTCTCTGTGAGTGGGATAGCCGTGCACGAAGTGACCATTACATCAGAAGACATTGGCCAATCAGGCAGTCATTGCAGCCTGCAGTAAGAACGTTGAGAACCCAGCAGTTGTCGACACCAGCAAGATTTTGTTGTCACCCTTGCACATTAAGCTGGGTCTCATGAAAAACTTTGTCAAGGCAATGGAGAAAACAGATGAGGCTTTCAAATACCTCATCAGAAAATTTCCAAGACTGAGTGAAGCTAAAATAAGAGAGGGGGTATTTGTTGGTCCGCAAATTCGAAAACTTCTTCATGATGACGAGTTTCTTTGCGTGTTGCATGGCAAGGAAAAAGCAGCATGGCTAGCATTTAAGTCAGTGGTGGACAATTTTCTTGGAAACAACAGATCTGATAATTACAATGAAATTGTAGAAAATCTCCTTCAGAAGTATAAGAGTCTTGGCTGCAACATGTCTTTGAAAATTCATTTTCTGGATTCTCATCTGGATTTCTTTACGTCAAACTGTGGAGCGGTCAGTGATGAGCATGGTGAACGATTTCACCAGGACATTGCTGCTATGGAGACAAGGTATCAAGGCAATGGGAGCCCTTCAATGCTTGTTGATTACTGTTAGACTGTGACAAGAGACACCTCATCGATTGACTACAAGAAGCAAGCAAAGACAGCTCGAACAGCGACTGAATAATGACGGAATGGGTTCAAATGTGCCTTTTTAAAGCATGATATGTGAACTTTAAATAATGTTTTTATTTTTTCTATCATTTTATGTTAAAATATCAATTAATTGAGTATGTAACCACAATTTTTATAATGCTAAAGTAGAAAGACTAGCTGTTTAGCCCAGAGAAGTAAACAAGCATACATTATTTGTATTACTGTAATGTAAATTCATCATTTAAAAAAAAACCAGAGCCAATTGGTGAATTTCATTATGATATTTGAAATCAGCATGTCAAAATCAATAAGAAATGGTACATTTAATTTCTGGTACAAAAAACTTTTGAAAATTTGTTGACTAGTGTAATTGAGCATGCAGACGAGGTTTAATATCCTGAACATTGTCTCATCGTACAGTATGTGATTTTCCACTTCTGTGCTTTGATCAAGGTTCATGTTTCACTGCACTGGATTTTGAAATCTTGTTTTAGTTTCTCTGTCAAGTCTTCTATTTTCAGTAAGAATGCTTGCTAGGTTACTCTGGAACCTGTTTAAGCCTGAGGTCTGAAACTACATTTGGAAAATAAAAATACATGGGCCAGACGATTTTATTTAGAGAGATTTCCGTACAAGATGTGAACTCATGCATATATCATAATAGCAATATAGTCATAGGTGAGGAAACGGATAGTATCATAAAAATAAGAATAGAAAAGCCAGGAGTTTTATTGCATTGGAAAGTATCCGGAAATTTAAAAAAAAAAATCAAGTCCTTTTAAATAAATAGAATGTTCAATTCAAAGCACAAGAAAGTCATATTGTCGGGTTCTGAAGCATGCATGACAACAAAAACAACCAGCAGGAAGTGACAGACTTTAATAAATGTGTGGACAGTTAGAAAGAGCTAAATGAGGACAACGTATTCTACCACATTGGAGGATCTGGAATATGCACATGACATTGCACTACTCGCACATTCACATCAACATATCTGTCACGGGATTTGCCTCCCCTTTGCACTGCTGTAGTGGTCCGCCAGTGGCCAAAACTCAAGAGTTTCTAAAATGGGTCTTCAAAGGTGTCTACCTTCGCACAAGATTACTCTTGGCAAAGTTGTAGATAGAAGGATAATGATTCTTCTATCTCAAGGTAGTGTTCACAAGATAATTCAAAAGTCAAAAACAATGCTGCAAAGGGCAGAGCACTATTAACTTATATCTGATCCGGCACCTTTTGTGAAGTTTTAAGAAATGGTGTGGCGTGTTCGAGCCCCCAGCTGGTTTTATCAAGCGAAATTCCTGTTATAAGTATTTTTGGCTCTATGGCTGTACTATATTTTTATATGTATAGTACAGATTTTAGATCACATATGCGCTGTCTTATCTATAAGAACTGAATAAACTATGAATTTGTAAAAGAACATATACAAAATTTAGAAATCAATTAGTCTTTAACAAATTTAAATAAATATGGATGAAAATGTCTTTAGAGGGTTTTAAAAATTGGCTTCACTGAGACTTAATTAGGGACTGATGATTACACAGCCCTACCAAAAAAAAAAAAAAAAAAAAAAAACTAAATGATCTAATCCGAGATCTATATCTCTCCAAGGAATCTTCAGAACTTTTGGCTTCAAGATTGAAAGAAAAAAAATTACTGACTGCTGAAACAAAGGTTACATTTTATCGCTGCAGAGAGCAAGGTTTTATTCCATTCTTTTGTAAAGAAAACAACCTTGTGTTTTGTACTAATGTAGGAGGTCTTGTTAACAAAATGGGTGTAAGTTATACACCAGATGAGTGGCGACTTTTCATGGACAGCTCTAAAAGAAGTTTGAAGGGTGTTCTCTTACACAATGGTAACAAATATGGCTCAATTCCAATTGCTCATTCTACTACAATGAAGGAGGAGTATGCTACAATAAGCACAGTTCTGGAAAAATTGAAGTATTTAGAACATAACTGCATGGTTTGTGTAGATCTTAAAATGATGAACTTCTTGCTTGGTCAGCAAATGGGATTCACCAAATATCCATGCTTTATGTGTTTGTGGGATAGCAGGGCAAAAGCTATGCACTGGACAAAGAAACAGTGGCAGTTGAGGGATGAATTTAAAGTTGGAGAAAAAAATATTGTCAATAAGCCTCTCATTGATCGATAAAGAGTTCTACTGCCACCATTACATATAAAGCTTGGCTTGATGAAGCAGTTTGTTAAGGCACTGAACAAAGATGGTACCTGTTTTAATTACTTATGCAGAAAGTTTCCAGAATTGAGCATAGACAAACTTAAAGCTGGAATTTTTGATGGACCGTCCATACCTGTCAACCTGTACGAATGAATTTTTCGTACAATGTACGTATTTTTGATACTTTTAGAAGTGTACGGCCGTACAGACTCTTGTACGGATTGTTCCTCCCTCCAAAAAAAAAAAAAAAAAAAAAAAAAAAATCGGATTAAAAAAAAAAAAAAATTCTAAAAATATTTTCCAATCCAAGTTTAAAAAAATTTTAAATCAGATAATATTTTCTAGCCCAGGTTTTTTTAAACCAATTTTTTTATTCCGGGAATCTCGGCGTCTGTTTTTAAACTGAAGGTCTCTCGCAGCAACCAATCAAAATCTTTTATACCCAACAATTCGGCAAAAACTTTGAATTCGGCCTCAAACACTTTCGGCTTTCAGCGTGACATGACGTATTTTTAAAGTTACCTGTTATCAGCCACGCTTGCCGAGACACTTCAACGCCAATTTGTTTAAAAAAAGCTAAGTACCTATAACTTGGTTAAATATTGCTTTTGTTTTGCTTTGTTGCAATTTAATCGCTGTCTTAATCTTTCCAGTTATATCTTGCCCTTCAGTATATTTCCGATAAATTAATGTCATAATATTCTATGTAGGCCCTGCATAACTAAACAAAAAAGGTTTGTTTGTGTTGAGTAGGCCTACTTTATTCCGGCGATCGAGATTCACTGCTTTATTTTTCATAAAGCGGCGATCTATTATTACTGGTCTAGGCTATCAATTTTTAAATAATAATTTTGTAAATTTTTGGTAGTACATTTTTCCTTCCTAGATTAATATTCTCTTCACAATTTAGTTAATTTTTTTATTTTTTGCTTTGCTTTGCTTCGTTGTATTTTTTTTTTTTTTTTGTCGTTCTCTTAATCTTTCCAGTTATATTTTGACCATTTCAATATTTCCAATAAATTAATGTTATAAAATTTTGTGTAGGCCCTATAAAAATAGAAAAATAAAGTTTATTTGCATTGAGTAGGCCTACCTACTTTATTTCAGCGGTCGAGATTCGCTGCTTTATTTTTAATAAAGTGGCAATCTATTATCATTGGTCTAGGCTACCAACTCTTAAATAATTTTGTAAATTTTTGGTGCTACGTTTTTCTTCCTAGATTTGATATTCTGTTCATAATTTGTTAAATTTTTTGTTGTTGTTGCTGTTAGCTGTTTGCTTTGCTTTGTTGTATGGTTTTTTTTTTGTCGTTCTCTTAATCTTTCCAGTTATATTTTGATCATTTAAATATTTCCAATAAATTAATGTCATAATATTCTGTGTCGGCCCTACATAACTAGAAAAAAAAAAACGTTTGTTTGCGTAAACTTCGCTGCTTTATTTTTCAATAAAAAAGTCCACACAGACTGCAGGAGGTCCATGAATGCAGACACACTCACTTATTTTTTACAGTGTAAGATTAACATTGATACATGCTGTGCAGACTTTAAGCCCACAAATGCAGTTCTGCAAAGTGCTAAAAGTGCATGTGATGATTATAATACAAAACACTGTGCATCGAAAGAATAGTACCTCACGATCACTAGGTTTTTTATATGTAAAGAACAGCATGAGACTATTAGCATGTTTTATATCACACTAATTCAAATGCTAATAGATTTGTATATGTCATTTCTCGTTTTAAAACCGTATTGTATAATTTATTTATATATTTTTTGAATAAGGATTTTTTGGTGTTTGTAAGGATTTTTTTGGTCCGGCGTACAGATTTTTGTCTCAGGAGGTTGACAGGTATGTGGACCTCAAATTAGAAGGTTAATAAACGATCCAAATTTTATTGATTCCATGAACAAAACAGAGTCCACAGCCTGGTCATCATTTGTTTTAGTTGTGCAAAACTTTCTGGGTAACTTTAAACTTACTTACTTACTTAGTCGTTCCCCTTCTACCGTGAGGTGTAGAGGTTTGGAAGAGAGAGCGCCAGACTATCCTATCGGCTATCTTCCTCCTGGCCTGGTTCCATTCTAGTCCTCGGTCCTTCAAAGATTGTCTAATGTTGTCCTCCCAGCGGACTCTGGGTCGTCCTCGGGGTCTGGATCCTTGGCTCTTTATTTCCCATGCTTGTCGTGGTATCCGATCTTCTCCCATTCTGCAGACATGGCCAAACCATCTTAATTGGGAGGGTAACTTTAAAGCAGACAATTATTCTGAATTAGTTGGAAACATGCTGTCGAGTTTTTGTGAACTTGGATGCAACATGAGCATAAAATTGCATTACCTCCATAACCATTTACATTTATTTCCGGAGAATCTTGGCGACTTTAGTGAGAAGCAAGGTGAAAGATTTCACCAAGATATAAAAAACAATCTAAGAGAGATACCAGGGACTTTGGGATGCCCACATGATGGCAGATTACTATTGGACCCTTAAGCGTGACTGTCCGGGCATATCCCATTCCAGGAAGTCCTCGAAAAGATCCTTTTCGCGTGTTGACTAAACAAGTGCTAGTGATAAAGTTTTATTACATTTTTGGTAATATAAGCACAGTAATTACATATAATATGAATGCAGACTAAAGTCAAAATGCCAGTGATAGCACCTAACTCTAGAATTGTACATAACAATTGCCCTACTGATATGGTCATTCTTAGTTATCTCAAAAACTAGAGCTGATAGAAAAAATCTGATTACATTTTTGGAATCAGCAACCCAAAATTACACAAGAACAGCTATAAAATTTAAGGCACCAAAATGTGTGTACACCAATGTTATTGTCCGTTGCTTGCGCCTGTTACAAAAAAACTTAACTGGCTGAGTACTGCAATAGGTCGTTGTCAGGTGTGGTAAAATGCACCGTTTTAACTCTCCAGCTCAAATTATAATGATAATACTGTATTTGAATTTTGTTCCAATACGTCAAGATAGATCCTCTACACATCCCGCCACCATTGCTCTACCCTGCTCATATTTCTCAAAAGTCCAATTCTAGTGACTTAAAGTTACCGTTTATAACCCGCTACTATAAAAATTTGAAAATTGTCAAGGTCGATAAAATCTTATGCAAAATATTAGACACTACTTGAATTTTTTAAACTAACGTATTCTAAGAATCTATTATTAGCTACAACATGCGACAGTTGTCGTTAGACGTCGTTTTTTTCAGAACGGGGCAAACTGCAGCTGAGAAATAAATAACTACATTTGAAAAATACTCGAGTAATAAATTACAGTAGTTAGATTTTTTTTTCTTTTCAAGAACGTCGCATTTTAAACAAACGCCAGCGAGCGGCTTGCGTTTTGAATCTATTAACGCCACGCGATGGTACCCATCCCTATTACCAAAGGCTTTTTCGTTACTCCGTACTAATTTTTAAATATAACATAAAATCGTTTTGGCCGTCGGCCAACACGTGTTTCGTCTTAAAAAAAAGACGGGAGATAAAGAGAAGAGGGGGGTCAGTATGGAAAAGTCTAAACCCACTTGGGTATTGTCAAACTGAAACAAATAAGAGGCAGGGGAGAGAAAAGTACGAAGATGCAAACTTAGATAAAGACGTAGATGAAAACATACTGGCTAGATAAAGGACACTAGCCTGATTAATAATCACTTTCCAGCTTTTAAATCGCTTCAAAAGTGACTGAGTTATTGCATAAAATAAAAAAAATTGACAACAGTTAGACGGACACACTGATGTCCCAGCTCAATTTAAAAGTTACATTTTTCTAGTCGCGTTGGTTGGAAACAAGTCAAATTGGCTTGCCTCATTTTGATAGACACTACTAGTGAGGAAGGGAGAGGTAACTTTGAAGTTTTGCCATCCGAAAGCGACACATAGTCTAAACAGTAATATTAGAATCAGACTGACGAACTTATTGATAAACGTACATAAATGTTTGGGATTTTCAAAAAAGAGTCAAATCGGCGTAGTTTAAACTGATTGGCTAATGTTAGTATACACATAGAGGGAATAAAACTAACGCTTCTGCTACGCAGGGTGCCACTTAACAAATATTTCTTACAAGCAAGGTTCAAGGCAAGGCAATTAGTGACCGAATTGCCTTTGCGTCTGAAGCAGCAGCTATCTAGAGTTGACCCATTGATAGCCTGTTAACCTTTAACAAATTGTGTGATTTATTTCATTGATTGCGGTAAGATGAATAACCTTTTTTAATACATTATTAGATGTAGAGGCCAACCCAGATAGGGCGCCATAACCTTGTGTGTGTACGACATTTGCCTTTGTGGAAGATTGCGACATATTAGGAGCACAGTCATGTCTAAGCAGACTTAGGAAGCAAATCAAAATAAACTTGAGTTGAATAATATCATACATTATTGGGATTGTAAGGCCAGAAAGTCACTGGCAGGCCTATTGGTATATTAACTCTGGAGAAAAAGAAAAGATTGTATTTCAGCTGAAGATGAAGATGATGTATAGTGACAGGGGCGTTGAGACTATGTGGAAAAGAAGATACCCACTGTTTATGAAGCAGTCACATTAAAATTAAAGACTGTAGCTAATTTGATTAGCTCTTTTATCTGATCACAATACATGTTTAATGATGTTAAATTGGTAGTGGTGGAGATAATTAACTAGAGACTTAGGGAGGCTTGTTCCTCTTGTTTCAGGGTTACATCACCCAGTATCAAGTTGGTCAGAAGCCGGAGCTGCAGAATTTGAGGCAACCTACCGGTTGTTTCTATATCGAAGCCTAAGAGTATTAGCAGTCTCCAGTATACACTGTAGTGAAGCAGTGTGCAGTTTTCTCGAGCAAGTCATTCAGTGTCAACAAGAATTCAAAGATAAGCAAAAACCTTGCGGGCATATATGCAAACTCAAATGTGTTTAATCTCCACCCTATTCAGAAACAGTTTATGATATGATGCGAAAACCAGTTTTTCCCAATATTGACTCTTCATAGAACAGTATTTTCCAACCGGGAATAAAAGTTTATAAACATTAACATATTAGGATATATTGGACAGATGTCCTTCATGTGTATTTAATTTGGTATAAAACCATATTTTCATTTTTAAGTTTTAAACATTCCTGTCCTAAAAAATTTGAGGGACAGGAAATTAAAATTGTACATATATATTATAACTTTAAACCCAGTCTTGTTTATTCGATTTTAGTGAGTTAAAATTGTATTTGTTTAACGCAATTATCACTACAATTTTCATTACCCTAGACACCAAGCCATATAAATAACATCACAAACACTAGATACCCAAAATAAATCGCAGAGTGAGATCGTAGGGTGGTAGCAATCAGGTACCCTGAGAACATCACCATCAATTATTTGACTCAGGGACTTGCATAGCTGACCTCACTCTGTAAACACATACTGACTACTTCTCTTTAACATCCAAACCCACCACATCAGGTCTTTTGTGATGAGGACTCTTCACTAGAGGCGTCAAGATGAACATCTCTCCTAATGTCACGGTGGGTGTCTTCACAATGTGTTCACTGTAAGTAGTTGGTGTTGAATCCAGCTTATTGAATCACAAGATAGTAACGAAGATTCTAACTTCAGACTGGTCCAGTACTAAGAACCGTCTTGTAGCTTCGAACCACGAACTTAAGGACAAACAAAAGAACAAATGCCTCTGCTAAGTACATTTGTGGGCTGCAGGTTAACAGGCGCATTGTCTCGCTGTCCACCCACCAATGGTAGCCTCTCTGAATAATGATTCTCCATGAGTGAGCACAGTATAACTCAGGGAATATGATTAGAAATCACCGTTATTCTTCTGGTTACTTTAATGGGTAAAATGTGTCTGGACAGCGCGAGGGCAATGGCTGGTGCCTGAATTACAATTAACAAGGACCATATATCTCACAAAATGATACTATACACTTTATGCACATGTGATGTAATCATCACTCCTCACGGCTCCGTTCGGAGTCTGGGGTCGCTTCTGCTTTCGTTTTCCTGAGCAAACTAGCATAAAGCATACACCAGTGCTTGCTGTGGCGGTTTATGAACATACCATATTCATATGTTGAGGTTGCCAGCCTCATATGCCTTGTATAACCACTTAGAAAACACAAACATGTCAAAATTCACATGTGTAAACCTATAACAATGATTCATATGAATAGTAATGGCGGAAAACGAACTGACCGTCACAGCAGCGAATAAATTTTATGAGTTAGTTTATTTAATCAAGACTAAAGCTTCCTCTCACAAACATTCTTTTCAAATCACATCCAAGCCATATACAAGGAAAAAATTCATAAAATCACAAAATCAAGAAAAAATAGCTACAAGAATTGATAGTCCCGTTAAGTATGATCCTTCACCTCGATGTGATAGGACCACACA
Source organism: Oreohelix idahoensis (assembly GCA_024509875.1). NCBI lineage: Eukaryota > Metazoa > Mollusca > Gastropoda > Stylommatophora > Oreohelicidae > Oreohelix > Oreohelix idahoensis. Next base: position 26,327 of record JAMPIV010010389.1, on the reverse strand, counting down.
GTCCCGTTAGGAAGAGAAGTGATAGTGCCCATAGAGTCACAGGATACATATTGATTTAGGTCTAATATATTTCCCCTTCTTAAGGTATGGAACAGAATTGATATCTCTGCTCTATTTTAAGGGAAAATAATGATTAGCAATACTTGCATACATAAAGTTTTAAAGATAGCAAAATTGGTGCCCAATTACTCACAACACTAAAGAATTTCACGACCGTCCCCCCTGGGGCTTGCCATCTATTCATTCAGACGAGCAACACGTGACACATTTCAATACTCACAATCACAGCTTTGATAGGCCACTTTCTGTAACCAAAAAAAAAAAACATATTTTATAGAGGACTTGCCCCATACAGAAACTTCAATGGAAATTCTTGCCGCCAAGAAAACCCCAGGTCCAAAAAGACGGGTTGAATTCACTACTTCCCAGGTCCGCTACTCATGGGAAATACTATTGTTTAGGATGTCTGTTTAAGTCCACATAAAAATATTGTCCAGACCACGATCCGTTTTATAGCCGATGCACCGTGGTCAACCATCTTAGATTTCAAGAAAACTGAGGAATGTCAGGACTCGGTGTCTACTTTCAGGAAAGGAACCTATACTTTGGTCATCCACCCACCACTAGTCGAAACTACTCCGTCGGAACTGTTACTGACGTTAAGTATGTTACTTGCCACAAAGACACCGGCTAAATGTGTACCATAGGAGTTTGTGCATATAATCTGATCTTGACTCTTCAAAGCTCTGTATAAAACTGTTTTATACTGAGCTTATTTGATGTCAGATTGAGATTTTCTGCAAATAACAAACTCTATATGTACAAATTTAGCCGGTGGGGTGGCAAGTAACACATATTTAACGGTCAGTAAACATTTCCGACGGAGTATTCTACTAGTGGGGTTGGTGGACCAAATATAGTTACTTATCTGTAAAGTAGACCACCGATATGACAATTCCTCAGTTCATTGAAAAAATCTAAGATGTTTGACACTGTGGCTCGCTATAAAACGCTCGTGGTCTGGACAAATTTTGAATCGTGACTTAAACAGACATTCCAAAAACAATAGTATTCCCAATAGAGATCGGTCCCAGGAAGGTAGTGTACATATCCAACCCGTCTTTTTTGGACCTGGGGTTTTCTCTTGGCGCAAAGATTACCTTTGAATAAATTCTGTATGGGGGCAAGTCCCCTAAAAATATTGTTTTTTTTTTTGGTTCCAGAAGTGGCTTATCAAAGACTGTGGTAAGTATGAAATGTGTCACGTGTGCTCGTCTGAATGAATTAGATGGCAAAGCAGGACCGGGAGTGATTTCTTTAGTGTTGTGTCAATTGGGGGCACCCATTTTTGCTATCTTAACTTTATAGTATGCAAGTATTGCTTAATCATATTTCCCTTAAAATAGAGGAAGAGATATCAGATTCTGTCCCATACCTTAAGAAGGGGGAAATGATTGGACCTTAATCATATGTTATCTGTGACTCTTTGGGCTATCCACTTTCTTCTAACGGTGGACTGTGGGCTATCCATCGAGGGGAGAGGATCATACTAACGGGTCTATCATTCTTGTAAGCATTTTTCTTGGATTGTGTGTTTTATGTATTTTTTCCGTCTGTACTATGCTTGATGTTGAATTTGATATTTTAGTGAGAGTAGGTTTAGTCTTGATAAAATTAACTACTACATAAAAATTTATTCCTGCGTGTCGGTCAGTATCGTTTTTCCCAAACTATTCATATAATCATTGTTAATAGGTTTTCCTACGTATGTTACCGTATAAACTGTCCGTCTTGTATGTTTCGTGCCCGTGAGTGGTTTAGAGATATATATATTTATTAATTATATATGTGTGTTTTGACTGTCTGACTCCTCGAAAACTGATCGTAGAAGATAGGTGAGTGAGATGAAGATTCTCTCGATCTCAGAGGACAGCCTCTTAAACACATTTCTACCATCATCGCTCGTGGAAATCTATTGCTATATTACATACTTGCTCACTGTGACTATCACTTATTATCCTAATCTATTCAGAAGGGGACCAACCCAAGTCTTAATCCTACTATCAAAAAATCTACTGACGACACATGTGATATTTTGACATAGTTTTGTGTTTTCTAAGTGAGTTTATACAAGGGCTATATGAGGCTGGGCAACCTCAACATAAGTGAATTATTTTGGTATGTTCATAAACCGCCACAGCAAGCAGGATGGTGTAATGACTTTTATGCTAGTTTTGCTCAGGAAAACGAAAGCAGAAGCCGACCACCCAGGACCTCCGAAACGGAGCCGTGAGGAGTGGATGATTTACAATCACATGTTGCATAAAAGTGTATAGTAATCATTTTGTGATATTATATTGGTCCCGTAGTTAATTGTAATTCATGGCACCAGCCATTGCCCTCGCGCTGTCCAGACACATTTTACCCATTAAAGTAACCAGGATAAATAACGGTGATTTCTTAATCATATTCACTGTGTTATAATCTGTGCTCACTACATGGATAATCATTATTCAGAGAGGCTACAAATGGGGGGTGGGACAGGCGAGTCAATTGCGGGGGGCCTGTTAAACCTGCAGCCCGACCAAAATGTACTTAGCAGAGGCATTTGTTTCTTTGTTTGTCCTTAAGTTCGTGGTTTAGAAGCTACAAGTCGGATTCTTAGTACCTGGACCAAGTCTGAAGTTAGGAATCTTCGTTACTAATCTTGTGTCTACAATAAGCGTGGATTCAACACCAAACTACTTACAGGTGAAACAACATTGTGGATAGACAACCACCGTGACATAAGGAGAGGATGTACATCTTGACGCCTCTTGTGAAGAGTTCCCTCATCAACAAAAGACCTGATGTGGTTGGTTTTGAATGTTTAAAGAGATGGTAGACAGTATGTGTTTACAGATGTGGAGGACAGCTATGCCAATTCCCTGGATTCAAATTAAATTGATTGGTGGATGTTCTCAGGGTACCAGTTATTGACTACCACCGCTACGATATCCACTCTGCGATTTGATTTTGGGTAATCTAGTGTTTGTGATGTTATATATAAGGCTGGTGTCTAGGGTAATGAAAATTGTAGTTGATATTTGCGTTAAAACAACATACAAGTGTAAACTCACTAAAATCGGAATAAACAAGACTGGGTTTACAAGTTATAAATATAGATATGTACCCCCAAAAAAAAAATTTTTTTTAATTTCCTGTTCCTTCAAATTTTTTTAGGACCTGAATGATTTAATAAACTTAAAAATGATAATATGGTTTTATACCCAAATGTAAATACACATGAAGGACAACTGTCCCATATATCTCCTAGATATGTTTAATGTTTAAAAAACTTTTTATTCTCCGGTTGGAAAATACTGTTCTTTTGAAAGATGTCAATATTGGGGAAAAACATGGTTTTTCGCATTCATATCATAAACTGTTTCTGAATAGTGGAGGAGATTAAACACATTTGGAGTTTGCATAAATTGCCCGCCAAGGTTTTTTGCTTATCTTTTATCTTTGATTCCCCTTGTTGACACTGAATGACTTGCTCGAGAAAACTGCACACTGCTTCACTACAGTGTATCACTGGGATACTGCTTATACACTTAGGCATTCGATATATTATAAACAACACGGTAGGTTGTGCCTAAAATATCTGCAGCTCCGGCTTCTGACCAACTTGATAAATGCGGTGATGTAAACCCTGAACCAAGTAGGAACAAGCCTACCTAAGTACCTCTAGTTAATTTATCTCCACCAATACCATTTAACCATCATTAAACATGTATTTGTGATTAGATAAAAGAGCTAATTCAAATTAGGATACAGTCCCCTTTAATTTTAATGTGACCACTGCATCATAAACATGTGGGTATCTTCTTTTCCACATAGTCTCATAACGGCCCTGTCACTATACATCATCTTCATCTTTCAGCTGAAATACAATCCTTTTCTTTTTCTCCCAGAGTTAATGAGTTTATACCAATAGGCCTGCCAGTGACCTTTGCTGGGGCTTACAATCCCAAATAATGTATGATATTATTCAACTCAAAGTTTATTTTGATTTGCTTCCTAAGTCTGCTTCAGACATGACTGTGCCTCCTATATATGTCGCAATCTTCCACAAAGGCAAATTGTCGTACACACACAAGGTTATGGGAGCCCTATCTGGGTTGGCCTTACATCTAATAATGTTATTATAAAAAATGGTATATTTATTCTTACCGCCAATTCAATGAATATAAATCATCACATTTTGTTTAAAGGTTTAACTGGCTATCAAGGGGTCAAATCTATAGATGCCAGCTGCGGATTTTCAGAACGCAAAAGGGCAATTCGGTCACTACTTGCCTTGGCCTTGTACACCCTTGCTTGTAAGTAAAATATATTTGATAAGTGAGGCCACCCTTGCGTAGCAGAAGCGGTTAGTTTTTATTCCCTCTAGTGTGTATACTAACCATGTAGTCCAATTCAGTTTTTAACTACGCCGATTTGACTCCTTTTTGAAAATCCCAAATACATTTATGTTACGTTTTGTCAATAAGTACGTCAGTCTGATTCTAATATTACTGTTTAGACTATGTGTCGCTTTAGGATGGCAAAAACTTCAAAGTTACCTCTCCCTTCCTCACTACAGTAATGTCTATCAAAATGAGGCAAGCCAATTTTGACTTGTTTCCAACTCAACTCGACTAGAAAAATGTAACTTTTAAATTGAGCTGGGACATCAGTGTGTATCCCGTACTAAAATGGTTGTCAATTTTTTTTTATTTTATGCAATAACTCAGTCACTTTTGAAAGCGATTTTAAAAGCTGGAAAGTGATTATTAATCAGGCTAAGTGTCCTTTATACTAGACGTATGTTTTTCATCCTACGGTCTTTATCTACGTTTGCATTCTTCGAACTTTTCTCTCCCCTGCCTCTTTATTTGTTTCAGGTTGGACAATTACCCAAGTGGGTTTAGGACTGTTTCCATACCTGACCCCCCTCTTACTCTTTAATCTCCCGTCTTTTATTTAAGACGAAACGCGGTGTTGGCCCGAACGGCCAAAACGATTTTAAGTTAATAATTAAAAAATTTAGTACGGAGTAACACGAAATAAGCCTTTGGTACATAGGGAATGGGTTACCACATCGGCGATGGCGTTAATAGATGATTCAAAACGCAAGCCGACTCGCTGGCGTTAGTTTTAAAAATGCGGACGTTTTCTGATGAAAAGAAAAAAAATCGAAACTTACTGTAATTTATTACTCTAGTATTATTCAAATTGTAAGTTATTTATTTTCTCAGCTTGCAGTTTGCCCCGTTCTGAAAATAACGACGTGTCTAACGACAACTGTCGCATGTTGGTAGCTTATTTATAGATTCTTAGAATACGTTTATTTAAAAAAAAATTCAATGTTGTTGTCAAGTAGAGTCTAATATTTTGCATAAGGATTTTATCGACCTTGACCAATTTTAAAATTTTTATAGTAGCGGGTTATAAAACGGTAACTTTTAAGGTTACACTAGAAATGGGACTTTATGAGAAATATGAGGCAGGGTAGAGCAAATGGTGGCGGGGATGTGAAGAGTATTCTATCTTGACGTTTTGGAACAAAAATTCAAATACAGTATTATCATTATAATTTGAGCATGGGAGAGTTAAAACGGTGCATATTTTTACCAACACCTGACAACGACCTATTTGCTAGTTACTCCAGCCAGTTTAAGTTTTTTATGTAAAACTGGGCGCAAGCACCGGACAATAACACATTGGTGTACACACATTTTGGTGCCTTAAATTTTGTAGCTGTTTTGTTTCTTGTGTCATTTTTTTTGGTTGCTGATTCCATTAATGGTACATCAGGATTTTTTTCTATCAGCCTCTAGTTTGTGAGAATAACTAAGAAATGACCATATCAGTAGGGCAAATTGTTATGTACAAATTCTAGAGTTTGTGATTCTATCACTGGGCATTTTTGACTTTAGTCTGTCATTCATAGTTATATGTAATTTACTGTGCTTATAATTACCCAAATAATGTAATAAAACTTTATCACTAGCAATTGTTTAGTCAAACAAGCGGAAAAGGATCTTTTCGAGGACTTCCTGGAATGGGATAATGCCCGGACAGCAGTCACGTCATTAAGGGTCCAATTGTAATCTGCCAATCATGTGGGCATTCCCAAAGTCCCTGGTATCTCTCTTAGATTAGGTTTTTATATCTTGTCGGTGCAAATCTTTCACCTTGCTTATCACTAAAGTCGCCAATATTCTCCGGAAATAAAATGTAAAATGGGTTATGGAGGTTATTGCCAATTTTATGATCATGTTGCATCCAAGATTCACAAAAATCGGACAGCCATGTTTTCCAACTAATTCAAGAATAATTGTCTGCTTTAAAATGTTACCCTCTCCCAATTAAGATGGTTTGGCCTTGTCTGCAGAATGGGGAGAAGATCGGATTACCACGACAAGCTATGGGAAAATAAAGAGGCCCGAAGGATCCAGGGGACCCCGAGGACGACCCACGAGGTCCGCTTGGAGAGTGACAACATTAGACAACCTTTGAAGGACCGCGGACTAGAATGGAACCAGGCCAGGAGGGAAGAAGATAGGCCGTTAGGATATGTACTGGTCGCTCGTACTCTTCCAAACCTCTTACACCTCAACGGTTTTTAGGTAGGGGAACTGGACTAAGTAAGTAAGTATGTTATTAATGTTACCCAGAAAAGTTTTGCACACTAACTAAAACAAATGATGACGCAGGCTGTGGACTCTGTTTATTGTTTCATGGAATCAATTAAATTTTGGATCGTTTATTAACCTTCTAATTTGAGGTCCACATACCTCGTTCACAACCTCACTGAGACAAAAATCTGTTGATACGCCGGACCAAAAAAATCCTTTACAAAAACACCAAAAAATCCTTATTCAAAAAATTTTATAAAAAATTAATAAAATACGGTTTTAAAAACGAGAAATGACATATACAAAATCTATTAGCATTGTGAAAACCCAGTGTGATATAAAAACATGCTAATAGGTCCTCCCTGCTGGTTTCTTTACATATAAAAAAACCTTAGTGATCGTGGAATGGTAACTATTTCTTTCGATTGCAAGTGTTTTGTATTAAATAAATCACTTGCACTTTTACGCATTTGGCAGAACAGCATTTGTGGGCTTAAAGTCTGCAACAGCATGTATCAATGTTAATCTTACAACTGTAAAAAAATAAGTGAGTGTGTTGCATTCATGGACCTCCTGCAGTCTGTGTGGAACTTTTTTATTGTAAAAATAAAGCAAAAAATAATAACGACAGTTTACGCAAACAAACGTTTTTTTTTTTCCCAGTGTTATGTAGAGGCCGACACAGAATATTTATTGACATTAATTTATTTGGAAATATATAAAATGAACAAAATATAACTGGAAAGATATTAAGAGTACGACAAAAAAAAAACCATAACAACCAAAGGCAAAGCCCAAACACCACAACAGCAACCAAACACAACAAAAATTTACAACAAACATATGAACAGAACATCTCAAATCTAGGAACCCCAAAAACACGTTGTTAGCACCAAAAAATTTTACAAAATTATTTATCGAGTTGGATTGCCTAGGGACCACAATTGACCCAATAGGATTGCCACTTTTTTACAAATAAAGCAGACGAATCTAGACCGCTGAAATTTAAAGTTAGGTAGGCCTACTCAAATGCAAAACAAAACTTTATTTTTTTCTATTTTTACATAGGGGTCCCACTACACAAATTTTATAACATTAATTTATCCGAGGAAATATTGAAATGGTCCAAAATATAACTGGAAAGATTTAAGATGAACGACCCAAAAAAAACAAAAAATTACCAACCGAAGCAAAGCAAAGCAAAAAACATAAAAAATTGAACTAAATGGCCTGTGAAGAGTATCGATAATCTAGGAATAGTGACATAAAATGTACTAACCAAAAATTTACAAAATTATTATTAAAAATTGATAGCCCTTAGACCAGTAATAATACGATCGCCTCGCTTGATGAAAAATAAAGCAGTGAATCTCGATCGCCGGAAGTAAAGTATGGCCTACTCAACACAAAACAAAAAGCTTTTTTTGTTTAGTTTATGCTGGGGCCAAATAGAAACCTATTATGACATTAAAATTTATCGGAAATATACATGAAGTGGCAAGATAAGACTGGAAAGAATTAAGACAGCTGATTAAATTGCAAACAAAGTCAAAACAAAGACAATATTTAATCCAGAGTTTAAAGGTAACTTAGCTTTTTTTATCAACAAATTGGCGTTTTGAAGTGTCTCGGCAATAGCGTGGCTGATAAAAGGTAAGGCTTTAAAAATACGTCCATGTTCCACGATGAAAGAGCCGAAAGTGGTTTGAGGCCCGAATTTAGACAAAGTTTTTTTGAGGGCAGAATTGTTGGGTAGTAAAGATTTTGGCATGGTTGCTGCGAGAGAAGCACCTTCAGTTTTTAAAAACAGGGGACGCACGAGAATTCCGGACTAAAAATCGTTTGGTTTTTTCAAAAAACCTGGGGCTCCTGAAAATATTGTACTGATTTAAAATTTTTTTATAAACTTGGATGGAAAATATTTTTAGAATTTTTTTTTTTTTTTCCATTCAGATTTTTTTTTTTTTTTTTTCCCATTTTTTTTTCTTTGGAGGGAGGACGAGAGGAATAACAATCCGTACAGTTAGTCTGTACGGCCGTACTCCCCACTTAGCGTAAAAGGTATCAAAATGACGTTACATTGTACGAAAAAACCTCATTCGTGGAGGTCTGACAGGTATGGTCAAAGGACCATATCAAAAATTCCAGGCTTTAAAAGTTTTTGTCTATGATCAATTCTAGAGGAAAGCTTTCTGCATAAGTAATTAAAACAGGTACCTTCTTTGTGTTTACAGTGCATATAAAAAACTGCTTCATCAAATCCAATCTTTTATATGCTAAAATTGTCAGTAGAACTCTTTAACGAGTCAAATGAGAGGACTTATTGACAAATATTTTTTTCTCAGGGAACTTTACTGGAAATTCATCCTATATCAAATGCCACTGTTCTTTGGCTCCAGTGCATAGCTTTTTTTGCCCTGCTATCCACACAAACACATGCAAAGCATTAGGATAATTTGGGTGAATCCCATTTTGCTGAAAAGACCAAGCAATCAGAAGTTGCATCATTTTAAGATCTACCTACAAACCATGCAGTTTATGTTCTAAATACTTCAATTTTTCCCAGAAACTGTGCTTCATTGTAGCTTACTCACTCACTTAATTGTAGTAGAATGAGCAATTGGAATTAGAGCCATATTTGTTTCATTGTGTATAGATAACACCCTTCAAACCTTCCCTTTTTAGAGCTGTCAAGATGAAAGTCGCCACTCATCTTGGTGTACTAACATATCAAAACCCATTTTGGGTTAATCAAGACACCTACCTACATTAGTACAAAACATGCAAGGTTGTTTTCTTACAAAAGTGAATGTGGTGAATAAACCTTGCTCATCTACTGCAGCGATAAAAATGTACAACCTTTGTTTTCAGCTAGTCAGTAATTTTTTTTCTTTCAATCTTGAAGCCAAAAGTTCTGAATATTCCCATCTGGAGAGATAGAATCGATCTCGGAATTAGATCATTTAGTGACTATTTTTTTTTTTTTTTTTTTTGAAGTCTAGGCTGTGTAATTCATCAGTCCCTAATAGATAGTCTCAGTGAAGCACAATTTTAAAACCCTCTAAAAGACATTTTCACCATATTTATTTAAATTTGTTAAAAGACTAATTGATTTCTAAATTTTGCTATATGTATCTTTTACAAAATCATAGTTGTTAATAGTGCTCTGCCCTTTGCAGCATTGTTTTTGACTTTTGAATTATCTTGTGAACACTACCTTGAGATAGAAGAATCATTATCCTTCTATCTACAACTTTGCCAAGAGTAATCTTGTGCGAAGGTAGACACCTTTGAAGACCCATTTTAGAAACTCTTGAGTTTTGGCCACTGGCGGACCACTACAGCAGTGCAAAGGGGAGGCAAATCCCGTGACAGATATGTTGATGTGAATGTGCGAGTAGTGCAATGTCATGTGCATATTCCAGATCCTCCAATGTGGTAGAATACGTTGTCCTCATTTAGCTCTTTCTAACTGTCCACACATTTATTAAAGTCTGTCACTTCCTGCTGGTTGTTTTTGTTGTCATGCATGCTTCAGAACCCGACAATATGACTTTCTTGTGCTTTGAATTGAACATTCTATTTATTTAAAAGGACTTGATTTTTTTTTTTAAATTTCCGGATACTTTCCAATGCAATAAAACTCCTGGCTTTTCTATTCTTATTTTTATGATACTATCCGTTTCCTCACCTATGACTATATTGCTATTATGATATATGCATGAGTTCACATCTTGTACGGAAATCTCTCTAAATAAAATCGTCTGGCCCATGTATTTTTATTTTCCAAATGTAGTTTCAGACCTCAGGCTTAAACAGGTTCCAGAGTAACCTAGCAAGCATTCTTACTGAAAATAGAAGACTTGACAGAGAAACTAAAACAAGATTTCAAAATCCAGTGCAGTGAAACATGAACCTTGATCAAAGCACAGAAGTGGAAAATCACATACTGTACGATGAGACAATGTTCAGGATATTAAACCTCGTCTGCATGCTCAATTACACTAGTCAACAAATTTTCAAAAGTTTTTTGTACCAGAAATTAAATGTACCATTTCTTATTGATTTTGACATGCTGATTTCAAATATCATAATGAAATTCACCAATTGGCTCTGGTTTTTTTTTAAATGATGAATTTACATTACAGTAATACAAATAATGTATGCTTGTTTACTTCTCTGGGCTAAACAGCTAGTCTTTCTACTTTAGCATTATAAAAATTGTGGTTACATACTCAATTAATTGATATTTTAACATAAAATGATAGAAAAAATAAAAACATTATTTAAAGTTCACATATCATGCTTTAAAAAGGCACATTTGAACCCATTCCGTCATTATTCAGTCGCTGTTCGAGCTGTCTTTGCTTGCTTCTTGTAGTCAATCGATGAGGTGTCTCTTGTCACAGTCTAACAGTAATCAACAAGCATTGAAGGGCTCCCATTGCCTTGATACCTTGTCTCCATAGCAGCAATGTCCTGGTGAAATCGTTCACCATGCTCATCACTGACCGCTCCACAGTTTGACGTAAAGAAATCCAGATGAGAATCCAGAAAATGAATTTTCAAAGACATGTTGCAGCCAAGACTCTTATACTTCTGAAGGAGATTTTCTACAATTTCATTGTAATTATCAGATCTGTTGTTTCCAAGAAAATTGTCCACCACTGACTTAAATGCTAGCCATGCTGCTTTTTCCTTGCCATGCAACACGCAAAGAAACTCGTCATCATGAAGAAGTTTTCGAATTTGCGGACCAACAAATACCCCCTCTCTTATTTTAGCTTCACTCAGTCTTGGAAATTTTCTGATGAGGTATTTGAAAGCCTCATCTGTTTTCTCCATTGCCTTGACAAAGTTTTTCATGAGACCCAGCTTAATGTGCAAGGGTGACAACAAAATCTTGCTGGTGTCGACAACTGCTGGGTTCTCAACGTTCTTACTGCAGGCTGCAATGACTGCCTGATTGGCCAATGTCTTCTGATGTAATGGTCACTTCGTGCACGGCTATCCCACTCACAGAGAAAGCAACAGTACTTGGTGTATCCACCCTGTAGTCCAAGCAAAAGAGCGACCACTTTTAAGTCAACGCAAAGTGACCAATGATGATGATCATAGTTTTGCAATCTGGAACCCAAAAGCTCCACCTTGTTCTTCGGTAAATTCAGATCTCTTACAAGATCATTCAGTTCTACTTGGGTTAGTGGATGTAGTTTGCTCAAAATCTGTGTCACTTGAGGTTGATGGTTCAGGACCACCAATGTCCTCTTCATCAGTGGAAGCAGCTGAAAAGGATTCTGGCACTTTGGGAACTGGTAGGTCATCGCCATGTGGTACGGAAGTATTGCAGAGGGGATGTTTGGATATTCCAGTCCATTTTTTCTTCTTTGATATGCCTTTCCCAATTGGAGGGACCATGCAAAAGTAACAGTTGTTGAGATAATCAGTGGGCTCTCTCCAAATCATTGGGACTGCAAAAGGCATAGCTTGCCTTTGCCAGTCAACCACAGTTTAAGATGTGCTGCACATGTATTGCAGCATATGTGTGGCACCCAGCTCTTATCTTGATCTCCTATTCTGCAGCCAAAATACAAACTGTACGCCTTCTGGCATTTCTAACTACGATACTTTTGATAAGGACAAATGCACTAACTAATGGCAAAATTTTATCAGAGATAAGGTATTTATACACAAAGGTGATGTAATCATAGGTAGGATTGCATCATCAACTTCTAGTAACATTTTTATTGGTCATTAGAAAAAATTATGCAATCGCCCACAACAGTTGCGTCATATATATATAAACTAGTAGCATATATCTTGAAAACTAGAGCCAATCAACATTTTTTTAATGTCATTTTCGTTTTCAGCACACCAAAATTAGTTAAGATCAGCTATTTTCATTTCTGGTACATTTTGGTTGTTGACTAGTGTTATCAATCCATCGAAAGTGAAATTTATTTCGTTCGCTCGTCGTTCTCCTCATTTTACCAAAGTCCCTGATGTCAGTAACAACTCTATTTCATAAACATAACAATTCACCTTTTAAAACTAAGATGGGATCTCTTATCTATGTAGTCCTTAGTTAAATAATATTAACTGTAAGACCAAGATCTGTAGTTATCTAGGCTAGTCAATGTGCATGCGTGAAGTATAAACAAAATTACCACTTTGCACACACGTGGTAAGGGCAATATGTGCAGCCTTTCCGTAGCTGTTAAAATGCAGAAGTGTATCACAGCAGCTCTGCTGTATCTTGACAAGGTTGCTGACGAATGTGTAATTTTTTGTGTGGGCTTACTGAGGCGACTTGAATTCAAACCTAACGGTTTTACATACGGCTCTACCCTCAAGGCTACCAGAAATGAGGGAATTGGAGCTTATGTAAAGTACTCATATGGTGACATTTCAGAAATACCTTAACCTTGTGAACAATTCTGTACTTATCGCAAAGCATAAAATACAGCAACAGCCTACACCTTCACCTAAAATTATTCACCCAATTTAAACAAGACATTTATAAGCCCCCAGAAGAAAGCTATTGCCGAGTTCCCCGACCAACACTCTAAACATTACTTACTTACAGCTACGGAACTCTTACAAAATCTTCAACTCGCATTGGCTATGAAAGAGCAACAAGTTCAGCAACCCTAGTTGACCACAACACCCTGAGACACACTAATCTAAGGTCAACTTTACCTGTATGTAACTGATTAGGTCAACAGAAAGATGAATACATGTGTCTATGGATTTCATTGCGAAAATAAGGGACTCTCTTCTAACTGTTAATGAAAAAAAAAACATTAGCCACCAAAAATGACATGCAGTGGCCTCTGATAAAGCAGCTTGACACTATAGATTCTGCCGATGACCTGGTTTTCTGTCCCATGACCATACACAGATGCAAGGCTAAATGAGAATACTTAAAGTGAGGTCACACACGAACTGGGTTTGAAAATATACAAGGAAATGACAAATATTATGATAATAAACACTACTAACGATAACCAGATTGTACTAGGAGATATATTCATATAAAATATGAAATAATACATTTATCTTGACAGCAATATAGACAAAATTGAAGGAACAGACAAAATTGAAGGAACAGACAACGACACCAAAATAGGAATAGAAAAGTTAAGAGGAGCTTTCATTGGATATATTCTAGTATGTGCAAGAATCCATTTGTTAAAGTCTGTATAATTGTGTTACTCCGGAAAAATAACCATCCGTTTTCTGATTCGAAATCTCCAACAATTCCATTTGTCCCCCGCTCCTTCCTCAGTGTTTCGTCTTCCCTCTGTGTACGTCACTTATCTCCGCCACTGCCCATGCCCATGTGAAACCGGGGACAGTTCAGGACCTTTACAGACATTGTAAAATGTAAAATATAGGCCAGGGATTGTTTCACATTGCAGCATACTGCACCGTAAAATATTTATACCATTAAAAAAGGGCGAGCGAAACCACTTCAGGGGTTTTCACGTTTTCACTTTCGAATCCTTCATTTATGTTACCTTCCTAACTGTCAGTGGGTCATCGCGAATACGACACTCTCTTTAAGGTGAGTACAATACAGCATAACTACATATTTGCTACATTGCGCTTATAAATATTTGTACAACAGAGTATGAAGATAGGTAAGCATAGATCACTATTTATAATAATTGTCACGAGTTGCCTCCCCCCCCCCCCTTAGCTCTGCGGTAGTGGTCCAACAGTGGCCAAAACTCAATAGTAACTGATGTGGGTCCCTTCAAATGTGTCTACCTTTGCACAAGATTACTCTTGGGCAGAGTTGTAGATGGCAGAATAATGATGCTTCTACCTAAAGGACTTTCACAAGATATTCCAGAAAAGCGAGAACAATACTGCATTGGCTGAGCACGTTAACTCTTGGATCTGCCAACAACTTTTGTGAAGGATTATGTAATATAGTTTTAGCTCGTACAAGCCACCAGCGGAGTTAATTCAGTGAATTTCCTCTTATTATTATTTAGTAGCTCTGTTTGAGTGTATTTAAGAAATTGTCTGAGACATACGGATACAACACATTCAAAATGATTAAATCAGCTTTAATGTTAGACAGATATTGTCGTGTGGTGAGTATTGGGGGCAACTACGACAGTAGTTTTCGCCAGGAATAGCCTATGAGATATTAGGTAGAAGGTCTCTAGAAATTGGCTCGTTAAGAAAGAATAAAAGCCTATTTGATATAGGGAAAAAGAAAAAGGGAATGCGAATGTTTTCCCACTGGACATTGTTTCTAGTTAATTATGGAAAAAGTTCTGTTTCCCCACGACCTTAGCTTCTGCCCTTAGATCCCGTAACAGAAGAAGCCCCCAACCTCATCTGAGTGTATACATTTTCCTATATGTATATATTTAACACCGACAGCACGAGTGATACATTAACAAACTAGATAATGATCAAACGATTATTGGGTTTATTAATTAAAATATCTACACATATAGGGTTAGTAATGGTTGGTTAGAACGTGATTATGGTAGAAGACGATTCACACAAAACACACAGATGAGATATTAATAATTGTAGTTAATTAAGTAGTAGTTTAATTAAGAATGAGCTTGTGTAAAGCGAAATGATGATGATGATGTGATATGATACGTGTTACCAAAATGGTGAGTAATCTACACAGTCCATGTGTCTCTAAATGCTTCCTCCGGATAGGATGATTCACATGTATGCATAGAATGCCCCAAGTTGTTATACGTTATGTCGAGTGGGGGTATCTCCAAGTCGAGGACGTTCTGATGAAAACTTTTGTAGTACTGAGAACGTTGACGATATACAATCATTCACTGTTTGAGTATATCTTTGTCGCGTTTGATCAACAGTTAACAGCTGTCGTATGAAAATGTCTGCTGTTGTTTAAGATATATTTATGTCTATTACATGTTGGCCTTATTTAAAATTTGTTACCAGTTTAAATTTTACGCGCTAACATATTTATCTTAAGTCAACATGATGTATTTTTTACACTAGAAGATAGTTTTGATTGAACGCGATTATGTGTAGACGTCATTAATAATAGGATGACGTAGTAAGGCGCTGCACTAGGCAGGCAAAACGGTCCTTCTTGACCTTTCGTCATGTAAACCCGTCCAAGCAAGACGTGGATTATTTACTGCTCCCAACTTATTGAATTGTACAGTCTTCCTACGTGGCTAATAAATAACAAAGGTCGCCACAGTAATTCTTTTATGGAATGCAGTATCTGAGCATCGTATATTGATGGAACAATTTCCTTATGCAAGAAGGATTCAGGGGAGTAATATAATTAATCATTTTTTTCGCCAGCTGTCCAGTTTTCGCTACCCAATGATTTCGCCTTGCACGGACTTTGCGGGTATATAGGCTGTCATGACGACGATCATTATCGACTTGTAGGAGACTCCTTGATTATATGTATTGATATTAACTACTATGCATTCATTTGATGATCCGTCAATTAAAATGTAAAAAGTGTTTGTTGGAACCCAGGCACAGAAAAGGTCGTGAACTTTATTCAATTTCACACATTTGTTGTTGGACACTCCACGTCATTATTTCAAAAAAAAAAAAAAAAAAAAACAACTCAACTACGATTACATATTCCACTCTACTTCAAAACACCGGACGGACACACAAACAACATGGTGGCCAGTTCAACATTAGGGGACGATGTTGTCCAGGGGAAGAAACTTCAACCAATTAACCTAGGACAAAGCCTAGGGAAAAGATTAGTTTTCAAAATAATTAAAAGAAACTGTTCCTGTTCGATTTGGAAAAAAAAATTTACGTCAGATTCAAAAACGGAACTGCGCCATGGGAGTGGTTGATGTCAATGGACAACGCCATGACGATTTCCAACAAAATGTTCCGGTTCGTTTTTAAGTTGATGCCTTTCGATAGCAGACGTCTAGTAAAGCAGTTATTAAAAAACCCGGGTTTTACAAGTTTACCAATGGCCTTTTGTTACGTTGATCAAAATAATACTAGACTCATACGAGGCGCTTGAAGCGTGACATTGATTTTTCAGGTACACCCCCAACCACCTGTATTAGTTCATGGACGTAGCCATAATGGAGCAATACGAGTATTCTACGCATGATTGTTTTTCAGTTGCGAGTTTATGTACCATTTTTTTGGAGCTTGAAAATTTTTTTTTTTTTTTTAATTAGACCAGATTGTCTCCTGTAGGCACAAATCCTTCTCGCTTTTATATTTGGTATGCATTGTTGTAGGTAATTATATATGTTTATGTTGTTATACTTTTTTGTGGGCGGTTAGGGAAGGGGTTATTGATGTTGATATGACAAACGAGGTTCATCTCGATGGCTTATATTAGGGGCTCCTGTGTCAGATTTTTCTATAGGATTTAGATTAGTGAGTTTCAACTTGAGGCGATTTAATTCCTGTTCAGGACAACAATTAACCTTGCTGAAGTTTTGGATCGCTACTTGTTTCCATTACAATAGTTTGTTTTTAGATTGTTACGTGTTGTATCTAAATATATTTGTATTGTCTCTTTGTACATTTGGTTCATTTGTTGCTTTAATTTAAGTCATTTGTTCGTCATTAAATTAGCTAAAAATCTAATCTGTCCTATCGTTTCGATTTAAAAAAAAAAAATTGTCAGCTGTTGGGTTTATGTCAGGTATTGTCTATTTTTAGATGATTTTTAACTAGTGGTTCGTTCCTAATTTCAGTTTTTGTGTTTTGTTGTAAGTTAATTTATTTTATTCAGTTTTTATAAAAAACGTTTTGCTGGTTTGTAAATCAATCTGTGGTTTAAGTATTGTTTGTGTACTTCTTTTTGTTTTTTACTGTTTTTTTTCTGTTCCTTATTTTCTTTACTAACCTTTCATAACATGATATTTAATATTTACGTAAATTACATAAATATTTATGAAAATGTATTATATTGTCTGCATAATAATTGCATTGCTTTGCAGCTAGTAGGGCCGATTAGCCACTAGTTATTTAGGCCTGGAGTTTAAAGGCCATAGTATGTTATAAAATATTAGTTTTTAAGAAGATTATATTACTATTTTTGAGCTCACCAAATAATTTGTAAAAGCCAACTTGCCAGTTATTCATCTGATTGAGATGCTTAAAGTGAGTGTGTTTTTATCTAGACATCTAAAATGGAGATATTTTGGATCTTTTTTTCTTCCAGGAGGGCAAAGAAATTTAATTTATCTTGTTACAAGTGGTGAGGAGTATGCCATAGAACATTTTTTACTTCATATGAGCGATGAGGGCTTATTGTGGACTTATACTCGATATTTCATTTGGGGAAATTATACAGATTTCAAGGGATTAAATGACACTTGAGATCTTGCTGCTAATGTACGTATCCATAGTTTTCATGCTGGAGGAATACTATCTACTATAGGTCATGTTGCAATCATGAGTTGGATAACGCGTTTGAATGATAACAAAGAATTAAGATGAGATGAGCATATGAAGGGTAAAGGAAAAAACGGGCTTCTTTAACTATGTGCGGCTGATGAAGCTCTAAAATGGAGTTATGAGGAAGAAGGTTTTGTCTGTAATGACTGAGAGTCCGAAAAATGTTACAACTGAGTAATCAGGGTGTCATCACTTCTGAAAAATGCCGGATAATCTTTGCAATTTTTTTAAAAAAATTTTTCTACGTTACAGGAAATAGGAGCTAGGATGATGGAGGTGAAATCGTTATTTTTAAAAAAACTTTACTTAACAAAGGAAATGAATTTCAGTTGGTGAAGTAGTTGACAAAGCTTAAATGCAGCTTTAAGTTGTTGGAGTGTACTACACCAGGTCATTCAGGATTCCAAAGAATTTTAAAAATCTGACTGAGATTTACTTCTTTTGAAATTACAGGGATGAATATGACATGGGGAGGTAAAGGGAGGAATATAGATCAGGTTTTAGAAATTAACTGATAAAATAGAAATTGAAACATTAATAAGTGGGACCTCGATTTGTTATGTCTAACTGGTCAGTACGGACCCCGGCGTTGCTAATAGTAGAGTCCAAAAATTTTTTATTAGAACAGAGAGATATTCTACTCAAATACCTATCTTGGCTTTATGTTTGTGAAACAAGGCGCCATATGGACAGCATATCTTCAGTGGATTTTGTGTATAAAATATCCTCAAGCCCCTATGAGCCGCGAAACCATAAATGACTCTGACTTAAAGTGTGATTTTGTGATTTTTCCACTAGTAAAGCCAGGGAGGGATTAGAGTTAACTATTTGTTTATTTTCACTGTCCGCGGGCCTACTAGTTGGGTGATTGTTCCTTGATGTGATGAATTGATGTAATTGTTAAAACTTTGTTATTTGAATCAGTGGATTGTTTTGATTGAGATTTACTTTTTTTTTTTTTCTTTTCTTCTATAACAAGATAAGGAGAACTTTAAAATAATATTTTAAACTGTTGTTAATGCGGCTAGTCTAGTTTCGAGAAGATATTCTATTATATCTAGTTTAAGCTTCTTACTGTTTCACTTCCTAATCTGTCTTGGTCGAGGGACAGAGGAAGAATAGAGCGGGTGGGATACTTAAAAGGAAATACGAAGTGAGTTATTGGCTTGGAAAGAGGGAGAGTAGAGTTTAATTAGGACCTCCTTCCAGGGTCTGCTTATGTTCCTCCCTAATTTTCACAACTTATCTGTTGGTTTTTCTCTATAAATCGTTGTGCAGTTCACTCAAGTTGTTTGCTTACTCGACTAAAATTAAATACTTCTAAAAATTTACACTACCTCACGACAGTAAGGGTAGTGATTTTAAATTAATTTTAATCAGGTTTTTTAAAAAAGACTGCTATGATGGTGATGGTTAAAATGTGTTGCTAAAATTTTATTTTTAAAAATATTCGATCATTTTTTCAAAAATTTAATAAAAAAAAAATAAATGTTAAAAGTAAAAAGCCCAATAAATACCGTTTTTACTTACGTTCAAAGTTTATTTGTTATAAATAATCGTTCAAACTTGATGAGGAGAAAATCTATAAAAAAAAAAAAGGAAAATGATTAAAATCTGGATAGTAATTAT
The DNA here is from genome assembly GCA_024509875.1 of Oreohelix idahoensis. Classification (NCBI taxonomy): domain Eukaryota; kingdom Metazoa; phylum Mollusca; class Gastropoda; order Stylommatophora; family Oreohelicidae; genus Oreohelix; species Oreohelix idahoensis. Next base: position 6,612 of record JAMPIV010010389.1, on the reverse strand, counting down.
CAATGAATGGATTTCTCTCCGATATTATTTTTCCCTCTGTTAAAATGTTAGAGTTTGTGCACCGCACATTGAACAACCTTTAAGAATCACTTCCGGCTTCCAGATCAAACATCGTTTTTTAAAAAGAAAATATATTAATTAAAAATTACAATTTTGAACAGTAATGGTTAACCGGTATTTCATGATGTTGATTTACTTATTGTGAATAAATTGACATTCCCACGAGGGGAGTTGTTACGGACTATTGTGGATTAAAAGTAGGACTGTGAGGAAGGGAGGTTACAAAAATCTTTTTGTTTTCAGAACGATTAATTTATGAAAGAAAGCTAGCTATTTGATTGGTATTTGGGTTTTTGTTGAAGTCCACATTTTTGTTGTGGAAAATCCCACCCACACAACCCCCATTTCCCACCTTTCGTCACACTTCGTCTCCAAATTGTTAGACCCCCTTCCTTTCCCTGACTGCGCTGGACTGTGCTTTTTTATACAAGTATAGTGGACATACCCCTTTTGTGGAAAATCCGTTTGAACGTAATGACCTTACCGGGAAAAGGGATCCTGGTTTAGCAGTGGCGCTAGATGAATTCAGCTTTCTATTAATCATTTTCATCGTCACTATCTCTATTATATATAAAAGGCAAACGTCTGTCTGGTCTGTTACCTCATATAACTCGAGAACGGATCTGAAACCGATCCTGGTTGCAGGTTTTTCTCCAGCGTATATTGGACATTTTTTTTTTTTTTTTCTCGAAGAGGCTTAAGATGCTATATATCACATGGTACGTGCATTCAAGATGATGGGGCTGGTGAAAAGACCAAATCTCCTAACATTAGTATTTTTCTCAGTATATCAATGGACATTAAACAAAACTCTTACCGTTGACACGGTTATTATTAGGTTATCGCATTAGTTAACAAACTGTAATAAGTCGTAGATTTTTTTCCCTTTACGGTAAAAATTTACAAGTGGGTTGCTTTCTGTTTTGAAAATTTTCTAAAACCGGGATTCTGACACAAGCACATATCTATCTATTACCTGTTAAGGGAAGGAAAGTTTCAGTAATACTCAGCGATTTAGAGTGGTTCTCGATACCGCCTCTAAGGAATACGTTTACAAGCACCAAATTTGCTATGTGGGTGTGTTGTTGTGTTTGTTTGTTTCTGACCTTGGGCATTTCGCGCCTGATTCTAAATTCTAGGAGATGTTTGGCAACCCTGTAGATTTACGGGCCGGGCGGCAACGGGTTTTTCTTTAACTTCAAAATCAAACCAAACCAAGAAAACCCACAGGAAAATAATAACACCATACGCTTGAAATTTGGAAAGTCGTTCCGTTTTAAATTGTAGCAGTAGAAAGAATAGGGAATAACGTTTTGTGGGCCGTTTGAGTGGGAGTTGTGTTTGTGTTTGTGCTGTGGTGTATGTGTTGTATGTGATGGGTACATTTATTTTAAAAACAAAAAAAATTTTACAATTGGAAATTAATCCTAATGTCTTTCTTTAAAACATTATTCGATAGGCAATTTTTTTATTGCCATTTCCTTTCATTCAGAGGGAAAAGGGGGGGGGATAGAGGATTTTGAAAAAAAATAAAAAATTTTAAAAAAAAAGTATGGGTTGTGTGCAAGTATAAATGTGTATGTGGAAGGAGTGGTTTGTATACGTGTATATTGTTACCTATTTATTGCCAATGTTTTCAATGCACATGTCTTTGTAAATTTGTAAACATTTGCCACGGAAATGTGAATAAAGTTGTTTTAAAAATATTAATTTTTTTTAATGAGAAAACGGAGATAAAAAAAAAAAAGGGTGAGGCTCCCAGGTTGAGGCCTTTCCATTTCCATACTGTATCCTGTTGGGTTGCACCCTGCGATCACCCCGAATGCGGGTGACCTCACGGCGTGACAGCGTTCATTTTTCTCAGTCCAGAGGAACTGCGCGTTTACGCACGCCATATCCCTTCCGCATGAATGCACATATAACAACTGATTGGTGGATATTGTACGTAATTTATTTTGTCATTGTTAGATAATCATGATTATTGACGAGTGGTTATAACTATACATTACATAAAAAAGTAATCAAAACCCCCGTATATAGACAAGTCATTGAATACAAGACCTTGCAATTGCATAACGTGTTGTATATAGACCTTGTGCATTTCAATATGTGCTTGGTTATTTTACTTGGCATTCTACGTGTATGACTATATACTTGGCAAGATATGCAATACGCTCAAATTTTTTAAACACAAAAGTTAAAACCTTCCTCTAAACGACTTGCACAAACCCGGACACTTGCACCATTTCCGAAAATGAGACCCGGGCTAGACGGGTATGACCTACTAGAATCCTTACATTTGTAGAGGGCCACCATCCTGATAGGTTGTAGGTAGCAGGGAGAAAAGTCTGACATTCCAAGAATCCGGGGCTAAGCCGCGTATGACACCTCTAGAAACTACATTGTAGAGGACCACCATCCTGACAGGTTTTGGGTTTGCGGGGAAGGAAGGAAAATAAGTCTGCTACCAAGGAATCCCGATTGATTTCCTTTCGATCTGGCCGTTCAATTTTATGAGGACTCTAATTCCCTATTAAATGTCTGTTTTTCAATGGGGATCATTAATAAAGCACAAGGTCAAACGCTTTCACGTGGCCTGCGTCGACTTTGAGCGATGGAGCTGCTTCCTCACCTGGTACAAACTATGTTAGCCATTTTCCATAGTTAGCCACAATCGGAAACACTTATACGTGTGTGTCACCAAGTGATTGTACTTCATAAGTGCGCTCTACTAAAGAAGCCCTTACATAAATTTTTTGAGTTTAGAAGCAACCACTCATTGCAATAGTACAATTTTAAAACCCAAAAAAGGTTTTAAACCTTCCTAAAATCGATTCGCACCAAACCCGACTTGCACCCATTTCCGTCATGGAACCCGGGGCTAGGCCGGGTATGACATCAAGTGTGATTATAATAATTATTTCCATACATACAACCCCTTCGAACTATTAATTACTGTGCCCCCTCTGAATTTATTAATTTTTTTCTTTTTATGTCTGCTTCAGTAACTTCCTTGAGGCACTGGGTTGACCTCCACTTGCACGACCCTTCTCCATGTTTTACCTTGGCTTGCTTATCCTGTTTTTCCTCTACTGCAACCTATTTATCATTCTCCATCCGCTATACAACATTTTTCGCCTCTTGCAGTTTTTTGATTGTTGGATGGTAATAATAAAACCAGACCTCTTGGGACAAACCATCAAGGAGCTTCATTGTTGGCGGTAACAAGGAAAACAGAATGCAGAATTCGTAAAACAGTTTGGAGGCATTGGAGACATGCAAGGGACACAGGACTTAAGGACTACATTACGCGTTCTTAAATGTTGATGGTAACAAAAAAAGTGATCATAGGACAAACAAGCTTTAACCTTGTAAGAAAACAGTTTCAATGTTTTTGCAGATATATATACTACGGAGACAAATTTTTCATTATTTTTGTTGGGTCGGGAAGTGCCGCTGACGTCAGGCACAAACAACAACAAAAAAACAGCTTCCCCCCATCATGAGATCAATCAGGCGGGATGTTATTAGTCATTGGGTGCTGGGTCTAAGGTGGTATGTAGTTGTGAGAATAATACACTTTGCTGTAGAATAAAAAAGGTGTGTTCTTGTTGTATTGGCCACTGTTGTAATGTTCTGGATGCGGATGTTTTGTTTTAGGGTCATGCACTGATCCATCACTGGGAAGAAAGTTATTCTTCAGTTACCTTTGCATCATTCGAAATGAACCTGTCATGTTGACATTGAGCTGGCGATGAGTGTCAAGTAACGACGGAATGGTGTAGTTTTGTTCGGTGTAAACAGGACCACTTGGATAATATCTTTCTCACCACTCTTCATGTAATGCATATGGAACGACTTGAACTGGCGGCTGACATTTCAATAGTTTTAATGAAAGGCACGCACACTTGGACAGCACCGGATACAGGTCATGGAGTACATGTTGAAATTAAATTCATTGGTTATTTGAAATCGGTGGATGTTCTACATTCTTGTAGTAGGTGAAAATATCATTCCAACCCAGGGTAGCATTCACTTTGGTTTATGGTTAAGCTAATTCGACCGTTATCCTCTACTGGACTGAAAACGCGTCAATGAGGATCGGGTAAAACATACAAAAGTTCATTGGCCCGAACATTCAATTTAATGGGCACATAAGTTCTGTAAACTGAGATTTGCTCCAATGGTTTGTATATTAATCATATAACCCACGATAGTGGGTTTTCACCTCATAACAAGATCTCACGATACCACGGCCCGATAGTAGGATACTTAAATCTGTTCTCTTGACAGTGATCAAAAAAATGATGACAGGAATATACAAAAACAAAAAATGGCCGCCTTCCTGAGTTTGTCGCTCAACTCCACTCGCAGGAGGGTTAGATATTAAGCCAAAGTTTATAATTTAGAATGTGCATATAAAAATTAAATGTCATAAAGTTGTATATACCTGCTCTTCAAGTATTCCAAGTTAATTTCATGTAGGACATGAACTGGCTGTATAGGAAAGCCTGGTCATCTTCGTTCGATACAAACAACGACCCTAGCGATGCGAAGCACAATGTTCCATCCTAGGTCCTAAACCGATAACTCGAGATCATTCATAAATAGGGTCTGGCATTCTACCTGAGTCCGACGATTCCACACATATGTGGGGTGGATATCATGATCAAACTAGGACTCTTGCAGAGACATAAAATTCTACTTGGAATATACATCCTACGAATCACTGTTAAACCTTTAAACAGTGCCAGCCCTGGCGAAAACAGCAACTCAAGCCATTGCATTTCGCGACATTATCGGAAACTCTTCACAACCCCAGTAGGACTTACGTAAACCTTGGCGCCTAGATTCCAGGCAGAAAGAATATTAGTCCGACCTGAAAACATACAAAGGTTTTTATAAATTTACGACAGAATCTTCTTTGCACTAGACAAGTGAGTACCTCATGAATTCAGGCCTATTAACATAACTAAGCAAAATTAAATCTATTTTCTGGCCCGAACAAATAAGAATCGGACATTTGAATACAATATCCATGCGCCGAGATCAATATCAAGAAAGATCACTCATATAATCAAAAAGTGTAAATTCAATCCTGAATTATAAGGCTTACCAGAGGAAGCATTTTTATACATACAAATGAATGCAAATATAGTATTTTCCATATTATATAGCTCATAAATAAAATATTTTATGTATTATGGTGCGTAAAAATTATGCACAGCATAAAACCAGTATGTACGAAGTAGGTTTCGTTGTTACAGTAGTGATAGCAATTTTTGGTTACAGATACATCATTATTTATTATTATATTAAACTTAGAAAGTTATGTAGTATGTAGTAGGGAATGGGACAAGGCTTAAATTCAAACAAACATGAAAACATGTAATACTGAACATCAAAACAGTTATCTCCCAAAATGTAAAAACTGAGATATCAGTAATAGTGTTATATTCTGGAAGCATCCACCGTGTGCTTGCAAACAAGCTTGGCAGCGGCTCCGCATGGAACGCACAAAGTCTCTGAAGGAAATTCCGGGGAATCAAGTCCCATTCACGTGTAAGAGCAGCTTCGAGCTGTTGCAGATTAGCTGGAGAACCTTGCCTGTAGACTCTGCGTCCAAGCTCGTCCCACAGATGTTCTATAGGGGACATGTCTGGTGATAGGGCAGGCCAATCAATTGTCACAATGTTCTGCTGCTGTAGATATTGCTGCGTAATGCATGCGGTGTGCGCACGTGCGTTATCCTGCTGGAGAAGCTGCAAGTCTGGATAATTTTTGAACGCAGGAGCAACCAATGCATCCAGAACCTCATCTCGATATGTCACAGCATTAACATTTCCACGGAAGACGTGAAGAGGCAAGCGATGGTGAAAACTGAATCCTCCCCAAAATGTGAATACTGCCACCTCCAAATCGGTTGTGCTGACGAACACAGCAATCTGCAAAGCGCTCTCCACACCGTCGCCAAATCCGCATACGTCCATCAGCAAAGGATATGTTGAATCTGCTCTCGTCTGTGAATAGGACAGCATTCCACTGCAGTCTAGTCCATCTGACATGTTGCTCTGCCCATTGCAGGCGCTGCTGACGATGTCTGTGAGTCAAGTTTGGCCCAACATAAGGTCGTCTTGCAGTAAGGCCTGTATCTCTGAGTCGTCGTATGACTGTCATTCGAGAGACTTGCCCACGTCTACCCACTATTGCTCTTGCTGTTTGACTTGCGGGAGAGAACGATTCCTTAGGTGACTTAGCACAATATGACGATCTTGCGCAGGGGTAATAACTCGTGGTTGGCCACTCCGAAGTCTATCCCGGGCACTGCCAGTGGTTCCGTAACGTTCATTGAGACGTACAATAGTGCTGTGGTGGCAATTCATCCTTCTGGCAATGGCCCGCGGCTCATTCCGGTCTCCAACATACCAATGGCTCGTTGGCGGTCGTTTTCAGATAGTCGTGGCATTTCAAGCACATGTACTGGGTGTTTTGTCTCAACGGCCTTTTTATACCGACTATACGCCACAACGCGTACACATTTTCAGGGTATAG
>JAMPIV010010388.1:0-10156 GCA_024509875.1 Oreohelix idahoensis | reverse complement strand
TGATGTCTGGGTTTGTTGACCCCCTTGAGAGCTGGTATCAGAGTAAACCAACCTATGGCCACCAAAAATGATAAGGGTGGATTAGGGCTAAATGATAATGGTGCGCCACAATGCCAGGTACGTTAGCTCCGTATAAGATTGACGACCACTTGCCACCCCCTATCGACACCTGGTATTAAAGTGCAAGATGTAGGTGTCTTCTCTGATTTTAGGATGTTGCTGTGTATGTGGTAGTAGAACAGTTCACAGGGTATAACACAGGCAACATGATGTGTAGAGTCATAGAAATGGTAACTTCGTTGTATAATTTTTTCCATTTATTGCACGCCACAAAACAGTCAGGATATTTATATCATCAACATAGTTCAACGAGTTCAGCATTCAAAATCATAGAGTTCTAGTTCATGAAGCTGTATAAATAATATATATAAATTCTGCAACAGTGTCAGCTGCAGATCATCACTGTTCATAGACAATAATAAATATTCCCTTTCTGATGCTAGCAGATCAGATGTATACAATCAGTCCGTTTACTGTCTGCACGTGAAAAGCATACATGGATTACAGGTCAGCTCGACCTTTATAACCTTCCTAAGTCTAACCATCTGACTTGGACGTGATCTCTGATATAACGAATCCTGGAACACAGACAATAGTCTTGTTGGTCTAGAGCGACCCATATATATATATATAACTAGTTCAGGTATAAAGATACCGGTGACTTAATCCTAGTCAAAGTACCTCTCCATTTTGAATCACACAGGCGAGCAAAAAGGCGACAAAATGACGAACCTCTAGATGATAGCATAAAGTTCGATACAAGAGGAATTTACCTTATTTCGGAAAATCAACCATGAACATATCCTCCAGGCAGGCTTGAATAATACTGGGAAATAGTCCTAAAGTTAGCTAACTAACTCACAAAGACAATGTACCATTTTCTAAACTCCCCGAGCTGGCAATGGAACAACAAACGAAAACCCAGTCGAGACATGGCGCAGAACGACAATCTCTAGTCGCCCGACGTTCACAACTAGACATTCTAAGAATTCGGGAGTAAAGTCATTTCACAGTCGCGCGCCTTTTAATGTCATGAAATAGAAGCGTTTATTAAGATCAGGTCCTTTCTAAATCTACATAAATTAGACGATACTACTACTTCTAATAAGAGATAGTATGAGCACGCTTAGCGTTCATTTGGTACATAGAAAATACTAATATTACCGAACGATGTCCACCTCTACAAAGAAACTAAACTCCCTAAAAAAAAGCAACTAATCAATATTGACGAAAGTAATCCCTTTTGAAGTGTAAAGACGCGGCATATATAATAACATTTCATTCAGATCAATAAAAAATAAAAATATGGACGAAACTCTGTCTATACAACCTAAAGAAATTGTAATTATGATAGCCGTACACTCACAAAACTGTCAAAAGGTATTTTCACGAAACCAGCATAACCATACGCAAAGTATTTCCTAGAACTTGCGAACTAATATATGTCAAGGCGGAAGCCTCAACTTCGCCCAAATGAACATCTGAAACAAAATAGATGGTCTATAATAAAAGCCTCCGACATAAGGCAGTCTAGCGGTTAATAGCGCTGAACTCACATACAAAGAGCGGGAGTAATTTAATCCATCCATCAAGTAAAAACCAGGTAATCTTTTATACGCAGATACATGATAATGATCCGGAAGAAAATCATTACACAATACGCCACGAACTAGAAAGATGTGTGCCTTACGACAAAAATTAGATAAAATCATGTGTTTATATCAGTTTTTTAGATTTTAAAATAAAAAAAAAAAAAAAAAAAAAAAAAACTCCTTTAAATTATTGTCCTCCTTCCCCTGCTAGGATTTTTTATCAATTTTCCATAACGTATAGGTATTCTATCCCTCTCGTATTCAAACAAATTTCCTCTTTTTTTCCCTATTTATGCATATCCCCACCTAATCTATAACTCTTTTTTGTTCAGCCAAAAAATTCCTTATCTTGCACGAAACAGGGAAATTTTCTACATTTACCCTAGAAAACCCTTAAAAAAAAACTATAAACGTAAAACATTTTCACACAATTTCTTTCATACAGTTTTCAAACGTATCACAATTTACAAAAACATTATTCCCCTTTAAAATTTATTAAAACATTTTTTTATCGTTCTACTCCTTTCCTATCACGATTGTAATCAATGCTATCTTTTCTATTGATTCCGAGTTCTTTCAATCATTACATAAAAATGTTCTTAAACAGGGGTTCAATATATCCATATTGTTTTCATATACTCAACGTATCTCGATAAAAGACCTAATAATATTACGATAATAAATTATCAGGATTTCTTTTTTTCTTTCTTTTTTTTCTTATATTTGACTTAACAAAAAAATTTATTCTTACTCTTCTTTTCTTTTCTCCTCTTTCGTAACAAAAATCTCAAAGATCCACATTACTAATCGATGGTTCGTTATTGCCTACACAGAATATCTGGACTTTTCTATGATCTATATCTTCCATTCCGAATCCTTTTGGACTATGAATTCATGTAGTTCAGTTTTTCACTTCCCGTCTTTCTCTAAAATTTCTTGAATTTTCTCTTTTCTGACCGCTCAAATAATTTCTTCAATTCTTTCCTCATAAATGAGAGGATATGCATGTGTGTATTTCTTTTCATCCTTGGGTTAATCATCCAAACTTATTCAGGAACAAAATTTTCATTTGCGCTATTTTTCCTAATTTTCACAATTACCTTCGTACCGTCCTGTATAGAAGCTTTTCTTATTTTCCTCTATTGTCCATTTCTTCTTTTTCTTTTTTTCTTACTTATTTCTCTGTATATCTTTTCTCTTCTCACGCTTCTTTCTCAACTTCATCTAAATAGCGGGAGTTCCAATATCATGATTTGTTACAAGTCTTTTCCCTAAACTTTCTTTCCCGTCTGACGAGTTTTCTACATGTTTTACATTAAAACCATTTGGGAAATCGTTGATTTTCACGCTCTACAGTACGTACTCGATTCTTTGTGATTAAGCTGTCCTTGGCCAGCAACTCAAAGAATCTTAATTTATAGACTGCGCTTCACAGAATTATAGATAAAAATATTTAAAACTGGAATTAGTGCGTCAGCTTTCCAAATCCTTTGCAAATACAACGTGAAAAAACTCCAGACAAGATAATACATTTTACATCTTCTGTTCGCATCTCTTCTTTACTATCAACATAACTGTTAAGGTCCGATGTACCTCTATTTGCAATTAAAAAAAAAAACACATAAAAACGCCACTTTCACAGTTTCATATCGAGTTCTTTACTTTCGACTATCCTCGTTTTTCTTCTATGTCCGCCTTATTTTTGAATATCTAAAAAGCGATTTTCAAGCTATTTACAACCGCAACTTTCTACTAAAGATTTACAGGGCTGTCCCAACTTTAACTTGTGAATTCATATTACTTCTTAGAAACTTACTATTCTTTCTAAGTATTGGATTGCCTCTGGTGCAGCTTTCTCCATCCCCCCCAGCTATACATGGTTCACTCTTCTTGCCTCCTTGATTCACGAAATCAAGCTTTAGTGAGGATTCTGAAGATTGAAGATTCATAATGATGAATAAACAAAACACAATTGTCCTCCTGCTATATTTCCTAACTAATTCTTTATCTAACTTTTCCTAATTTTCTTTCTTTTTTCGGATTAAAATTCCCTTTCCTTATATGAATTTCTTTCTCTATGGCACTGGACACCCAATAATGAACTGAATTATCACTCAGAGAGCCATAACAATTTCCTCTAGTTTTCATCCCACTTAGATTATCAAAAGCTACATTTTTCCAAAACTAGAACATGTTTTTTCTCAGGATCCTTTACGTCTTACATCAATTTCTATTCTTTCTACATTCTGGCGTGCTGTTTCCGTTTTCCGTAACTATAAGGCGGCACTCTACTGCCTCGGCGGTGAGTCTCTTAACTACAATGCTGAATTTCGTTCTCTTTTAGACTTGCTTAAAAAATTTCGTCTTTCGTTTCACTAACTTTCATAATGGGTTGGGGGTAAAAGTTTGGGATGGGTGTATATAAATTATTAAATTCAAATCAGTACTTATCAGCTCTTTATCATAACATTTTTTTTAAATGTACTGTTTATTTTTTAAGATCAGCCCAATGTCCTGACTGTAAACATTAAGATTGTCTAGGTTCCTTTCTGAAAAAAAAAAAAGAAGATTGAATCTGATAGTATAACTCTGTAAAGAACAGTGTTATCATGTGGTTTTGTTTTGAATTGTTTGTTTGTTTTTCTTTTTAATCCGTCTTGGCAAAAGGTAAAATCACAGGAAATCCCCTGACGACAGACGCATCCTCAGAATGAAAGGAAGGCTGTATCGCTTAGAGCTCTAAATTGATGCGTGGGAATGAAAAACTCCGTTTGCCTGAATTAATTGCCTGTATGAGTTAGGCAATGAATGAAGTTGTTTTTGAGGGCAACTAATCTTTCCCTTCACGACAAACACCTATTTTGTGGCAATAAGTTTCCCTGAGCAACATGGTGAATAGGCAGATTTTGACTTCCGTAAGGCGTGGGGCATTCCCAAGTAACACAGCTAATTCAGAGACTTCTACTGCAAATCACTGATACATTGATATCATCAGTAACCAACCGATTAGTGTCAAAATAAAAGAAGATATTGAAACACATGATAAATGGACAGGGAGAAAATTGCACACTGTTGTAGATTTGGTGGAAGTTAAGTTAAGTACTTAAGATTGATCCCTTCTGAATAGCAACAGAAACAGGTGATTTCTCAGTGGGAGATGATAAAGTAGAAAAGATTTTTCACGAGTGAGATGGAGGAAATATATTAGAGTCATCTCTGACAACGCTCCGAAATTTCTCTCAGTCCGCCTATCAATCTACAAAAGATTTAGATATTCAACAGTCCTAGTATGACAATATCTTATTAATGTGTATATATATCCCACACAGACACACACACAAAGTGACGACATAGACCACACACATGAAACTATGACAATATGAAAATATAGATATTTTTGGGACGAGCTGACCGCCCCCTTTGCTAATTATCTGTAAATTTATATTATCAAATGAAATTACCACACCCACATAAATTGTTAAAAATCAAGCATAGAAAAATACATTAAGATAATGAATTACTGCAAGTGATAATAGACCTAAAGGTGTAATCTTTTTCCCCCTCGATGTTTAGAGCCCACGATCCTGTTAGAAGAAAAGTGATATCACACAGAGTCACGGATATATACTCTAGATCTCAGAATTCCCTCTAAGGTTAAGAACAGAATAGAAACTCTAAATCTCTCCTAATCGGAGGAAAGAACCTGCATATACCACAAGTTCAAAACATGAAATTACAAATGTTGGGTGTGCACAAATCATATCAAAAAAGAACATCGGTCTACTTTCACTCTGTTCTTTCTTGATCCCTGTCTCACGTCTTACCTAATAGCTTGCTGGAGTTCGGCCTGAGTCTGGCGCACTTTAGACACACACAAACCGTTAATCTGTTTTTTTCTTTTGAATGAAGCAGAGTCCCAGCTCTGCAGACTTGGTTTCATCCAATGGGTCGGGAAGCGTCCTCTTCATGCGATATTTAGTTCGGATTTAAGTTAGTGTCCACTAATAAGTTTTATAAGTTGTAAAAAAGACTTCTTTCAGTAAGAAATTAATTGTAAGCGAGCTCACAGTGTCAAATCACGGAGTTTCCCATATTTAGGAAAATGACCGTTGGTAACTTTTTTCTCAGTAGATAATTTATTGGTTCACCACCACAATTATTCAAAATGTGGAGGAAAGGGAAATGGTCATTAGTATAGTGTAATTTTCTCTCGCCACAGGGCTTGCCTGCATGTAATGAGGAGGTTTTGTGAAGACAGAAAGAGAAATATTAATCTGGGTCACTAGGCCTAGTATTAAGTAGGGGTTTTGATTTTTTTTTTTTTTGTTTGATGAATTTGTACTCCTGTCTGTTTTTACTGGAGGCAAACACACTGCCAGGCAAGTGTAACCTTGTAGACACCACACTGGTTTAAGCTGAAAATGTTTCTTTACTTCCTCCGAAAATTCTCATCCAGTACGACCTCCAACTCCGCTGGTAAATTTGGGCTACCCCATGTTTCAAAATGGTTTCTATATACAGAGAAAACATGACAATGATATAAAGTACTGGTATACATAAATATTAACTATCAGAATACACTAACAGTATATAACATGCAAGCGTAGAGCTAGTCTTATCGTTTTAACACACCCGTTAAATAAATTATATTCACTAAAATCTAATCATCATGTAATTATAAGAAATACAACGTAAATTTCGTCAATACTCAATGATGAATTCAGTGCATTAATTTTTTTTTTTTGGATTTAGTTTTTTCTTACCAGCGGCACTTGGGCTATATCAGCCCTTCGGCCCAATGGAAACATGTCCATTGCGAGCATGGGGAACCTGAGGACATTCCTTCCACCCGTACAGGAACTTCGCTCCTTTCCCATCCACAGAGGGTACTATTCACAGGAGCCGTTCAGTGGCTATTCAGTTTTAAATTTCCTCGGCCGAAAACATTAATTTCTTCACAAACTGCCGACGCGCCCGGGTTATTGAACCGATGAACACCTGGTCGCCAGTACAAACGCCGAAGCCATTACACCAGCGCGGGCATTCCCAATCACAGTGCAGTTATAAGTTAGTTTAACAAATATATCTCCCTCGCTGATTATTATCAATGGTTAATATTAAATTCATATGTACAGCCGCATGAGGGGTTTTAAGCTAGAAACAAGCCCATAGTTTTAATTTCTGCATTTCCTTCCCTGTAACACTGGTCAAATCTAGAGAATAGTAACAGACTTGCTAAATACTCCACACAGAACTACAGACTAACACCAAGAACTAGAAATCGCCCTTCAATATAAGGGTATTCCAATAACCTCTCGCGCACAATGTCGAGAAACTAGAACTTCGCAATCACACAAAGTCTTGATATTATTCTAGCAACGAGCGATCTTCTACTGCAACTGGGGAGACTGAATGAGAAATCAAGTCAAAACTGCGGGTATAGATATCTTGAAAAACAGTACAAGGATGCCACGCTATTTCGCAAAGCCCGTAATATCTCCCTCTGCCATCAATGGTACCTAATACCTTTAGCGGTATGGCAGCTTGCGTACCCCTGACAATCCCCAGAGCTATGCCAGTGGGAGTTTTACTCCTGGTAGGTTCAAAGACCAAGCTGGACTGGTCTGTGTGGGTAGGGGTCAGACAAAAGCTGGTACCCTGGTCCTCCAGGTTGGGGGTTTTAGCATAGGGCTGACACCCCTGTCTATGTAAAAAAAAAAATGAAGTTACGAAACAACATCAAATGAACAAACTTTGCTGCGGGATGGACATTCGGAGTCTGTGGCTCGTATATGACTGTCAGTGGTGAAAGCCGAAAGGAAGCCACTGACATGAAAACGGATGTCCTGACCGCAAAACAGGATACAAGAATAGGTTTTTGGAATTTCAGGACAATGTACGAGACAGGTAAACTAAGACAGGTCACGGCAGAAATGAGAAACTATAGTTACACATCCTGGGATAACGAGAGCAGATGGACAGGGCAGGAAAAGTTAAAACAGCAACAGGAGAAACAGTACTTTACTCTGAAAGAGAGGATGGACAGCACAGTGAAGGCGTAAGCCATTATTCTACAGAAAGGGATAGAAAGACATTACTGGAATGGAAACCCATCAACAACAGACTGATACGATTGAGATTGAGAGGGAGATTCACCAACACTACAATAATACAATGCTACGCACCAACGAATGATAGCGATGAGGAGGTCAAGGATGAATTCTATCAACAACTGCAGAAAGAAATGGAAGACACACCTAGATATGATCTTGTTATAGTAATGGAGACCTCAATGCGAAAGTTGGTACACACAATACATATAATGAAAGAACAATGGGGAAATGCGGCAGCGGAATAGCAAACGAAAATTGGATAAGCTAATAAGTTTCTGTAGCATTAACAACCTGGTCATTGGAGGAACACTTTTCCCACATAAGGAAATTCACAAGTTAACATGGGAATCACCAAATGGTCGGGACAGAAACCAGATAGACCACATCATGGTTAACGGTAGATGGAGACATGCATTACAAGATGTGAAGGTAAGAAGAGGTGCAGATGTGGGAAGCGATCACCATTTAGTAGTAGCAAAACTGAAAGTGAAACTAAGAAGGGCTGGACCAACTGTAACTACACAGAAAAGATTTGACATCAGCAAATTGAAGGACCCCCTTACCAGAAAAGCTTTTGCGGCCGACATTAAGAAACGATATCAATTTTGCCAAAAGCCAGGAAAAGACATTGACTGATGATATAGACCAGAATTTCAACACCATTTCAACAGTATATAAGGAAAGTAGCAAATCATGCTTAGGATTCCAGGAAAGGAAGAAGCAAGACTGGATAACACCAGAAACACTAAACACCATAAAGATGAGAAAGGAAATGAAAAGAAAGAAAACAGAAGCGAAGTCCCCCAGGTTAAAGCAACTATATAGCGAACAGTACAGTCAACTGGACAGGGAAGTTAAACGCCAAACCCGAGCCAACAAAAGGAATTTCCTAGACGATCTTGCAAAACAGGCAGAAGAGGCAGCACTGAGAAATGAACAAAGCACAGTATACAAAATAACTAAATTCATCAGCGGAAAACAAGGTGCAAACAATATTACATTAGTAAGAGATAAGCAAGGAAATCTCATCAAGACAGCAGAGGGACAGGAAACAAGATGGGCAGAGCACTTCAGAGAAACTCTGAACAAGGAAATACCAGAGACACAATTGAATGTTCCTGAGGCTGAAAACGATCTAGATGTAAATACAGACATTCCACGAAAAGAAGAAATCATCACAGCAATCAAAGGGTTAAAGAACGGTAAAGCTCCGGGCCATGATAACTTAAATGCAGAGCTATTTAAGACAGACCCTGAGCTAGCAGCAGAACTATTAGAACCACTATTTGCACAAGTGTGGAAAACGGGGACAACACCATCAGAGTGGAACAAAGGAATAATTGTCAAATTGCCCAAGAAGGGAGATCTTTCAGACTGCAATAATTGGAGAGGAATCACTCTTCTCTCAGTTCCCAGCAAAATACTAGGCAGGATAATTATACAGAGAATTTCAAAGGCAGTAGACTACAAACTGAGGAAAGAACAAGCAGGATTTAGAAAGAACAGAAGATGTGTAGACCATATATTCACTCTCAGGAACATTATAGAGCAGTGCTCAGAATGGCAAAGACAGCTTTACATAAATTTTGTTGATTTTGAAAAGGCTTTTGACAGCATACATAGGGACAGTTTATGGAAAATACGAGGGCTTATGGAATTCCAAGCTGCATAGTGTCAATCATAAAAAGCCTCTATGCCAACTTTACGTGTAGTGTTGGGCAGAGCAACCTAACCTTCGAGGTGAAGACAGGAGTACGACAGGGATGCCCCTTATCAACCACTCTATTTTTAACAGTCATAGACTGGGTGATGCGCCAGACAACAGAGGCAGTCCAAGAGGAATAAGATGGACTACATTTTCTACATTGGAAGATCTGGAATATGCAGAAGACATTGCACTGCTGGCACATTCACATCAACACATCCAGGAAAAAACGGATAGACTTAATAAAATTAGCCAGCAGGTGGGCTTGAACATCAATTTAAAGAAGTCTGAGGTCATGACGCTCAATGTGAGCAACCCTGAGCCCATATCAGTAAGGAATCAGCAACTGGTCCAGACAGATACCTTCACATACCTAGGAAGCATAGTAACACCAGACGGTGGGGCAGGCAAAGACATCAACATCAGAATGAATAAGGCAAGAACAGCCTTCTTTAGCCTAAATAACATCTGGAAGTCCTCCCAATACAGCACAAGCACAAAATAAGATTATACCAGAGTTGCGTGCTTTCTGTGCTTCTCTATGGTGCGGAATGCTGGAGAGTCACAGAGAAGGAAATGTCAAAATTGTCCTCTTTTCACACAACATGCCTAAGAAAAATTCACCGAATCTTTTGGCCGAATACCATCACCAACCAAGATCTGCTTACTCGTAGCAAGCAAGAGGA
>JAMPIV010010386.1:0-242537 GCA_024509875.1 Oreohelix idahoensis | reverse complement strand
TGTGGTCGTGACTCTCTTATATCAATTTCATACATTAAAGATAACGATACTTAAGGGAACATATACAATATATAACAATGTACTCCTCCGCAACTAAATTTGCCACGCGATCCACACAACTCAACGTATTCTCTCTGAAGCGGCCATTAAACAAAAGTACAAAGAAGGCAAGAAACCAGAAGGCCAAGAGGCCCATCCATCACACATGTAAGAAAGGCAGATGGATTCAAGACCTTGCATTTTCTAATTGATATTCTTTGCTATCACATCACACTCATAAATACAAAGCTGGTTGAAACGATCCTTGTCAAAACCAGGACGTGGAACAACAGTCTAGAAGATTCATTCTAAACATTCCCAAGATTTTCAAGGTACGTTAATTAATTTTTTTCTTTATTTCCTTTTCCAAGTAATAATAAGGTTATTGTTAGTATAGTTAATTTCTAGGTGGGAACAATTAGATAAACCTGTATTAAAATAAATAAAACTTCATAAGCGGAAGTATTAAGGCATACTTTGTCTGTTGTGAAGAAACTAGAGTATCTAAGGCCTCAGCCTATTTCGACCGTGACACTAGAAATTTACACTAAAATCGTTGAGTGATTTCCTTTGTTAGTTTGAATGTTCTGTTATATAATTGAATTAATCCTGTTCAACGATTATAATTACTTAGGAAATATAGCCCTTATTAGTAGGAAACAAACCTACATTTAACCCTAATATGATAAATAAAATAATATTGAACATATAATTTAGGAAAATCCGACTAAGTCATGAGGATAAAATAAAATAAAAATATGCCAAAAAACAAAAAAACCATATATATACTTACAAAAAATAATATAATATCAAAACCCAATCCAAATATATAATTTAAAGGTCAAAAAAAAAACAAAAATTTATTAAAGCCTACTTGAAAAAAAAAATTCGAAAACTTGATATTAAACTTGTTGTTCAAACACTGTGATCACCAATAACTAGAATCAAGACAAGCTTTAAAAGTAGTTTCTTAATACTAAATAATATAACAAATAAACAATAAGATTAATTAAATCATAAAAAAAGGGATAAGCATCAAAGGATAACAGGATATATACACTCTATACCTTTAAGGATTAAGGCACATCCAAATAGTGAGAACTACGCGAAACTAAAACATTAAAGTTCATACAACAAAACCATCCAAAGCACATAATAAAAAGAGTAACATAAAGTAGCACAAATTCATTAAGTAGTAGAAAGTAGCAAACAATTAAAATGAAGGATACAGGAAAATCGCCACACCAGATAAATAATCCAGATAAATACACGTCCCTCCGGGGAACGGATAAAAACAAGCGTGGTAGAGGCCAAAACCAATACAACAGACAACGACGCACAACACTAAAACGTACCCCCGCAAAACACACCAAACCAAAAAAACCACATATACCAAAAATACCCCACCCTATAGACAGAAAAAAAAAAACCTGACACCTCGACACGGAGATATCCATGAAAATAATCAAAGTTGAAGTCAATTAAAACCACTCACGAAAATTAAGGCTACACAGAAGCATAGAAAACATAAGAATTCTGGAATGGAAAAAAAAATCATAAGCGAATGGAAAGACTAGAAGGAAAAAAAACAACATAAATAAGACATACCTATATAATGCTATCATTATGGTCGAAATAAATCCTGGAACCATGGATCTGCGAACAAAAAAGATAGGACCCAGGAAAGATACGGACATTACAGACAAAAAGGAAATACTCACATCCGTAAACAAGGAAGTCCAATGAAACCAGAGGAAGGCAAACAATAAAGAAAGAAAACTCCAACCACACGAAAGGAAAACCCCCCAACCCCCCATAGTAACAAAATAACACAAATGGTTGGAAAAGACAACTACGTCTAAGATCTTCCGGGATCGGAGACTCAAAATCCCTGGCGCATTCTTGTAAAAATATGTAATTGACGGAACAATGGCCCATTGCCAAAATACCAATAACAAACACCAGTGGATTAGTGCCTTAGAACACTCTAAATGATAATTCAGACAAAACCAAAATACTTTACTTAGAAAGAAACCTGAAAAGATAAACCAAAATTGATGAAACAGTGGCCCACCACTCAATAACATCAAAAAATACAAGTAGATAATATTCATTACGAAAAACATGTAAAATGTGTTGTTTAAAGGTATATAACACCCTATATCCCTATGTCAAGGTACGAGGCTAGTTTTAAAAGAAAACCCTGTGTCTCAAACATAAACCCAGCTTTTAAAGCTGGGACACGTTAGATGGCAGTAACAAGCTGACAGGGAGTTTAGTAACCTACAGTGATATGTGCACTTACTAAAATGAAGGAGAGGGAACCTCCCCAAAGACACGTAACAGTACTATTTTGGCAGGGAAAAAGCACTCAAACAAAAAACACAGAAAGCCTTCATTCCCGAAGTTTGGCAGTGACTTACACAATCGGCATGAAGTTTGGCAAATGGACCGGACCACAGTTGCAGGAGGTAAGGCAGTTTGTTAGGTTTAATGTGCATAGAGCCCCAACACCCTTTTACACAGTTGCGAAAAGGCATCACATCTAAGTCAGATACTTAATACTAATAAACATGGGCAAACGAAAAACAGAAAAATGCATTAATTGCTCCAAAAGCGGAACCACATACAAGCGCGAAGGCGATTCACATAGACTTAGACCAAACGGACATTTGCTAAACATACATGTTTATCAAACAGACAAACATAGCACTAGATGGAAATACATATAACTACCAAAAATACCCTTTCAAAAACACAAAAAAGTAATATACGATAAAAAAAAAAATAAGACAAAAACCAAAAACCAAACTACAAAAACCGATCTGCAGAAGATATCAAAAGTTGATAAAAGAAGGAAATTAAAAAACTATTTAAACGGCAGCCTCTAGTCAAACAGAAAAAGATCAGATAAGTAAGTAACAAAAACATAAGAAAAACACGTCAGCCAGAACAGCTTCTCAGCTAACACACATTGGAAAATAGTGTATGCGACCACTGAAAAGTGCAGTAGGCATTGCTTTCAAGAAGTGAGAAAAGCCAACAAGCACCAAATTGCCCCTGGATGTAGCTTAAAACCTGCTGTACTGGAAAGAAGAAAAACTAAAATACCACAATACTAGATCACATATTGTTACAACAAACTGATAACCTAAAAAGAGGAAAAGTGAAATACATACTAAAATGAATGGAAAACGTGAAAGACAGCGCGAGTTTAACTTGGTATGAGAAGAGTAATCGTAGTTATCGGATGAAAACTAGGAAAGCTGACCAAGTCAAAAAAGAACATAAAAAACAACAGGGCGAAAACAGAAAAAGCAACATAGAAGAAACTACCAAAAGAACAAGTTGGAAAGTTCGTTTTTACCAATACTTAGTGGGAACAAAAAATCAAGGTTCAAAATCGACATAAGTAAAACTGATTGAGGGCAATTTCTTACAACGTGAAAATCGGTTGAATACATGGCCCACGAATGTACAGGACACTATACAGAATAAAGCAAATGTAGATAAGCTTTTAAATTAACCACAATAATATAAGGAAAAATTAGATGTTGTATAAAGTATACAAACTTAGACTCGGATTTAGAACAATGGTTCAGTGGAATAGTAGGGGTTTTCAAAAAATAATTTTGCACCACTACCCTAGCAGAGACACGTAGTAAACCTAACCACTCCCTATATATGCTACTTCAAGAGGGACACATTTAAACCCTCCCAAAATAGTCAGATACCGTTCGTAAAGGGCTTTTAAGATTATTAGGCATCGACAGCTGAAAGAATGGTTAGAAGGTGTATTACCTTAACGGTCTCTCGCATGTTTTCTATTTAATTTGCTAGATTGTTATCACTAATGATTCACAAGCATCCGTTGGACGTCGAGTTTTATTGGGTATGCCTTACGTTTTCAACATATTTCAGATATTAAAATTCATCTTTTCTCAATTAGTTTTCTTGTTCGAGTGCAAGTTTTAAGCCATTCTGGAGACCTCCTCGTTGATTCTCTAATTAATTATTATATTCTTGTGTACGTTATTGTATATTTATAATTCTTCCACTCAGTGTATGGTCTAGATTTAAAGTTTAATCCTCTAGTACAATCACTAGTAGACTAATTCTGTGACTGACCTATGCCATAGTGGATTATGAACAGTAGTCACCAGCCAGGAATGAGAATTATACTTGCATAATTCAGGCAAAACAAAACAAGTTACGTTCTGCCGGATGACAAATATCCCCCAAACAAATCAGAACAATTCTCAATTATATTAGACTTTTACATCCAACATAGAACCTAGTAACAAATTATCCACACAGTTAACTTGGCTTCATTCATAAGTTACTATGATCTAAACAAACAAGTTCCTCTCATACACGGACTCTTGACTCGTACGGGTTAACCGTTAAGTTTATAGACGTAATAAGAGTGTGGCAACAAACTACCTACCGAATCCGAATCCTTAGAACTTAATATATTCCTTCACCTACATAGTAGTAGAGTTACACATTATCTGTAAATCTATATGATCTGTCTCATAGTATTCATTATATCAAATCTCTTGACTTGCATCGCCCCAGGCTATTTAACTCTCGCCATTATAATAATGTTAAAGGTGACAACCATTCAATCTGCTTCCTAACGTTCGCTGATTCTAATCCGGAACGCCATACTAATGGTCCTATAATCAATTTTCGAATAAGCGACTCCCTTACGACTATTCCTTACACTGTATCCTGTGGATCTACCCGTTCCACATACTATATTTAATCTGTGGGCTTTTGCAACATATATCAAAACACAGATCCTTAAAGTAAGGTTTTACCACACCATTCACAATCAATGCCGTTTCGGCTCAATGGCACAAACAATAGACCTAGAAAGCTAATCTTCAGCTCTAGAGCGATCATACACTTGATTTACGCACGATTTTCTGGTACTTTGTTTTCCTTTGAGGTGTCTAGTGGTGCAGCAAGCATGTGGAATGTGGACACACAATACATGCTGCAAAGCCGCACAAGACGATCTCAACAAAGAGAGGAGGTGTCGCAGTTCTCTTTCAGTTAACGAAAACTTTTAAAATTATTAGACCTGGGACCAACGTATTTGATCACCCACCAAATATAGAAGTGTTTTTCAAGAAGTATTATATAGACAGCATCTTCTGAACCCAAACAATCTAACAATCTTAAAATGTATACGCTATAAAAAATGGCATTATTATAAAGATGAAGAATACTAGCCAATAAGCAACAGGAACTAGGCACCAAAACTCAGTCATATAAGGCCGATTTTAATTTTTTACCATTCAATTAATGCGTCTGGGGTCGGAAAACATTGCAGACAATGCAGGAAAAGAGCACTACTTGTCTTCATAGAAAAGAACCACCAAAATGATACCTAATAATACTATAATGATGAACTGCAACGTAGAATTAACCCACAAAGCTAACCAGGCAGAGATCAGCATCAGACAAATAAAAGTATAGCAAAATTGACATATCTAGCGAATGTAAATTTGCGGAATTGTTCACAAGACATTCAATACTCAGATCACCTGCCCATTATATTAAACCATGCTAATGAAAAATGTCATGTCTCACACACTCACCCCAGAACCAGAGAAACCGACTTCTAAAAAAACTATATAAAAAGCAAACTAGGGAAGACCTTCCATATCAGGAGCTGGTAAGGTGATGGAAATATATAAGATCATGATAATCAGATAGGATACTGACTGCTGTGAGGGCAGAGAGACAAACCACTGAACCAATGAAAATTCTGAAAATAGGCCCAATATAAAAATATTATTACCAAAATAAAAAATAACATGCACAGCACTAAAACAAATAAATATAAAATTATTAATTATGAAAAAGAAAAACTTCCTGTGGAATAAAAGAAAACCTGTTGTCTTGTGGAATAATAAGCTAGTGCTGAAATTCCATGAGAGAATGGAATTGGGCCTTACAAAAATTATTAGAAATAACAGAACAGAAGAAAAAAAACTCATGATGAGTATACATTAAAACATTATTAAGGAAACGAACCTCTAAATGAAATAATATTTCACAAAGCCAAAGAAATTTAAACTGGAGGAAGTAATTTCGTCAGCCAATCTACAAACTCATGTGCACTAAACATTCAAAGATATGTATGGAAAAAGTTAAGGCAAATCTAAACAGGAGCAAAATTAACTCAACTACATAAACGACCGAACAATAATGCACACCCAAACAATCAAACACTAACCATTAGAGACAATGAAACATGATACAGAAAAAGCTAATGCCCTCCTTGACTGCAGATCAGTTTTCTATAAAGTCAAGTGCCAAAAGTAGTCTTGGTCAAGAATGGAATACATAGATATAGTGAAGAGATAAGAAATTAGGGTTACAGTTTTCAATAAGAACTACACAGCATAGTAAGATGAAACAAACTATTTAAGATGCTGGTATATTTAACAGAACGGAAGAACGATTACTAGTGCACAATAAAAGAGAAATCTATTACTGCCCCCCTTAAGGGACCTAATGATATTACTTCCTAGCATAGCAACATATCCTTAATGTAAATTACACATAAATAACTTCCACTTTATAAACAAAATCCTGAGAGCTTAGGATAGATACCGCAAAAGCTTTGGAAATCATGCTATGACTAGTACCACATCCTAACAACCCAAATGGAAGCCCATGATGTAATGTTCCACATACTAGACCAATTCCTTCAATACATCACAAATAAGGTCAAAAAATTGGATAAACTGTGTTAACACAAAGAACGGTTAAGAATTACTAACCTGGATAAAAAAAATCTCGCGAGTTATATAGTCCACAAATCTACAGTCAGGGTTACGTAGAGCTAGTCAGATAAGTACAGTAGATCAACGCTTCTGGTAAGATCATTAGCTACATGATGTTACAGCTAGGGTCTCTTCAAGAGAATAAAAGACAGCGAATACAGTGGCAACTAGTTATCGAGATGCTAGCAGGAGATTATAATGTATGCTGGATACGATGGAGATCTTATACCAAAAATGAAGAAGAATTGGCATTTATTGGACTAAAACCTCTTATAGGTATCTAGATAACTTTTTACAGACCAGGGTATTTTGCTATGTATTCTTCTTCTTTGATCTTAACCACCGACCGTCAAAGCAAGTCAGTATGGACTCCATCAGCCCTAGTGGCGTTTGAATATTGGGCACAAATCAAAACTAATTGATTCATTTGCTCGATCGGTGGCCATTCCTTCGTCAGTGCCCCTGCTCTGGTTACTTTCTTTTTGCATTCTCAGCTAATACAGTCCTCCGCCGGTTTTTTTATTTGGTCGTGCCTTCCTTTGCGTTTTCCCGTTCAGGGGTCCAATAGCATAGCTGTTTTACTTGTGATGGCTATCGGTGGTCTTGTGAGTGAGAAAATTTCAGCAAATCATCGTTTCTATTACAATATATTATTTTGTATACAGCAAAGGGGCAACGCAAACTGCTTGAAAATTTTATAGTAACTTTTCTCACGGTAAGCACAAGTTGTTTCCTTCGCGTTGGTATTGGAATGCAAGTTATGTTTGACTTCATGCATAGGACCCGTTTTATCAGAAAAAATAAAAACGCGTTGGCAACTGTTGGCGTTATTCCTTTTAAATGGTAATTCTTTTCTTACGCTGGTTTCGTCTTAGTAATAGGTTTTCCTTGAGTCTTTAGTTCTGAGCTCTAACAATAGTGGTCAATCTTTGCTGATGGATACAGAAATCTTGCGCATGATGGTCCTTGCTTTCATTGTGTCGGTTCACGATTTCCAGCCACCTCAGTCTTCCTGTCAAGCTCGATTTTGAATTGCTAGGGAAGATGCACCTCGCTTGAGAGGGACTTATCTCTCCGTTATCTTTTTTGTTCTTGTCTGGAAAATGTGTAAGCTAACCTCTGAATGGTTATTTCGTTTATTTCGAGATTAATACCTATAGTGTATTATCCACAATGCCGGGAGACGTTAATATTTTCATGTGTATTTCACTGACAGGGAAGGCTAATTAACTTTTCATTAACTCTATACCGATTTTTGGTAGTGTATGCGATTTTACGATTAATAGCCTGTTACTTCAAGTAGGCGTAGTCACGAAGATGTTTTCTTCAGCTCACATTGTCCGCTGTATTGTACTGAATTCGGTTATGTGCATGTCACAAGGACCCACCATTACTTGCTTATTTGGTACCTGTGAACTAGGCTTTAGGATAAACACTTATGTTATCTAGAGGATTTTTTAAGAGGGGTACCATTTATTATATTAAATTCGGCAGACGTGTCCTGTCTTGCTGAAGTCAGATTAAGGGA
Organism: Oreohelix idahoensis; assembly: GCA_024509875.1. Lineage (NCBI taxonomy): Eukaryota > Metazoa > Mollusca > Gastropoda > Stylommatophora > Oreohelicidae > Oreohelix > Oreohelix idahoensis. The sequence continues at coordinate 234,167 of JAMPIV010010386.1, read as the reverse complement.
CGAGTGAAAATAGTATCTACATACATCTGGTTACTTTTGGTCTAAAGTTTGAAAGGAGATGGAAGAATTTTTCCCGATCCATTACAGTCTTATAATCAGTATTGAATGCTAGTGAAAATCATTTTATTTTTGATGCTGTCTAACCGATCCACTTTGCTATAAAACTGACATTTTGCTTAGTGATTAATGGACTGTACTGAACATGTACTACATATTTCGCGTTATTCATTTTGTCACTGTGGCAACCGTCCCAACAATCAAATGAATTACAGATAAAAACGGTCACTAGCTCGTTACAAGCATAATTATGCACACTTTATACCGTCGTGAGATTAACTGGGACGGTCCTTGTGTGGTATTGCCTGTTATTTGTAATGTCATTGTTTTTGAACTGTCATCATTTCACACAACTACACCTAAACCAGACATGCAGCAGATACATCTCCATCATCAATATGGCATCACAGAATTCATTTTGGCTGGACATAAGACTGGTTTGATATCCAAAACATAACATCTACGGTTACCAGCAAAAATACGGTGTCCAATTCATCACACTTCATTTTATCAACAAGAAATTATTCAGCACACTCCTTCGCAAGAAAATTCAACATTCTTCTGTCTGTCAACCATCTTCAAAAAGTATTCCAACAAGTTACTCGGGCGTTGTCCGGTGTATTGTCAAAATTGCAATTCTTTGACTGAAAACAGAACAACTTTGGACAGTTCCCGGCCCGCAGGATGTTACATTCGTTGTCCCGGATAATCTCGGAAATGATGTTGTTCTGTTACGCAAGTCATGCATAGTTGATGCCTGTAACAGGTTTCCTGTGCTGTAGTTTTTTCGTGAACGGTTCAAAGATGAACGGTTGAAACGGGTTTGTTTTCTCAAGAGGCCAAGCTACCGCTATATTCCTATTTAAACAAATACTTTTGTGATAAGAGGGTCCACAAACGTAGCGAAAAAAATCTTCAAAACTCAAACATACAGTATTTCAGAAGTCTCCAGTACCATCGTCAAATATTAGTTAAGCTAGTTCGGTATCAGCCAGTATCATGATGTGCCACACTTCAGCCGTTGGAGCTTCGCTCTTTAGGGACGTTGATTGAACTCCACTCCCGATTTTTTCTGCTGTTACTACGTTGGAAGCCTATAAGTTAACAGTGGCCTGTTTGTAACACGTAAAAAACTTGTGCCCTTATATACTTCTGTGAGTCTTCTGTTTATTCATCTTCATTCTATCTGTTTTATAGTTAGTTTATATGTTATTTGTCATCTATATATATTTGTTTATATTTCAGCGGGTCACTGGCTGGTAGGCAAGACTCTATAGATCCATACCATACCATAGCAGAGGTCTTTCTATTAGATGTGTTCTGCCTTAGGTGCAAAAACCCAAAGCTCTTTGCATATCCCAATAGTGCAAAAATTTCCCGGATATACTGGAAATTTCCGCCTAAGCGGAACTTATGTTGCCCTACTTTATCACGTGTTGTTGTGTATTGTCATGTTCCATTAATATTTGTTATCGTTGTATATATTTCGGGACATTTCTTTTGTTTTGTTTTGATTTGTTTGTATTCGTTAGACCTCAATATTAATTATAGTGTAGTTTTATTACACTCACTTTTTGTTTATACACTTGTAATTAGGGGTGTATGTATTTTGTTTAATTCACTATCGCACCGGATATCGTCACGAAATATCTTTTTGTCCCCCAGTATTTAACTTCATTAATTTCTGCTTTATTATTTCTAGACTTGATCTTCCTAGCTCCAGATCGTCGTTTGTTAATTGTTGTGAATACTTTGTTTATTGTTTTACTTGTTATTCAGTTTACCAATTGTTCTACAATCTTAGTTTACATTTTAAATGTTAACATTATGCTTGTAGTTACATCAGTCATAACGTTTACAGTTTACTAGTAATATAGATATAATGGGCTAATGATTATGCACCTGTTACCACATACACTGATGATAAATGAATGCTGAATAGTGTCGTGCACTATTGAATGAGAAGTGCACTTATGATCAAGAATTGAGTGTTGATATTCAAATACAAGTATATTATGATTGGAAGACTTGTTTTCCCACAGCCAGACTAGGGATAACATAATGCGATATGAAACATACACAAAGTGCTTAATTAAGACTTGTTACACTTAGGTTTGAAATAAATTAGTTAATTATTTCAGGTTTTGGCCGCATATGTTAGACAACATGTTACACTTTGAGTACTATAATTGATAAAGGGTAAATCCCTGGGTAAGACGATGATAAGTTGGAATGAGTAGCTACTGCTCCTTATTATAACACAAAGCGTGAAGACTGAGGGGGGAAAAAGACCAGATAAGCAGAAGACCTGCAGCAGCAAATGATTGTTTTTCGAGATTCTGAGACTGCAGATGCAGGCTGATGGAAAGAAATTTCCAAATGGGAAAATATGGAAAAAAACTCAAAAAAGGGACCATCAGGAAGCTGAGGAGACAGAAAAACTCAGACTCCACAACTAGAAGCTGAAAATAAATAGACTATGACGAAAAGAGGCTGAACTGAAACATAATAAGACTTTGAATAAAAGACGGCTGAAAAATAAAAAAGACTTGAAAAAGAGTGAGAAGCACAAGACTAGAAATACTTGCAAGGCTCAAAGCCTGACAGAAAGGAAGTTACAAAGAAAAGAGGCTGATGATGGTGGAAAGCAAAAAACTGCGATCCACAATGAAGAAAAAACTGCTTAGCTTTAGAGCTTGGAGAAGTTGAAAATGCACGAGCAAATTGGAGTACATGATAATGAAGCAAACAAGGGTTCATCTATCGCATAAGGCTAATATTGATACTTTTTAATTTTCAAGATATTAAGTTAACCAAACATATTTGTCCTTCTCCAGTGATGTCATAAGTGTTTTCTATCTGGGACAGATCCTTGAAAGCATTTATCAGCTCATATTCATAGGACAAAGCAAACATATGTTTCATCAGTTAGCAACGCGGATATCGACAGGTAAAGTACTAAGTATATTAAAATATGGTAGGGATGAACCTGACTCAAAGAACATTAATGAGGTTCCGTAAGGCACCGCTTTGTTAAATAATTACAAAGCTTAACATCTAAACGAAAGATCGTCTTTCGTCTCCACAATTTAAAAAACATGTTGCTGAAACTGGAAGTTTGGAAATTATCCGAGTGTCTATGACACCAAGATTTAATATCGCATTACCTTTCTCACGATGGGTTGAACTATTTATGACGGAAAAAATTTAATTGAAGGACTACTGGAATTACATACTTAGAGGACAAAAAAATGTCATGTCGTCTCTCACTGGTCAATGCAGTCTTTCCTTGTTTTCCTTCCAATGTAACGTAAACCGTAAACAACCTAAAAAACTGGAATAAATTTCAAGATATGGAAGATTTCTGTTGCTCAAATATACAGATAACTGCGCTACACACTACCATAACCATGGGTAAACTCAAATAAGGTGAAAGAAGGTTTTAACAGTTGCTCTTCAGGCCAGCCCTCCTTCCGTTTGACATGGTCTCAAAACTTTGCACTCGTAGGATCCCATCGACAAGAAATTTTCTGATATAAAATAAGGGCAGGCAAGCGTAACCAGGTTTCTCTTGTCAAAATTCATGGAAAACAATTTCATGGTGATTCTTCTTCGAAGAATTGGAGACAACACTGATGGAGTGTACTATGGTACCCTATACTCTCAACCCTATAGGCATAAATTAATAGGCATTTCCAAAGGAGAGAGGATGGATTGAGTCTTATGGTAATAGAGAGGATTATTCCTGCCGAAACGAAGACACCTCAAAACAACCAAAACAAATAGATGTTTCGCATAATCAATGTGAACATGTAGTAACCCATGGAGGAGTAATCGTGGAAAAAAGGAACACTGGTGTATTCGAACCAGCGTATTAAACAATTTTATCAATTACAATAGAGACATCAATAATAACCTGCACAGTAGGAGTAAATTATAACCTACTATGATAAAACTTCAGATGAGTAAATACATAGTCAGGGGTAGTGGTTAGATTCTCAAACACATAAATAAAAAAGATAGATCATCAGCCAGCGGCTATATGTGTACAACAGGGAAACTGGAGGTCAGCCTGTAATCCCATGCTTGCCGTTTGATTAGTAAAAACTTTTGACGCTGTCACATGAGTTTCTGCTTTTGACTTTGATCACAGAGAGCCAAACAAATGCCCACCCAAATGCAGTACTTTATTCGACGAACCGTGGTTTAGACAGGTACCTAATTCAACTACTTTGAGTTGTGGGTCACACCACTCTCCCGCTTCTTACTGCCGCTGTTGCGCATGACGGGAGGGGGTGTTCTTTAATTCTACATAAGGGTCTTGTTAATGATACTCCGGTCTCACTACTTTTCGATTCCGGATGCACCACTATTGGTGTTAGACAATCGCTTGTAGATCCATCTTGTGCTACAGGAAGGGTTATTTAATGTGTCACATTTGGCGGCACTCTAGAAAAATATCCTACTGCTGTAATTCGCATTGCCACTCCTTTCTTTACTGGAGATGTGCATGCTTGTCTCTTACCTAATCCTATTGCGGACCTTATTATTGGTCGTATTCACGGAGTTAGGGAGTTGTACCCCACAGCAACTAGCTGATTGCTGCTTGGGAAAAAAGATAATAACATGCAAGCGCTACAAAATGCAGTAGTTACAAGAGCACACAAGCCTCTACAAACACCCGAATACTTCACTGAATAGTGATAATGAAGTTGATAGCCAAGATAGTTGTCACTTAGTAATTACTCGTGATACTCTTTCTCATAAAATTGCAAGAAGAAGATCCTTCTTTAAAAAAAATTCTTCGTTCTCTGCGAAAGAAAGGTGATTTTCCGAAATCAGGATACAAATAGAAAATTCTTGGATTTGTCAATGCAAATGAGGCTACCCCGGCCACCGCTCGTACTTGTACGTATGGTACAAGATTCGACTACGTCGGCACATTCGCAAATTTCTTGTTCCAAGAGCATGAGAGTCCAAATATTGCAACATGCTCATGACTCGCAATGTGCTGGACATATGGGTTTTGCCCGTACGAAGTCGAGAGTCCTTGCGGCTTTCTTTTGGCCTTTTGTCAATAAGGACTTTCGTATTTACTGCCGATCATGCAAGGTATGTCAGGAGGTCAAATCTAGAGGACCACGACATGCTGCGCCTATCCAGGCTGCTGACATTCCTATTCGGCCGTTTCAGAAAATGGCCATAGATATCCTTGGACCTTTTAAGGTCAAGTCGGTCAGAGCACATCAGTTTATTCTTACACGTGTCGATCTGTGCACCCGTTGGCTAGAGGCTCTTCCCCTTAAGAGCATATCTACTACAGATATCGCACGATGACTCTTTGGTTGATATTTTCTTCTCACTTGGGGGGTTCCCCATGAGAAATATAACATATTGTACCAGACACATGGCACCTCAACTCATATCTGACACTATATGTCACAGGTAATGTAATGTTTACTACGATCTTTAACAATATTGAACTCACCGAATCTCTCAGTAGTATCTTACCATTCCTATGTTCTAATGGGTTATGTTGAGCGTCCGTAACTGAATTAGAACGACTCAAGACTTTGCCTTGGTAAGGTATAAGATAAAGTCTGAAGATCATACCTCAAGATTGGGGACTCAGGGTTTTACCACGCGGCTCTCTTTGCCTTAATAGAGAAGTACCTCTATTGAAATGAACACACAGGGAGAATTTTCTACCCTTATCGAACTTGTCTTTGGCGCGCGTCCACGCGGCCCTATGTCTTTATTACACGATCTCATCACTGCCGATGATATTAGCGATGAAACTCAATCCTCCTATGAGTATGTCATTGCTCTTAGACAAAAGATCATTGAGGCATGTAAGCTAGCAACTGCTTCATCAGAAATTGCTAAAGAGAAGGCAAGGCAGTTTGCTAACTAACTATGAATAGATGTCTGCCCGCACTTAACGTGACAAACTTTGTCCCATGGGTGACTTCTAAAGCATTCGGATCCTATGCATCCCCCAGTAGGGTGAAAATAGATCAATTGCTTATTGCTATGGGAAAGGTCCGGTCGTAACTTGCAATAGTCTCTCGGATTTACGATGTTGACTATGTGGTCGATATTGATGGAAAGCATTGTAAATCAAATCTTTTCACACATACAATGTTAAACTAGTGCTTATCGTATTTCACGAACGTACCGGATTATCTGTATTTGCTGCCTATTTTTCCAGGCAAGATACGGGATTGACTGCTCCTGCACCCTTCTCAAAAGGTGTGTATTTCCATATTCATACTCAATTGTCTGTCATTCAGGATGAGGAAAGGCTACCTTCTACTGATGTCATCCAACCTTCCCCTTCCAGTGGTTCCCATTTACATTCCACGGTCAATCTTGGAAAAACTGAATAAAAAAAAAAAAAAAAAAACGTTTTATTCTTTTCTGTTTCTGGGGACGGCGCTCTACTCTTTATCTTTATCCCCCCCCCACCGACGTGGGGGGTGTCATTCGAACATTTGGGGGCCTTACAAGGTTCTCCGTCGGATGTTACAAACTATTTCAGGATGGTTTCTCAACTGACATTCATGGAAGCTCAAAACACAGTAATGTCAAACTTAGAAATGACATCGATTTTATTCTTACCGACCAATTATTCAGACAAGTTAACTCCTGGTTAGGGTTTAGGGCCGTTATACGTATCCTATCTATTCCTATACACTATTCACCTTTCAGTCCGAACAAGTGGAAAAGGAAAATTGGATGTGATTAATTGATTCAATTAAATATTAATATTGAACACATCATCGACTTCACCTATATTTCTTCTTCCATGGGTGTTATTGTCCCAGGAAGAAGGATTTACAAGAAACATACGAATTTGCCCGTGGTTGACTTATCATCGCCAAATTGAATCAGGTCACACAAAGTTCGGTAACGGACGTTAGTGAAACCGATGCCATTTTGTTAGAAGATTCTACTGATTTAGACTTTTCTAAATTCTAGATTCTTCACTTGAAACTTGACCTTGTCCTTAATAGGGTTATTGGCAAGTTGCCCCTATCTTTAGCAAGAAGCGCTCATGCCAACCTAACCTCTTAACTGCTTTTTCTACACCCTAGTGGGGGACGGTCTTGATAATTTCAAAATGGAATGTTATTGTATTGCTATTTTTGGGTCTCCACATGATTACGCCCCTGCCACCTTTCAAGTTTCATGTATGCCGCGATAGATGCATGTAAAAATTCGGCAATGTATTCTGTTCACAATTCGCTTCGGAGGTGGTCATCGCCGGTACATAATTTGGATGACATCTGTCATCTTCAGTGATTAACTGGGAAGAATCACAGAATCATTATTTAGGTGGTTATTATGACCCACTTACTCTGTCGAGATTAATTTTGACCTCTCTTCTAAAGCCGTACGTGAGAATAATTTGACAGCAAATAACCTTCTAATGCTGTATTGTTGGTTTTGGCGCTGATGAAATCTCTTTCCTGTGGGTCATCCTGGGTCCATCGTGTTGGTCCCTATGGTCTCCCCTTGAAGAAGAAGAGAGGAAAAGGGGACCCACCATTACTCCAACAAATATACTGCAACCACACATCCTAAGATTCCTAAATAACGACAGTTAAAAAGAAACAGAAAACAAACAAAGTTTAGGCAAAGTCGGTGGGGGGGGCGGGGTGAGGTGGTCTCTTAGGTTTTTTTTCATTTCTTAAATTTAATTCCAATTTCCTTATATGTAGATTTTTTATTCCAAATAAATTTATCTCTTCTCGTATCATGATGCCACCCTCTATCAAAACATTGTTTGAAAGCAGATAGGTTGTTTACGCCCTCCCCTGCCTAATCTGGGTCCCGTTGGTTCTGTATCGAATGCCCAATCTTCTCCTAGACCAATAAAAACATCAAGACTAGAAATATATTTATATTTTCCTTCTCCTCCCTTCTTATAGGGGTTTTACAATACTCTTGGATAGGATCTTTTGTTCTCTTCCGTGCCAGTGTGTAGTCGTTGATGCTTCATCCACTGGGATTGGAAGGCAGAGCATCTGATGCCAAAGATTATGCAAATACATCATCGCATCCTGTTATGTACATTATCTAGGAAAATAACTACAAAATGGCCGGCAAGGGTGAGGATAGGACAGAGAGCAGAGAGGGGAAAACTTACTCGAGTATTTAGAGACCTCGTGGATAGTTTTGTTTAGCGCATGGTCACTTTTGGTCATATTCTTCCTAAAACTAACCCCCTAAAGATTCCTCATCGTGGGCGAACACCCCGCAACATTTCCATATCTTAGGAGGAACTGAAAGATCAGGAAAGCCTAAAAATTACAGTATATTCAAGACTAAGAAAATAGAAATTTGAAGGATAGGTAGTTTTCGTGATCACACTCACGATATGCGTATATGCTCCCTCTTTCAAACTTCTGTCTCACTTTCACGGTAAAGAGCTCATCCGTGAAGTCTCGCGGATAATGCATGATAGGCTGAACATTTTTGTCTCTAGATGCCTGCCCAACTACTCTGGACTCCTCCAACAATCTTATACTTTTCTGCTCCATATATTCTCAACAATATAATCTAACAGGAGTCCATAACCACACCTATATTTTCTACAATAGATTAGATTTTAGGCCACCAATCTGTACGTAAATCTTTTATTATGTTACAACCCACCTATCGTGCCTTGTTTTGTCATCTTCTTCTGTTCCGTTTTTTTTTTTTTTTTTTTTTTTTTTTTTTTTTTTTTTAAGATGACCAATAGACGGACGGAACTCCTTCTGAGTACGTTAATGTAGTTAAATATGAGGGCCGGTGGTTATTACGTTAGGTTTTGTTGTTTTACTAAAACAGGCCACAATTATTTATTAATGTAATATGTTCCTTATGAACGCTAAATTAGTCTATTAATCTTGCTTTATATTGCTTGTAATTTCTACAGATAAAATGTACATTGCATGAGGCTGCAGGACTTAATCTTTACATTATTCATACAGCAATGACGAGTTTCTAGATTTGTGTACTTAACCTCGGGAAGCCAGAGCGATATGTCCTGGAATGGTTCATGTAGTTTAACACTCTTTCTCTTATGTACTTATGTCAATTCTACATGTCAAATAATGTTACCTATTTTAAAATTTTTCACACTATCAGCTATTTGTACAGCAATATTTTATAAGAACCATTAAATTAGATTATCCGACCTATTTATTGTTGTCACATCTGGTACCTTGATTTCGCTATTATTAGTGGTACGTCACATAGCACTAAGCTATGTGTCGTTGGTAGACACCCTCCACACCCGATTGTGATAAATATTTTAGTGAAGGACATATTTATTTTTCTGTTGAGGTAGATCTATCCCCTCACCAGACAACCTCTATATTTAGCCTCAATGTCTAGGTAAATTTTAAATTATTTATCAGCAATCAATTTTCGTACCTGCGTTCTATGGAGCCGCAAACTATAGCAACCACTAAACAACACCATATCCAATCTGCTACTTGATATTTCAAAAAATTAAAAATTGGTTCAACAATTTTTGTTTTTTTTTACATGGGGATGGAAATAAAAAAGGTAATGGTGAATATGTTTGCCTAAAACAAAAGTGAGAAATTCTATCGACAAACATACGTTGTTTTCATTACACTATACTATTATTATGTAACAAGCTAAGGGCAAACAACTGCTTTCCACAGAAATTTATAGTCACCTTTCTCTGGTAAGACAGTTAGTTTCCTCCCATGCCCGTTGGTACCTTCGTATGCACATGATTAGGTTTGCATATGCTAGGAACGTTTTACTCAGAAAACGGTTTTGGCAACTGTTAGGGTTATCTTTTAAGGTAATCTTTTCTTAACGACATCGGTTCGTACCCGTAAAGTCCTTGCTTTCTTAAGTTCTGTAGATCAGTGGTAATTTTTGCGCTGGAACAACCTATGGCATCTGGACATACGGTCTTTGACTTCTTGGAAACGATACGATTTTTCGCACCACACAGTCCCGTAAGAGCTGATTTTGTAATACGCTAGGAAGATGCCTTCGCTGAGAGGGGATCTCGCTTATTTTTTTTGTTCTGTCAAGGAATGTGAAGGTCCTCCTTAATGGACCTATTTCGTTTATTCGAAAAGACTAATACCTTCTAGTGTCATTGCCCCATGCCGGGAGGCGTAAATAGTTATATGTGTTATTTCCTGATAGGCTAAGGTAAATTAACTTTTCATTTATCTCATATAACGAGTTTATATGGTTCAAAAATATTATATCCAGTAGCAGCGAATATTTCAGATTCATAGCTGTCTTCGAAAGGCGAACAAGTCCGTCCGTCACGCAGATGTTTCTTTCCCAGCTCACATGTCGCCCAGCAATCATGTACCTGCCATCGGTTGATGGCAGGGTTCACAACCAAAAGGTCTCATTACTTGCCCTTACTTTGTTAAATGGATACTACTAGGTTTGGATACTACCTGCTGTTTATTATGCTAGGGATATATTTTGAGGTACATATATTTATATACTTCGGCCCAGGGACGTGGTCTCGTCTTGCTGAACCCCCATGTGCAGAACTAAGGAGAGTGTAACTCGATCTACTCATACATATCTGGTTATATAAATGGCTAAGTTATCTAGAAAGAGGTATGGTCAGCTTGCTTTCCACAGTCTTACCATCTGACAGCCTTACAATGTATTCACATGCACTCCAACTCTGACTCTGATAATCTAGGCATTTGTACAACTATGTATGCAGTCTGTTCAAATCCACTAGTAAACACCCGTATCTAATCAGAGCGTGTATATCTGTATGTCTGCTAGTTTAGTGTTAATGGGACTGTTTGATGTTATACCTACACATTCGTGCAGTATTACACTTTTTTTAGTCCACTGTGAGCCATCCACAATATAAATGTATTACTGAATAGAAAAACTACGTCAATCGTAGCTGTATTCAAGACTATCAATGAACACCCTCTTATCCTTCACCGAGACACCGCATGAGTTTCACTGGACGTCCATTGCTGTCTCTATGGGCCTTTGCCACCATTCTCTATTGTCATGCAATGAAACATTGTAATTGACACACTTAAATAAATCACTATGTACCACACTACACACTACACAAACTCCCAGGACATGGCAGGTTGCACATTCCCATCATCTTATGGCAATTCACGCATCTGAGTTCTCTTATCAAACCGCAGGAAATGGCCCAACCAGCTCCGCAGCCTATTTCTACAGTGACTGACACATGCTTCCTCCTGCTTGACTCCTCAGAGTAAGGCAGATCTTGGAATTGGTGGATGAATTATATTGGCCCAAAGATAGCGTAGTTGAATTTTCATCAATTAGTTAAAATGTTGTGTGAATAGAGGGTCAATTTCGACAATTTTCCTTCCCTCATGTAAATCTCCAGCAATCCGAACCACAACCTAGCAGGAAGCACAGAAAGACACAGCTCTGAATATTCAATATTAATTTTAGTGCTTGTGCTGTATTGAGATATTGTAGTGGACTTTCACGATGTTGATTTAGGCTAAAAAAGGCTGACTTCTCTGCTTTTATTACTCATCTCTGAGGTTTGATGTCCATTTGACAACGTACCCGCCACGTAACTGCGTGTTACTATGCAATCCTTGGTATGTGAAGGTGTATGTCCCTGATACCAGTTCTCATGATGTCCTTCTGAATGGGGCTCAGGGTTGGCCACTCACATTGAGCGTCTTGGAACCTCCTGACTTCATTAAATTTGATTAGTTCAAGCCACCTGCTGGCCATTTATCTTATTAAGCTATACCGTTTTTTTTTCACCATAGGATGTGCTTGATAGTTGAATGTAGCTCAGTAGAACTGCACAATATGTAACTCTGCAATATTTTCCAGATACTTTCTACATTGTTAGACAAATGTCACGTCCATCTTATTTCCTCTTGGACCATGCAACTTTGTTGTTGGGCGCACAATAATCCAGCTCTCATTGACTAGTTTAAATAATTAGAGTTGATTGATAAAGGGCGCATCCTGTACGTACTACATGTATTCTCCTCACAAAGGTTAGCGTTGCTTTAATGCTGCCAATAACTTACACGTGAAGTTGGCATAGAGGCCTTTTTATGATTGGGACACTAGGCAGCTTGGATATTCCATAAGACCTCCTCGTACTTTTCTCCATTCAAAAGACTGTCCTTCTGTAATGATGCTTCAAATGCCTTTTCAAAATCAACTCTCGATAATTATCTGATAAGACTCGTCTTGCCATATTCTGTGCAACCTGCTCTATTATGGTCCTCGAGAGTGAAGAGTTTATGGATCACACCTACACTCTTCTGTTCCTTTCTATTTCTCATGCTTGTTCCCTTTCTCAGCTTTACGTTGTCTTACTGATTTTGAAATTATCTGTCATAAATTATCCGCCTAGTATTTTGCTGCGGGAACTGACGAGATAGCGTGATTCCTCTCCCAAATTATTGCAGTCTGCTAATGATCTCCCTTTCTCTGTGCAATTTGACAATATATTTCCTTTGTTCTCAACTCTGACTCGGTATCCGGATGATCCACAATATTTTTCCAGACTTGTTCAAGAATAGTGGTTTCTAACTTAGCTCTTGCTTGCTAGCTTCAGCAGTCTGTCTTAAATTATAGCTCTGCATTTTCAGTTATCAATGGCAGGAGCAAAGCGGATAAACGATAGTAGGCAAAAAAAAAAGTAGCCTAGCAAATTGCTACGGGACCTCTCGCACGCTTTTTAGGGGCCCAGGCGCCAAATAATATATGTACATAATTTTTTGGGTCATTTCTAAAATACACGAGCGTTTTAATCCATTTGAGCTTCGTGTTTCTATGCATCTTTAGCGCACACTTTTTATTTGGACATGTCACGAAAATGTGACGAGAAAGTGGCATAAGCAGATCGTAGTGACTTTAGTGTGGACTCTTCATATATTTTTATCTTAACTGTTTGCGGGTCGGAAGCCATTTAAAGTAGCGTTGAAATTTTGGCGTCCACGTTTGGAAGGACGCGGCATACTTTTTTGGCTCATAGGACGACTGGAACCCTTAATTTTGTTTAGTATCCTTTGTGAAATGAATGTGACAATTAACAGTAAAAACTAGAATTCTAGGAAACGGAAAAACTTCCTGTTTTAAATTGAAGCGGTATACGGCGTGCTAGCAACTCTCATTTCGATTACATTGATTATACAAATTTCTTGATTTGTCGGTATCTAGAAAACTCAAAAAAATGAGCAGCTAGACAAACAGAGATATTGGACACGTCATTATGTTTCTGGGAAGTCAAAAAACATACGTTTTTTAAAGCGAAGGGTAAGAAATAATAAAAAAACGAAGAGAATCAAATACTTCTGTGATATCAAAAACACGTCACCGTATAGCTTGACAGGAATATTTTGACTGTTCCATGAGTCCCGCGTGCGTACATTCTAACCGATGAAGCTGGAAGCTACAGGACACTAACTCAGTACCTAGTTGCTGGGATCCTGTGCAAAGCAAGCAATAACAAACAGAACAAAATCCACAGTATACACTGAGTAACTTGAATGTGACTAAAGCGGAAATAAGTCAGTGAAAAGTAAGTAATCACAGTCAACTCTTATATGATAATTGCGTGAATCGGCCCTACGAAACAATATAGAATTCGACTCTAACGTGAGCGTTGAATTGGATTTCCAGGAGTAAGTGAAAAATTGTTCTACATGCATTTGAATGTGCCTTCTCTTAACTCCTGCGCGATTGTATGAATCTCAATGTAACAAGTAAAACTCGTTTTACTGTCTGAAGTTCTTATTTTACACTATATTCATAAATTACTCAAACAAGCAAACATTGCAAGGGAAATATGAGCTTAACATGCTATTCAGAGTAGTGTAAGGGCGTTCTTACTAGTTTTACCAGGCTCGCATTACTGACCTTCAAAAACTCGTTCATCAAAAGTTTACTGGGGAAGGGGTTTAATGACTGGAAAAACATAATGCACAGCAATCTATTGCGTCGACATGAAGGAAGTCTCAATGTATGACACACAGCACTTTTAATTTTCACTGATGATGAGCTAAAAATAAACATAGCGTGAAACGTATAGTCGATTCCCACACTTCAAAGTGAAACAAAATGGAACATTCAAGAAAAAGTATCTCGAGCACATACAACTTCATAGAGGAATAATTGAAGTTCAGTGAAAAAAGTTATATTTAGCTAGAAAACAGGAAGGCACTTTCAATTTTTGGCCAGTAGATTGAAATTATGTTGGGTCTCCAATTATAAACCGGGAATTACTTTGGGTTGTTAGAAACTTACTGTGACCAAGTTTGACCTTTTCCTGGCCACCAGAGCCATTTATTAATATGCAAACAATGGAATTTGGACCATACTTCATATCTATCCTAAAACAATCGTAGTGAGTGTATATCATCATATCTGATTCGATCCAGCCTATACTGGATAACTATTTATCTGTGAAAAGTGCAAGATAATACAAGTTATTATTTCCGTTTCATTGGATTCTACTTCTAGATATAATCATAGTATGCGACCAGATGACTTTGACTCTGCACTATATGTTGCCATATTGGAACCAGTTAGAAAGATTTGTGACATTTTTTTGACGGATATGGATAGGTCATAGTGATGAAATAAGCTTACAAAAGTCCTACTTAATTTTTTATAAAGGCAAACATGAACAATTGGCACTATTAAAGACTGCCCAGTGGTCAACGTTATGACAAACGCCAGGCAACAAAAGCACGGTGGCAGTTCTATAGGCATTTACGAAGCACGAATTATAAAGAGGTGTATAACGTTTAGCATTCTACATTCTGTGTTTCTGCACCAATTATACTAAAATTTCTGGCTATGGAAAATGTGTGTATAATGGTTGTCATATGCAAGGCTGCTAGTATTTTCTTTGGTTCTTCGTTGCAACATAGTCTGTATCTACACTCCCTTTTTTTGACTCTCTAATCCCATACACTGTCGGTGTCTCTTTCTACTTAGCTCCATTATGTGCTGGCAAGGATACTCATCAAAAAAAAAATAAGTACCACCACTTTGCCCTTTGTGAAAAGACTGTCAGATACCAGAGTCTGGTCCTGCTCGGCGATGCAATCCACACAAGCACTTTTAACACAGATTTTCTGGCAATTAAAAACAAGTCTTGGGATATTGATTATTTCAGATAAACATTGCATCAGAAGGCAGAGTCAGTCGTCTAAAGTTGCTCTGAACATGGGTCTACTTTCTAAAACATGATGACGCTAGAAAACAGGAATGTATTGATCATACTGTACGGGATGCAAAATTTTACAGCGTATTTATCAATATGTACCACGATGCACACTTCTTTGCAATTCTTCGGAACCCATG
The DNA here is from genome assembly GCA_024509875.1 of Oreohelix idahoensis. Classification (NCBI taxonomy): domain Eukaryota; kingdom Metazoa; phylum Mollusca; class Gastropoda; order Stylommatophora; family Oreohelicidae; genus Oreohelix; species Oreohelix idahoensis. The sequence continues at coordinate 218,753 of JAMPIV010010386.1, read as the reverse complement.
AATTTGAATAACAGTTGTAGCAACTTTTTGAATCCCACACTGCTCGACGAGGTAATATTCAAGTCATTATGTAATTGGTCTATTTTGCTCAGTACACTAGAGCAAATGAGCCACAAAGGCTATCTGAAGGAGTCAGTGAACATTATCAAGAACAAACTCGAAGATAAAACTCAAACTCGTAATCACAGACTCCCATAAAAGAGTATGATTGAATTTTCTCAAGTGGTTTACCCAGAACAACTTGACACTACCCACTTGCTGTATATCTCAAATTCGCCCTTCATCTCAGCAGTTTATTAAAAGCCCGACATTTCTTGTCCGCTTATTGATAGCTTGCTCCTACTGCCCTTGATCTAAAACGCCAGAACAAAAAAGACGTTATCAAAAAGCTTGAATGAGGTATTTGGATTTTTTCCTCCGTACTAGATTTTACAGTCGTAATTACACCTCTGAATGAAGGTGGTAACATAGTTACAATTGCAATTCTTCTATCTAATAAATCCACATATCCGGAAGAGTGGATAAGACATAAGTCTTTGTGAAAACACATTGTATGCAGTTTACAAGAATGTCTGTAAACTTGATCCATTGCCTTCTCTTGTTGGCAACACCCATCACTCTAGTACCTTGTAGAGTATTACAGTTCTCTACCGTTGTGATAAAATGTGACATTCTTAATGGAGTTGGTTTTCCAAATGTAGAAATGCTCCCACTTGCGCAGACTATTGTACTATTTGAGTAAACAAATGCAGTGAAATGAGAATCGATCCCATTTTCTAATAAAACTGAAACTTCATTAGAAAAAAATCGAATCTAAGGCAGCAATCCCAATGCGGTCAAAAAGAGATTGAACTAATCTCATAAACTTAATATGGAGCCTCTTTGAATCTTAAACTTCTGGCACGTGAAAATTGATTACATACCCTATAATCATCTAACATATTTGCTCATGCTAAAAATGTATCGAATCACTTAATATTATAAAGCAATAACTGTTTGACTGTTTTGTTGCTTCTTGATAATGATAATTACTATGCAAATTAAAATGTAATGTGTTCAAAAATATACTTCTGTCCGTTGTTTTATTGTTTTTTTTTTTTAAATATAGGGGACACCCTTTACTGTTAACAATATGCTACTTGACACACGTTTACTAGCTTAATCGGCCTGGGCCAAGGAAGCTTTTCGATTACTTCAAACCCTATTGATTGTGTGGTATGGAATCTCTTACCTTTTCGTGGAGTGTTCTGTATTCTTTAATCTAGATTGCTTTTCAGTCCACTTGGAACATTCACAATTGCTGTCTCTGGTGAGTTCATTTGTTCAAGTGTTTCTTTGAAGTGCTCTCCACTAGCACCATCTTGTGGTCCTGTTCCCTCACTGCTGTCGTCTATGAGTTTCCACTTGCTCTTATACTCAATCCATTACCTTACCTGTCTAATGTTGTCTTGCACAATCAGTTTTCCTCGTGCATGATATTTCACGATTTATTTTGTCATATGTTGGCGCTAATAATTTTTATACGATTAGGGAAACTCTAATACATTTTTTAATGGTCCACATTCAAGTCTTTAGGAGTTCAGAAGATTGTTGAGAGATTTAGTCGATAGATAACCAAATGGTCAGATAAAAAGGGACTTTTTCTATGTTTACATGTGAGAATAAATTGTGTACTAAGTAGAAAAACTGTTTACTTGTCGTTGGTATTATATTGGTGTAATTGCTATTATGAACCCAATTCACGCAATATCTTATCAAATTACGGACAGATTTATTTCATTTTTAAAAATATACTCTGCTTAGTTATTGAGCAATCAAGTCAATTTCAAATACACTATACACACATCTCACTAACAAACAGTTTTTGCTTGACATAAACATACGCAATTACATATGTAGGCATTCCGAAACTCTGTAAACCATCAGGCGGGGTCAGATTTATAATATAATATTAACAAATTGGTTACTGTCATCGCCGGACTTATTACTTTAATGGCTATACATTAAGATATAAAACATCCAACTAATTGCCTAATTATAATTATATGTCTACCAAAAACGTATAATGACAGGGTACGGCATACGTAATAAATATGAATTATTATCGTACCCAGTAGTTCCTTATTTAGCAAGAGTTCGAGCTGTATGATTTTCACGACAGTCTGTCACAGAGTTGCGACAAGGGATAGCAACATTCTATTTGATACCTGCTTGAATAGACCCAACATTTTAAAACTCTTTGTCAGTTAGAAGTTTCGGTTCAATACTAAGTATATATTATGGACGTCGACTTAGAAAAAGCAGGGTGAATGGCCCAAAACCAATTACTCAATGACCCCCCTCCTCAACTTACCAAGGCAACATGAAGCGCTGGTCTCAGCATCCCATAAGTTTAGCGGTTGATTAATCTAGGGGGGAAAGGACTATGATCTGTCTCTATGTCCTAAAGGATTGAAATTGTGAATCCCTGAGTTATACCGCTGTCGAGCGTCATGCGATAACATGTCACGGCACATGACTCACTTAATAGTAATCATCTACTTGACGCGTTGTGGTCATAACACGATACTATGTAAATTTAACCTTTTCCTACTTTGTTACTGACTGCTAGAGATCGTGTTGGTGCCTCTTATTCAAGCATCGACTGCACCAAAAAGTGTATTTCGTTTGTTTTTTTTGATGTAGTGTCGCATTAATGGTCTCTCATGGGTCTACGGAGATAATAGTTTTTGATGATTGTGTTATTTTGCTTAGTATTATATACGACTACTTCTAGACTCACACTATATTTAAATTATTATATATATTATAGATTTAAGATTATTCTTAAATAATTATTTTTTTTTACGTCTTTTATTTTATTTATTTTTTTTTTTTTTTTTATTATTTTTATTATTTTTTTTGTTTCACATTTTTTATTTTGCCATTTTTTTTCCCGCCATATAAATTTTCTATAATTTTTTTTTAAGGTATTATTTTATTTTTTTTTTTTTTTTTCTATTTTATTTTTTTTTTTAATTTTTAAAAATTTTTTGATTTTTTTTTTTTTTGATTTTTTATTCCTTTTTTTTTTTTTTTTTCACTCTAATCTCTTTATCCTGACTTGGTTTTTTTCACAGAATTTACATTTTTATTTTTTTTTATTTTTTAATATAATGTTTTATTGCTTTATATATTAAATTATTTTTTAATTTATTTAATATATTTAATTTATTTTATTTTTTAATAAATTATTTTTTATTATTTTTTTGTTATTTGGGTAAAATATAAATATAAATATTTATTATATCTAATAATTCTAAAGTTTTATTTTATTATTTTTTTTATTTCACCAGATTCAATAAATACAAAAACACAGAAAAAACCTTAATTATAAACAAACTTTTTTTTTTTTTTTTCGAAGCCTGAAGGCTATAGAAAAACAGCAAAAGAAAAAAATATGCAATTAAAAAATGTAAGATATACATAACCTGAAAAATATCTCATACCAAAAAAAATAGCTAAGTTAGATTAATAAACGTTTTTTTCACACAAAAAACTTGTTGGCGCTAATACAAACTCTATCTCAAATCAGAAATACCCTATAATAATTATCAATTACCGGAAAAAAGAAGATATAACATTGTGATCACTTTGCTAAATAAAAACAACTAACCATATAAAATGATTATATATAGAATTATGAGATTCATTAAAAAATTTAGAAACATATTAAATATAACTAAAACATCAGCAACTATTATCAAAAAAATAAAACTTGGTCTTATAATGCAGTACGCTAATTTGCTGCACAAGTGTTTAACTAGATACAGTTGTTTTAAAGTGATGCTGAAGAGTCTCTGATGTATACCGTAATATCGTATTTCTCTTCAGGTCTTCGCATATACAGAATGGCAGCTAAGAAGGGGCGGAGGGATGTATAGCGAGATGGTTCAGTGACGGAAACACAGATAAGGTTGGGGAAGTAGGCGGCGGGGGACCCCCCCCCTCCCCCCGATCCAGGGTCTCAATACTTTACAGTGGTAGTGGAAACCACACAGTCAATTGTAGCGGGGGTTGGGGGACGGGTACACTTCCTTGTTTTAGGGAGGGGCGAGAGGGTGGGGGTTCGTGGTACGGCATCGGGGTGACGGTGCGTTGATACGATGACCTGTGTTTTGTTTATGAAGTATAAATACCGGATAGCTTACAATATACAATATATAAATAACAATAATAATACAAACAATTATTATTCAGGACTCAACTCGCCTCCCACTACAAATCAGTTAGATAAGTTTCTTTGTGACGGACAAACTCAAATCAATGTCTGGGTCCCCGGCATTGTCACTCTTCACTTACTACACAACAAGGCAGATATCTTCTATTTGGCGTCTGTAATTAAAAATCATTAATTACTTAAAAGCATTCTTTCACAACATATTTCCAAGATAAATCAGTAACAAATAAGCTGAACTATGCATAAGAAATGGCCCTCAGTTAATTTATCTGCCCTGCCCCCAGAAATGCGAAAATTATCTTCTTTATTTTTTAAATATAACCAACAAAGCCTCGATCATCAGCGTATTTGGATAGAAAAACGTTTTGTCATAACTGAGCGATAAGCATTGAAAGCTTTTTGCCTAATATCTATTAGCCACTGGCCATTGTGAAAAGTAACTTGCGAACTACCTGAAATTCAAATGTAGTTTTTGGGAAATAACAAAAAAAATAATTCCAAACACAACTCTGTAGCTTTGGTAGTCGACTTTAGGTCAATCTGCGTTTGTTACACATTGCCAACTAGAAAAATAGATAGTTTCGGTTTGTAGTTTACATTTTTTTCCTATACTCTCCCCTTTCTAACTCCTGTATAAACCAACTATATGAATAATTTGAAATTTACTTACCATGCCTCTTTTTACGCTAGGCTTAATGGCGGTTCCTCACTAACGTTATGAAAAAAAAAACGCAGGGAACCACCAGTCTACGTTTGAAGTCAGAGCGTCCGTCGAAACATTTAGTATTTTCTCAAATAAAACTTGGCCTACATACTTGGTCTACACTATATTTTTTAAAACACATTTTTTTGCTCAGGGGACTAATAGGCTGATACTTTACCATTTGTTTTTTACCTATGGGTCCGCTTTACTATATATGGTTCCTAGATTTTCAATTTTCGTCACTAGTCTCTAATCGTCAAAATAACACAAAAATTTTAAACAAAGTCTCGGCCATCTACTCCTACCACTCTCATCTCACTATCATAGCATTTATTAGCTAAAATAAACTAATTTGTATTGAGTGACGTCAGAAATACATTACTTGGCGACAGAAACGAGAATTTAAAACTGTCTATGCTGTAAATTATCATCGGGCCAATCCACTCCACGGTAGTAAAGCGAAAGCGGGGGTTCTTGCGCGAGCGGGTGTTTAAGAATTGGCGTTAATTATTTATGTGTTATCGTCACGGTGTTAGACCACTACCAAATAACATGTAAGGATTACTACTATTAAAGGTTCGTTAATAGTTAAATATTACGTTATATTCAGACAGTAAACTTGGCGGCCCACCACTTCTGGAAGATCACGTATAAGTTATAAGTCTTGCCGCAGTCTCTATCAGATCGGGCAAAATGTTCAAAAATGTTTAAAGATACGTCTACGACAAGGAAAATGCACACAAATTCGCGTGTAGGGTTTTACGGCCTGTGTGATCGTTCTATATAGCAACCCCTTTTTCCACCCGCCCCCCCTCCCCCCCCCAAATTTTCCCCAGCGCGCCCCCCCCCATGCTGGCGCGTGTGAGATGCTATAGTCAGACAACAATCGGGCTGGGTTATTTATTATCATAGGACTAAAATTACTTACTGAAATGAATGCGATTATCTCGCAGATTTTACTACACAACCTCCCGTCCTAAAACATGCATTCAATTTGCAAGGTTATTATCTGCGAGAGATAACTTTAGCTCAAATGAAGTACTTTACGCGTTTTTCTGATCTTCACATTACATAAGGTTGTCTACTCAAAAAGTCTGCCACCGACGTTCTGAGGGCCTGGGAATATATTCAATCAGAAATGGTATGGCTGTAATAATAATGGACCATCTCAATAAATCTGGAATTTTTCTAACTGCTTGGCTGAAAGTTTCATGCTCTGGCTAACGTGTGACTGGGAATACGAGAGAAAAACACGTGAATTGATCCGTTTGGACGGACAAATGTCCTGCCATATAGGATAAATCTGGAAGTTTTTTTATAGCCAATATCTAAAGCTAGAACATTCCTTTTCACTTGTGGTGAAAATAATAATTTTTTTACCGCTTTGTTCAACTTGCGGCGTTGCTGATAAGCGACTACAATAGGGTTCAATTCTCCATACTTGTTGAGGAGGACCTTTTGCAAATAATGGTAGCGCACCAGGAACCACATCTGCATTGCGTCAATATCCTAACGATAAATTCTTGCATTACAAATTCAGGCAAAATGTCCAATACTGGTCTCGCTCTTGTGGAGTTTTTTTACCCTCTTTTAAACTCTCTGGTATAGCCAATTCAAACACTCCTGTGCGGACCCCAACTTTATTGTATCCAGGCTCTGACCCTTGGCGCGAGTTAAATCCGTTTCAGTGGTAGAGCTACAATATAGAGTTAAAAATGCTTTAATATGTACCTTTTCGGCATCTATTGAACCCACACAACAAGACCCACGTAAGATCGCCTCATCATTTCATTGTTTTGTGGCCCTAGGTATGCTCATTATTTCTAATTGTCTCCAGATTTCTTAGGGGATCAGAGGTCTTGCATACTCCTGATCTAGTTATCTGATACAATGTCCCTATGAAATTCCAATAACTCTAATACAACACCTTAACCCTATCAAAGCGATTTTGTTGGTCTCTATGCGGTTCAACGTATAAGTCCTCTCTGAGAGTCATATCAAACAGTTATATTCTAAGAGGATAAATGATGCATTCTCACACTAAAATGTTTCCGTTAGCTAGATAAGGATGGATATCATCTCATAAATGTCTAATTCGATAATACTCTGGATTTTTCAGGGTGATCCAAACAATTTTCGCAATCCATTCCTTAGACAAGAAAACATCAAAATCGGGGGCATTTTCAACCTATATCAACGGTAACATTAGTTGAAACTACATAATGAAACCTCCTTTCCGAAAGTGTGCCTAAAAGGATAAACATAAGGTCACGATACCTCCCAGGCTTTACTGGAAATTTAGGAGTAATCAGCCTTTGTCTATGTATTCCACTACCCCTTAGGAAAAAATAATTTTGCACCACTTGTTCAGACTCTGGCACATTAGTATAGAGTACCACTCCCAATATCAGGTAAATGCGACCTCACCATACACTGCTACACACGCTGATTAATCGTTAGTGAATTCAATCTGTTTGTTGACCTAAATTTCCGCCACCCAGGCTATTTATGGTCATGCGTTACTACCGTCACGCCTACTGTTTTCCTACCGTGTTAAATGTTGCAGTGAGTGTGCGTGGGTACATTCACACGCCACAGATACACACGTACCAAGTCGTGGAACTGCAGGTGACATGTAACATAGTTTATTGTCACAATACGTTCATATGAAATACACAGTTCAAACATACATCACAACAAGGAAGTACTATAGTCACATCTCCACTTCTCATAATCATTAGCGCTCTACAACATCAACAATGCATCCTCTCAGCACCGGTCGGCATCACCCTGCTAATGTAAAAAATAATCGCCTCCTTAAATATGCTTCATCAAAGACGCTCTCAACATTGGCCCTCTAAGATAATATAGATCCTCTCAGCAAACGGTCATCCTCGCCGTGCTGACAATAATAAATGGCCTCAAACGATGCTTCTAACATCAGCATTATAATAAATAGACAATGGATCCTTTTCCCAGCAAACGGTCATCCTCGCCGTGCTGACAATAATAAATGGCCTCAAACGATGCTTCTAACATCAATAGTGAATACTCGCGGCAATTTCTCGCAAGACTGCACTCCCTGGCAGTCTGCAGTAATCTCGCCTTCACTCATCTTGACATTTATATAGTCAAACATAAGTCCTGGATCCTTACCTCTTCAAAAATACTCACAAACTCAATTCTCCAATAAACTCAGGAATTATAGGCCTACACAAGTAATGGCCTTTATAACTTTTGCACTGCGCAGGCATACTCAAAACACACACTATAGGACCGACCTCTCCCGTCGGTACCCAAAAACAGACTGCTCTTAGTTCACACACTAGTCCCGCCAAAAAAAAGACACGAGACTCGGTTGTTTAAAAAACACAACTCAGTCTCGATAATTGCATGGGCTAGTCACACGAGCTTACTCACAGCTCAAGACAGTTCAGAGAAAAAAAAATCTCCGCGATTTGAACTGACCTGTGTTCGCGCCGCTTACCGACTTGGAAACTTCTCGATCACACGAGGGAATTCCCCTAATACATTTTTAACTTAACATCAGCTTAACCAAGCAACGTAACCCGCAATCGAATCTATTCACTTAACATTTTCAAGATCACCTCCCTTTGATAATATTTACTCTGTATCAGTTGCCACACCGCCCGGGAAAAAAAATGATTTATCATTTTTTTTTTTTTTTGAAAATTTAAGTCCCAAAAATTTTGTGATAAATGAAATTATATTATATGGCTACCAAAAATGTACCTAACAAAAAAATGTACCTATTACAATAGTACATCTATACACAATTTCAGCAATAAATGTAAAATTACAACTAACATCAAACATAATCAATCAAATATCCCAATGAATGTTACCGATGTAAATTACAACAAAAGCATCAATCATAATACAAGCATACCAAAATTAATCTTAATAGAACACTAAGCTAAGTACATTTAGTACAAGCAACAACCAATAGAAAGTGAAAGAACAAGATCAAGCAACAGAAGAATGATCTGTAGTAAAGGAAAGTAAGAAATCGGAAAATGAGAAACAATTAACAATACCATATAATAATCAATAAGTAAACAATTTCATGTAAAATAAATACAAATTTACCAAAATACTAGTTACATTATATTAAGTTATATAATTAACTCAAGAATACAACGAATGAAAGTATAAGTATTGAAAGAAGAAGAAGTATACAAGTAGAACGAAGAGAAACGAAGATGTGATACAGAAATATAAACAAGATATGAACACATATCGGAAAGACAACAAAAAGATAGAATGAAATGAAGGATAGTCAACAAAGACGAATGGAAAGCAAAGGTATGAACGCATAGAAAGTCAATGACAATACATACAAATAAATGTTTAGATCAAACAATATCTTCCAAAAATTAAATACAAACATGATTACAAGGCACAAAACAAAATGTCAAAGTATATCCATACTAACATCACAAAAAGAATAATTCATAACTAAACAAAGTCTAATAAGTAATTTAACTAAGTTACAAAAGTTATACTAAATTGAAAATAAATTATAAGCCTTACACAAAGAAATAATAGCATTTGCGATAACTAAGTTTTGACCTAACGCAAAATCAACCGCTAAATAATAAAATTACATCATAATATCAAATAAGACAAGTTTCCAAAGAAGTAATATCCCTTTCAATCATAGGGCACACAAAAATAAATTACAATGCCAAAAAACAATTCTTTTCCCAAAATTACCATACAAAATATTTCAGAACGATAAGTTATCAAAAAATAAAATTATTATTTAAGTAATTCTAAGTCATAACTAATAAACTAACAATGAAATTAACTTTTAACAAAATGAGAGAAGCATAAAATATCTTATCTCTAGACAAACACTTAAATCAAAAGATGTAAGTTTTTTTTTTCTCAAAAAATACAGCACCAAAAAAAACACCTAAGAAAAATACAATGTCATCTGTATATCAACTTCCCAACATACAAACATAACATAATGTTACAACAATCTGTCCATCTTTAACAAACAAAAGTATCAGATGTGTCTATCGATTTTACAAAAAAGTTCAATTTAATTTATAAGTTAATTCTGACTAACAATAGCGTTGAGCTTCAGTGTTATTTAACTGTAAATTTATATCTTACTCAGCCTAGTATAAATCTAAAATTTAATGGTATAATAGAATATGAAAAAGAAGTCCTATAAAAAATATCTTCAAAGGTTTTATTTATCAAATTAATTTGTTGCAAAAATGTTGAAAAAAATCTTATTATTTAAATTCTAGGTACATGCAAGATAATTCTACAAAATCATATTACACAACATAACAATAAATTCATATAATTATCCTAACAATTAAAGCTACAACCCGAAAAATATACAAAAAATTGAGCACAGGTTTGACACCGCTCACTGCATTTATCAAAAATTACACACAACTTATTACCAACACATATGTTACACACAATCAAAACAGAATAGTATACAATTGCATAAAAAATTGAACTGGTACATTCGAAACAGTCATATATGTTCCACACAAAAAATATATATATATAGCAATCAAATGATGCATAAAAATGAACATCATAATGTTTCAAAGAAATTACAAATGATATATTATTCACAAAATACAATAACATGTACTATTCTAAAAAATAAATCAACTGTAAAAAAAAATATATCCCGACAATCTATCAATAATTCTTGATCCTCCAAAAAGTGACTCGTCAGATGTATAGCGAGACGCTAATAGGTTCTGCTTGATAAGATAATCCACATTCTTCACGAATAATGTCAACAAGTGCGCCAACTCATCACAACGCCGCAGGCTACGAGACAATACAAATGAAAATTTCTATTAATCATCTGTTAGATTCAATAAGGAACAACGGAAAATCAACTTTCACGTTTACTTATCCCTTGGGGTGGAGTAGAGTCTTGGCCCCTTTTCACACACCTCAACAAGTCCTCCTTAAACGATGTAAACATCACAGAAGGCTTAGCGATCACTTGACCGTAACGAAAGTTCATCCTTGTTGTAGGCTGAAAAAAATTACTACGTTCACAAGAACGAGATGACCTTTCGACACCACTAGTGTGACAATCAATAGTGTTATTACTTTGCTTGTTAACAACTTTGCTCTCATGTAGAGTACAGCTAACCTGGTTACGATTTCTATAATTACTGTTAAGAACATTGTTATTTGTTCTATTGACACAGTTGTATTGTTTTACATCCCAGTTAGCATAATTACGATTAGCATTTCCTCTTGGATAAAAATATCTACTAGATAGAACTGGCTTTTTATCAACAAATTCATTACCAGATTGACAATCTTTCACATAATTATTTCCACTATAATTTCTAACACTCTCAGGATCACGATACTGTGATCTGTCAAATTGTTTCTTTTTAACCTCATGGTTATATCTCCTATCAAAAGTGTTTTTCTCTTTGCCTGTGGCAGTGTGTTTAAGAAATGGGTCACACTGACTTGACTGGGTATGACCGAAAGATTTAACAATATCTTTATTGTTTTTCACAAAATATGTTTCCTTTCTGGAATAAGGAGTGCTATTTTTCTTCCCTGCTATCAAGCCATCAGAGTTCTCACCTAATACTTGGTTTGTTTTTAACAACTTGAATTGAAATTTATTATTAATTCTTTTGTTATCTACAGGGTTGTCTAATACTGTAGATTTTCCTTTGCTAGCTTGCCGCCAGGAACCAATATTGCTAAAATCATCGGCATTGCGTTGAAAGTTATATTTCCCTCGGAAAGATTTCTGTCCATCATTCTTAACTTTAGAGTCCGCAAAAAGTGTATAGGACTGACTTTTTGCTTTATGTCTTTCACTGTCAACACTGACAGAAGACCACCTTTTTTCCTTTAAGAGAATGTCAAGTAGACCATCTATTCTCATTCTGGCTTCTGAAATTTGAATATCTTTAAGTGCAATCTGCTCACTTAATTTATTGTTTAAACTTTCAGCTCTTAAAACTTTGCAGCTTTCATCTGCTAGCATATTTTCAAACTTAGTGACTTTCTCTTTCTCAACCATCAACTCTACTAATGTCTCTTTCTCATACTGTTCTTTATTTGATCTCAAATGAGTCAATTCTAGTTGTAGAGACTGAATCTTAATATCATCATTGTCATTATACATAATCTCATCATTCTTCTTAAGGGGTACAATATTCATGTCCTTAATTTGATCACTGAGAATCTCATTATCATGCCTCACCTCATGAAGCATTTTTATATAAGTTTGCTCATGTTCATTGTTCTCCATTTTCAATTTGTCATATATCTCTCTCCTTTCTTGAAGTTCCTGAGTTAGGTTTCTAACTTCATTATCGTTATTTTTAACCTGAGTTTCTAACTCTTTGATCTTACACAATGCTACACTCAATGCTGTTTGAGTACTAGCAAGTTCTGAGTTTGATTTGCCTAAATCATCTGTAAGTTTAGAGACTTTTTCATGTAACTCTCTTACTTCAGCAGTACATTCTATGACACTTTCCCTTTGCTCTAGGGTACTCTGTTTTATATCCAATTGCTTCTTCTCTTCTAGCATCCTTTTCTTATACCTCTCATCACTTTCATGAATTAGCTTTTACAATATCAATCTATTTATTTCAGACTCAGTCAGCTCACGGTCTCCAAATCCCAATAGTTCACGGTATTTTTTTTCCTCAGGATCTGTATCATAGTCCATAGTGACTTACTTACTTAGACAACAATATATGTATTAATTAAACTTTCACCTCACCAAGCCAATTATCTTTTTAAGAAATTGCAATTATTTCTTAATTACTGTACACCAATTCCTGTTATAGTACCTATATATGGCATACACTACCTATGCATCAACATATTGTACAATAAATCGATATAATTATCGACAGCACAACGACAATTATCAACAGAATAAGTGATGGATAGTATAGGCAGACTTGCTGAAATGCAGAAAAGTGGCACAATCTACACAGAACAAAATAACTTATCTTAATATTCTTCCGTCCCTTCCGCCAACACTCCAGATATCACAAAGTTCTGCAGATAAAACCGTTCCAGCGCAGAAAGGTACACAAACTAGATTTTCTTCTCTTCAGGTTCTTGCAAAAGTGTAGAATGCGCTCAACACAGCATCAGCACGTACAGCATACAGGAAACGCAGCACAGCAACCTCCGTGACTTTTGACTTGAGATAATCTGCAAACGACTCCTCAAAAACACTTCACATTTACTTAAACTTGACTGTCTACTATTATCTGTCAAATTCCCACTTGTAATGACTGGTCCAGAATCCCAGGTTATAAACGCGAATACGTAGGTGTTAGCTCCTTCTAGACTGAAAACCACCACTGATAATAGTCCCATACCAAATACTTCCACTGTTATATTCTACCGTGAGTTTTTATGCTGTTGACGATTACTTTGAAAGTTACTGATAAATTATTAAATATTATACACTGATGACTGGTCTTGGAGATTGAATAAATGGTGATGGGTGTTACCTTAATGGTTACACTGTTCATACGCCCACATAGAGCAGAACAGTAATTCTTATATCACGCGAATGTCAAAATATCAAATTCTGTACTACTATCATACCACTGCTACACACGAGATACTGTTAGTGAATTCAATCTGTTTGTTGACCTAGATTTCCGCCACCCAGGCTATTTATGGTCATGCGTTACTACCGTCACGCCTACTGTTTTCCTACCGTGTTAAATGTTGCAGTGAGTGTGCGTGGGTACATTCACACGCCACAGATACGCACGTACAAGTCGTGGAACTGCAGGTGACATATAACATAGTTTATTGTCACAATACGTTCATATGAAATACACAGTCAAACATAACTCACAACAAGAAAGTACTATAGTCACATCTCCACTTCTCATAATCATTAGCGCTCTACAACATCAACACTAGATCCTCTCAGCAACGGTCGGCATCACCGTGCTAATGTAATAAATAAAGGCCTCCTTAAATATGCTTCATCAAAGACGCTCTCAACATTGGCGCTCCAATATAACTATGGATCCTCTCAGCAAACGGTCATCCTCGCCGTGCTGACAATAATAAATGGCCTCAAACGATGCTTCTAACATCAGCATTATAATAAATAGACAATGGATCCTTTTCCCAGCAAACGGTCATCCTCGCCGTGCTGACAATAATAAATGGCCTCAAACGATGCTTCTAACATCAATAGTGAATACTCGCGGCAATTTCTCGCAAGACTGCACTCCCTGGCAGTCTGCAGTAATCTCGCCTTCACTCATCTTGACATTTATATAGTCAAACATAAGTCCTGGATCCTTACCTCTTCAAAAATACTCACAAACACAATTCTCCAATAAACTCAGGAATTATAGGCCTACACAAGTAATGGCCTTTATAACTTTTGCACTGCGCAGGCATACTCAAAACACACACTATAGGACCGACCTCTCCCGTCGGTACCCAAAAACAGACTGCTCTTAGTTCACACACTAGTCCCGCCAAAAAAAGACACGAGACTCGGTTGTTTATAAAACACAACTCAGTCTCGATAATTGCATGGGCTAGTCACACGAGCTTACTTACAGCTCAAGACAGTTCAGAGAAAAAAAACATCTCCGCGATTTGAACTGACCAGTGTTCGCCCCGCTTACCGACTTGGAAACTTCTCGATCACACGAGGGAATTCCCCTAATACATTTTTAACTTAACATCAGCTTAACTAAGCAACGTAACCCGCAATCGAATCTATTCGCTTAACATTTTCAAGATCACCTCCCTTTGATAATATTTACTCTGTATCAGTTTCCTGTAATCGATGCACAGTCTATGTTCTCCCGATGGTTTCCGCAACAAGACCACACAGGAACTATAAGGAGACTCACTGTGGGAAATAATCCCTTCTTGTAACAAATAATCTATCTCCTCTTTCAAAGCTTTTTCCTTAGCGAAAGGAATAGAATAGGGCCTCATACAGATAGGTGCTGGGTCTAGTAGTTTCATATCATATTCCAACAAATTTGTGTGCCCCGGTTTATCCGTTAACACATCTGTATGTTTCTCAAGGACCTGTTGAACCTTCTCCCTCTGTCCTTTTGTCAGGTGATTACTGATCTTCACCTGTGCAAACGTTTCACTGGTTTTCAGTGGATATTCACATGAGGTGAGAGGGTCATTTTTCATTTCGGTTGCGATAGACAAGGCCATTAGGTGTGTTCCTTCCTGGATTTGTCTGTCCAGATATTTCTTCAAAAGGTTCACATGATAGACTTTTTCCTTTCCCTTTTTGTCTATCTTATAATTTGTTCTGGATACCTTTTCCAAAACTGTATATGGACCTTGCCATCCGATCTGAAGTTTATTGTTGATGCCGGGCAATAGAAGAAGTACCTTCTCCCCTACAGCAAGCTCCCTATCCTTCGCCTTCTTATTATAATAAGCAGCATGCTTTTTCCTGGCTTGTCTCAAATTATCATTTGCCAGTTTCCAACTAGTTTTTAAACGAGTGGTCAGTTCGTTCACATATTGATAGGATGCGGTAACAGTCTCCTCTGCCTTCTCATTTGTCCAAGTCCTTAATAATGTTACATATGGACTTTTAATTTTTCTGACGTATTTTTCATAACATTAGAAGCATCGTGTTGAGGACGTTTCTTCCTTGTGTCATCACACAAGAATCTACCACTACCGATTCTTTTCCTGGGGTTTTCTCCCCACTTTAGGTTCCTTGTGAGAGGAGATCTCTCTCTTTTCGTTTCCTCCAGTTTATATAATTCTGACCGAGGGATTGTCAGCTTAGTCTGGGGTAAAACTACTCGTCGCATAGTGGCCATTCTAATACATTCAAGTGAAGACTGTGGGTGAAAAGAGGGCTCCCATTCCACGTTGTCTACTTTATTACAATTATTTTTATTTCCAGGCCTAAGTTTGCCCAGAGGCATGTCTAGGTCCTGCAGAGTTTTCCCACTTGTGGGTGTTCCCTCATGAAATATGCCGCAGGCTTCTACGAAATTCTCAATAACTATCTTTACATCTGGCCAGTAATATTTTTGCGAAACCTTTTGGCAGATGGTACTTACTTTCTCGTGGTCTCCATCTTTTCCAACATGTAAACTCCTTATTACGTCTGCCCTAAACATCTTGGGAAGTACCAGTTGTCCATGACCCTTTGAACCAGTTCCGGCCTTCCTATATAACAATTTATTCTTCATATAAAATTCTCCTTTATTAGGAGGTGTATGGCAGGTACGCAATTTTTGAAAGCACTGCTTCAGCGACCTATCTTGAGCCTGTGCCTTCCTCATCTCCTCTGGATGAGTATTTATAGGTTCATCTTCTTCCTTTCTGGATTGTGATCGGGTCTGGACGGCTGCCAAGACCACAGGTCTCTTGGGATTTGTGGTGAAAAATTCTAATACCCATATATAAATTGGAATAAAACTGGAAAATTAGAACATAAATGTAAAGCCGAACGAAATAATATGAAAGAAAGAAGAATGGTGAAAGACCAGTGCTTTTCCAATAGCGTACGCCTGCGTTGTAGAACGCCATAATGGCTGAAAAAGAGACCCCCTTTTTCTACTTTGTCTGCATAAACTACACGCGAATCACAGTCGTTTCAAAAAATAAAACTGGTACTGTATTTCTTAGACGACCTTGATAGGCACACTGCATAATGACTTAGATACAAATACTACATTAATGAAATTATACACACAAAGTTGACCTAAAAAGACAGACGGGCTAAGCAGAGACGAGAAAGGATAGACGGAGCGAAGCAATAATACTACGTCGTCTCGCGATTAAAAAGTGAACGCCAATCACACGCGAAACGCATGAAGGCCTGATTTTTTCAAATAAACAGTGATAAAAAACACTAACGATACGAGGTTAGGTTTTGAAAACAGGTTTAAAGTCTTATTGGGAAACCTGACATTCTACTGTTTTATGTCTAAGCTCCTGACATTAGTCTGACAGTACAGAAGACATCCCCTAGTATGGAAGTGAACAGGTGGTAACAGCAAATACACGACTATCATAGAAAAATACATATTTTGAACGAAGCCACTTAGCCCCATTAAACTTATATATTCTTGTACCTTAGGACTTGCTGACAAAGAATATGTTATGTGTTACGCAAATAGTCTATTAATTAACAAATTATAGCCAAAATACTATAGTGGGGTTGACTGACAGCACAAGATCATATCTGCTTATTTTTTTATGGCATGTTTGGAAAACACTGCTTTGGGGGAAATGAGGCCGACAAGTTAGATACGATTTGATTGGCTGTGGTAAAATGTAAGGCGAAACCTTATTGGTCTAACTGCCAATACAAATATTGTTGTTAATGGCAACTTATAGGATGGATAGTTTTTTTTTTAAAAGGCTCATGTAAACATGGCCTGATTGGTTAGAACGTTAGATATGGTCAAATAGAAGCGTCAGTTCACTGCCATTTTTGAAAATAAATTCTATGAAAATCAAGTGCGTTGAGAACAGGCTAAGAATTTTCTAATAAAGCAAAAGCCTGGACAAAGGCAGATCAAAATTGTGCCAGAATTCATCGCCAGTCAACGTTACTTGTTTAATATTTCCTTGAATTGTGGTAAGCTAGACATATTTAATATATATTTTATATGAAAATTGAATGTGAAATGATAAATTATGTCTGTATGTGTGTGGTTCAGTAGCAAACATGAGGCAAAGCCTAGATATTGCTCCACCTTGTAAAGATTGTCAGAGAGGAGTATAACTGCCTATACAGATAGATATATTGGATTGCCATATGTAACATGACACCTATCCTATTGTATAGAAGGGATTAACGCTGGAATTGCAGAGGCGTTGTAACCATTAGGGAGAGGAATACTGGTGTATTTTGTCACATGAAAAGCTAGCAGTTGGCCTACAGCTCTGAACTTTATGTTTGTACTGTCTTGTACGTCAGTGTGGAAATATATTATATATTAGTTATGAAGAAGAAGGCACAACCTTCTTATTTCAGGGACCGTGGTACTGATGTTAATATAGCAGCACATGGTCTGAGCCTTGCTTGATCCAGAACTCTGGCAGCAGACTCCTTGCCCAAGATATCAGCCATTGTGGGTTTTTTTAGCAAACTGAGAAGCAAGCGAGCAGAGGATACAGTTTTCCTGCAGCCGCTATATGAGCTAAGAATGTTTCAGCACGAGCAGCTCACCCTTGTATAACCCACCTCAATTGAACTTACATAAATAGTCCAAGAGGGACAGTAATTGTTTTAAAAAGTAAAAGAATCTGTGAATCCTTTAATATTATTTCCACCAGTAACAAACACATGAAGTCGTGATGACAACCAACAACCTAGCTCAAACAGCCAGTATTGCCTCATAATACTACCTCACAACATTACACTCATATTATAATAATATTATATGTCGGGACAAAGATCCTTTGTATAAAATTTTGTACATAAACATTGTGTTTACATTTGATTGTGATTCCTGATTCACTGTGTAGTAGGATCAGGATATCTATTTATTGAAAAAAAATTCAATACATTTGTTAAAATTTAACCCTTGACTTAATAAGATAATCTTTAGAGTGTTAGTTGTTTGTGACTGTCATATTGTTGTCAATTTGTTGAGGATCTTAACTTAGGTGTTTATCTGTCTGTTGGTTGTTGTGAATTACACTACATCACTATCATAACCCTAGACATTAAACGTAGTCATCACTAAATTCAAGAATAAGTCTGATTGAGGTCTAAATGTGGTAGCAAGTAAGGTCATCTGTAACACACCAAACTTATTAGATACAGATACCTTCACAGCTGATCTCAGTCAGTACACTAAGTCCCCTATAACTATATTTATATAATCCCAACTTACCACATATATTGGGGTCCTGTCCGGGATTTTGAACCTTCTCCTAGCACATATATTGGGGGCAGTTCACTCCAGGGAATAATAAAAATTAAAAAGGTATTCTTGGGTGGAAAATAACTAAGGTTGCGCTGTCAGTTCGTGTGTGTGTCCTTCGTTTAATTAGTCCTAGATTGTATTGTTTAGTTAAACATTGTCTACATGTGCCTGTTAGAAAATGGCAGACCTGGCAAAGTTTCGATCTGCTGCTGTGCAGGGCTGCTAAAGAATTGGGAATGGAGGGACAAGTTATGATTGCTTATGTCACTACTGAATGTGACAAATTTATTGAACACGAAGAAAGAAGATTAGAAAAAGAGGCTGAAAGAAGATTAGAGGCTGAAAAAGAAATTAAGAGGTTGCAGATTGAGGCTGAGGCTAAGGAATTGGAGGCAGATAGGGAGATTAAAAGGCTCCAGTATGAAGAGAAAAAGCAAAGGCAGAAAGAGAGGAAAAGGAAACAGCTGCAGAAAGGAAGAAGAAAAAACAGGCTGCAGAAAGGGAAGAACAAAAAGATTGACTGCAGAAAGGGAAGCAGAAGATAAAAGATTACAGAGGGAACACGAGTTACGACTAAGGGAGTTGGAATTTCAAGGCCATGCTCCTGAAAATGGTGCCAGTCCCTTTACCTCTGATGCTACTGCTAGTCAGGGAGCCTCAACCTCAGCTATGAGTTTTCATTTAGATCATTTTGTTGAGAAAGACGATGACATAGAGAGTTACCTAAATAGATATGAACTTTTAGCTACCACGTATGGGTTAGAGAGAGAAAGGTGGAGCTTAAAGTTATCACAAGGGCTTCGTGGTACAGCTTATGACGTTTTTGCCAAGATGAGCAGAGATGACCAAGACAATTATGACATGTTAAAGCAGGCTCTGTTGCTAAGATATGAAAAGAATGGAGAATCTTATAGAAAAAAGTTCAGGAATGCTAAACTACTGTCAGGTGAGACATATCACCAGTTCTCTGCACGGTTAGAGACATACTTGGAGAAATGGACTGCTCTGGGGAAAACCCAAGATCTTAAGGAAATGATCCTTATAGAGCAGCTAAGAGAGTCCATGGCTCCAGACCTGAGAAAGTTTCTCATGGAACAAGGTGCAGAGAGGCTGGGTGAGTTACTAAATGTTGCTGAAAGATATCAGGCAGCTCAAGCAGAGGTAACAGGTAATAAAAAGAAACAGGTAGACAATTTTAAGGCACCACAAAACTTTAATAAATTTGATCATAGAGATCAGAACAAAGGTAAGCACCAGTTTGATAGGCCACGGTATAATAATAAAAATAAAACCCCACAATTCGATGAAAGGAAATTTGATGAAAGAAAATCTTTCAACCAAGGAAAGAGGTGGTGTAACAATTGTCGGATGAACAATCATACCACCGAAAACTGTAGGAAGAAAACTACTAGTTTTGCTGCTATGAAATCTGGGAAGAAGGGAAAAAATGGCAAACCTGTGGAACTACAGGAACCGTATCACCCCCCAGTGTGTGAAGATGTAATCTGTAATGGAATAACCATAAGGTGCTTATATGATACAGGTCTAGATTATGATTCAGTTGTGAGTTCTCACCTGGTGCAAGCAGATCAATACACCACAGAAACAGTGGAGATTCAAGCTGCAACCAAGGAAGTAGCGACCATGACACTCCCTATCGCTAAGATACATGTGAAAACGCGATATGTGGAGGGAGTAATCAAAGCAGCAGTGATAAATGAACCAATCTTCCCTCTGGTATTGGGGTGTAGATATGTCTTCTTGGGGAATCCCAAGAGACCTGTGATATTGGCCACAGTCCAGACCAGATCACAATCTAAAAAGGAGGAGGATAATCCAAGAAATACTCATCCAGATGAGATGAGGAAGGCACAGGCGGAGGACACAACACTCAAGCCGTGTTTCAAGAAATTGCTCACATGTCATACACCTCCAGGCAAGGGAGAGTTTTATATGAAGAACAAGTTGATTTATAGGAAGGCTGGATCTGAATCCAATGGTCACGGACAGCTGGTCCTTCCCACTTCATATAGGACTAAAGTGTTGGAACTAGGGCATGCGATTCCCTTCAGTGGTCATATGGGGATCAGCGCAACAGGACAGCGTATAGCTTGTCATTATTTCTGGCCAGGGATAACTGAAGATATCAAAAGATATGTAAAATCCTGTCCAGAGTGCCAACGAAGAGCACCAAAGCATTGGACTGCACCAGCAACTCTAGGGGAAATGCCCATAGTGGGAACACCTTTTGAGAGAGTTGCCGTGGACATTGTGGGACCTCTCACTCGAACCAAGAGGAGGAACAGCTACATTCTGACTCTGGTGGACACCTGTTCTATGTGGGGAGAGGCGGTAGCCCTGTCATCAATTGATTCAAAACATGTGGCAGAGGCATTACTCACAATTTTCACAAGGTTAGGCTTTCCCAACCAAATCTTGACTGATAATGGCTCTCAGTTCAAGGGGAAACTAACAGAAGAAGTTTTCAGGATCTTTCAAGCCAAACACTTCCATTGTAGCCCGTACCATCCCCAAGGAAACGGCCAAGTGGAAAGATTTAATGGGACCTTGATGTCGATCCTGAGAAAGTTGGCACATGAAAAACCAGATACATGGGACCAGTACCTTCACGCCGCCCTCTTTGCTTATCGGGAGGTACCCCATAGTTCAACCGGTATGGCCCCGGCAACATTATTATTTGGAAGGCCAATAAAAGGTCCACTCGAAGCTCTGTTAAGAACGTGGACTGATGAAAAGGCAGAGGAAAATATTACATCATCATACCAATATGTGAATGAGCTGACCACTCGTTTAAAAACTGGCTGGAAACTTGCCAATGAAAATTTGAGACAAGCCAGGAAAAAACATGCTGCCTATTACAACAAGAAAGCTAAAGACAGAGATTTGGCTGTGGGAGAGAAGGTACTGCTTCTTCTACCCGGTAGCCAGAATAAGTTGCAAATTGGATGGCAAGGTCCATATACAGTTCTAGAGAAGGTGTCTAGAACAAATTATAAGATAGATAAGAAGGGGAAAGAAAAAATCTATCATGTGAGTCTCCTGAAGAAATATTTGGAAAGAGAAAATCAGGAAGAGACACATTTGCTGACCTTGTCTATTGCAATGGAGATGAAAAAAGAACCACTTTCATCATTTGAATATCCATTACACCCCTGTGAGACAGCGGCACAGGTGAAAATCAGTACACACTTAACGAAAGATCAGAAGGAGAGAGTGCAACAGGTTCTAGATGATCATACAGAGGTGTTAACGGACCGTCCGGGGCATACAAACTTATTGGAATATGATATGAAACTTATAGACCCAACACCTGTATGTATGAAAGCATATTCGATTCCTTTCGCTAAGGAGAAAGCTTTGAAGGAAGAGATAGACTATTTGTTGAAGGAAGGAATTATTTCACACAGTGAATCTTCGTATAGTTCCAGTGTGGTGCTCTTGAGAAAACCCTCTGGAGAACATAGACTCTGTATAGATTACAGGAGACTGAATGCTATCACAGAAGGTCAGGTGGATCCATTGCCGGATACAAATCAGCTGTTTGCCAGGCTGAATAAAGCTAAATATTTCTCAAAGGTGGATCTGAGCAAAGGCTACTATCAGATTCCAGTAAAGCCTGAGGTTAGACCGTATCTAGCTTTTAGTACCTCAGAGGGACACTATGAATTTAACAGATTGCCATTTGGATTGAAAAATGCGCCCAGTGTCTTCTCTAGAATGATGAGAAAATTGTTGGATCCTCTGAATAATCCATGTATAACAAACTTCATGGATGATATCCTTATAGCGACAGAAACATTTGAGGAACACATTGACTCTCTGAACATGTTGTTTGATCGACTTAAAGAAGCGAATTTGACAGCCCGACCAACCAAATGTTGCGTTGGATGTAAAGAATTAGAATTCTTGGGACACACAGTCCATCAGGGAAACATGACTCCTGACCCCAAGAACTTGGAGAAACTAAGAAAAGCCCCGAGGCCACAAACAAAGAAAGACGTGAGATCTTTTGTCTCATTATGTGGTTTCTACCAAAAGTATATATCAAAAACTTTAATTCCATATGTGCACCGTTAACTGATTTGACACGCAAGGGAAATCCAGATCGAATTACCTGGACAGCACAGTGTGAATTAGCATACCAAGAATTGAAGGAAAAGCTCACCAGCAAACCTATTTTGAAATTACCTGACTTAAGTCAAGAATTCATTGTGAGAACGGATGCCAGTAATATCGGTTTGGGTGCCACCCTGTTACAGAAGTCAGATTCACTGGATGGGGAATTAACCCCAGTGGCATATGCTAGTCGTAAGTTGAATAAAGCTGAAAAAAAAATTATTCAACTAGTGAAAAAGAATGTCTTGCTGTAATATGGGCGATCAAGAAATTCAATATTTACCTGTATGGGAAGGCATTCAAGTTACAAACGGATCACAAACCCCTGGCTTTTCTAGCACAAGCTAGGCATGAAAATTCTAGGTTACTCCGCTGGTCATTGCTTTTACAGCCATTTCAGTTCTGCATAGAATATATTTCTGGAAAAACTAACCTCGGTGCTGATTTTCTAAGCCGCCATCCGTGTGATGAGAATCAAAGTAATCACCAGGCATAGATAGAAATTTATCTATGTGTATATAGAATTAGAGACTGACATATAATGTCTGTTTTAAGTGGGGAGAATTTGTGGTGAAAAATTCTAATACCCATATATAAATTGGAATAAAACTGGAAAATTAGAACATAAATGTAAAGCCGAACGAAATAATATGAAAGAAAGAAGAATGGTGAAAGACCAGTGCTTTTCCAATAGCGTATGCCTGCGTTGTAGAACGCCATAATGGCTGAAAAAGAGACCCCCTTTTTCTACTTTGTCTGCATAAACTACACGCGAATCACAGTCGTTTCTAAAAATAAAACTGGTACTGTATTTCTTAGACGACCTTGATAGGCACACTGCATAATGACCTAGATACAAATACTACATTAATGAAATTATACACACAAAGTTGACCTAAAAAGACAGACGGGCTAAGCAGAGACGAGAAAGGATAGACGGAGCGAAGCAATAATACTACGTCGTCTCGCGATTAAAAAGTGAACGCCAATCACACGCGAAACGCATGAAGGCCTGATTTTTTCAAATAAACAGTGATAAAAAACACTAACGATACGAGGTTAGGTTTTGAAAACAGGTTTAAAGTCTTATTGGGAAACCTGACATTCTACTGTTTTATGTCTAAGCTCCTGACATTAGTCTGACAGTACAGAAGACATCCCCTAGTATGGAAGTGAACAGGTGGTAACAGCAAATACACGACTATCATAGAAAAATACATATTTTGAACGAAGCCACTTAGCCCCATTAAACTTATATATTCTTGTACCTTAGGACTTGCTGACAAAGAATATGTTATGTGTTACGCAAATAGTCTATTAATTAACAAATTATAGCCAAAATACTATAGTGGGGTTGACTGACAGCACAAGATCATATCTGCTTATTTTTTTTTATGGCATGTTTGGAAAACACTGCTTTGGGGAAATGAGGCCGACAAGTTAGATACGATTTGATTGGCTGTGGTAAAATGTAAGGCGAAACCTTATTGGTCTAACTGCAAATACAAATATTGTTGTTAATGGCAACTTATAGGATGGATAGTTTTTTTTTTTAAAGGCTCATGTAACATGGCCTGATTGGTTAGAACGTTAGATATGGTCAAATAGAAGCGTCAGTTCACTGCCATTTTTGAAAATAAATCCTGTGAAAATCAAGTGCGTTGAGAACAGGCTAAGAATTTTCTAATAAAGCAAAAGCCTGGACAAAGGCAGATCAAAATTGTGCCAGAATTCATCGCCAGTCAACGTTACTTGTTTAATATTTCCTTGAATTGTGGTAAGCTAGACATATTTA
This sequence comes from Oreohelix idahoensis, assembly GCA_024509875.1. Taxonomy (NCBI): domain Eukaryota; kingdom Metazoa; phylum Mollusca; class Gastropoda; order Stylommatophora; family Oreohelicidae; genus Oreohelix; species Oreohelix idahoensis. The sequence goes on along the minus strand of JAMPIV010010386.1, from coordinate 193,974 downwards.
ATATATATTTTATATGAAAATTGAATGTGAAATGATAAATTATGTCTGTATGTGTGTGGTTCAGTAGCAAACATGAGGCAAAGCCTAGATATTACTCCACCTTGTAAAGATTGTCAGAGAGGAGTATAACTGCCTATACAGATAGATATATTGGATTGCCATATGTAACATGACACCTATCCTATTGTATAGAAGGGATTAACGCTGGAATTGCAGAGGCGTTGTAACCATTAGGGAGAGGAATACTGGTGTATATTGTCACATGAAAAGCTAGCAGTTGGCCTACAGCTCTGAACTTTATGTTTGTACTGTCGTGTATGTCAGTGTGGAAATATATTATATATTAGTTATGAAGAAGGAGGCACAACCTTCTTATTTCAGGGACCGTGGTACTGATGTTAATATAGCAGCACATGGTCTGAGCCTTGCTTGATCCAGAACCCTGGCAGCAGACTCCTTGCCCAAGATATCAGCCATTGTGGGTTTCTCTAGCAAACTGAGAAGCAAGCGAGCAGAGGATACAGTTTTCCTGCAGCCGCTATATTGAGCTAAGAATGTTTCAGCACGAGCAGCTCACCCTTGTATAACCCACCTCAATTGAACGTACATAAATAGTCCAAGAGGGACAGTAATTGTTTTAAAAAGTAAAAGAATCTGTGAATCCTTTAACATTATTTCCACCAGTAATAAACACATGAAGTCGTGATGACAACCAACAACCTAGCTCAAACAGCCAGTATTGCCTCATAATACTACCTCACAACATTACACTCATTATAATAATATTATATGTCGGGACAAAGATCCTTTGTATAAAATTTTGTACATAAACATTGTGTTTACATTTGATTGTGATTCCTGATTCACTGTGTAGTAGGATCAGGATATCTATTTATTGAAAAAAAATGAAATACATTTGTTAAAATTTAACCCTTGACTTAATAAGATAATCTTTAGAGTGTTAGTTGTTTGTGACTGTCATATTGTTGTCAATTTGTTGAGGATCTTAACTTAGGTGTTTATCTGTCTGTTGGTTGTTGTGAATTACACTACATCACTATCATAACCCTAGACATTAAACGTAGTCATCACTAAATTCAAGAATAACTCTGATTGAGGTCTAAATGTGGTAGCAAGTAAGGTCATCTGTAACACACCAAACTTATTAGATACAGATACCTTCACAGCTGATCTCAGTCAGTACACTAAGTCCCCTATAACTATATTTATATAATCCCAACTTACCACAGGATTCCCCAAGTAGACATAACGACACCCCAATATCAGAGGGTAGATGGGTGCGTCGATCACTGCTGCTCTGATTACACCTTCCACATAGCAAGTTTTCACATTTATTCTTGCAATGGGAAGTGTCATGAGTGGTATGTCCTTGGTCGCCCCTTGTATCTCCACTGTTTCTGTGGTATACTGATCTGGGTTCACCAAGTGCGAGCTCACGACAGAATCAAAATCTAAACCGGTATCATAGAGGCACCTAATGGTGACATCATTGCATACAACATCCTCACAAACTGGGGGGGGTGATAAGGTTCCTGCTGTCCAGCAGGTTTGTCCTTTACTTCCTTGTTCCCCATTTTCATAGCAGCAAATCCAGCAGGTTTACTTTTACAAAATTTAATGTCATGTCCATCCCTCTTACAATAACTACAATATAATCTACCTTGATGAAAAGGTTTTCTTTCATCATTCTTTCTGTCATTGAAATGTGAGGTTTTATTTTTATAATCATTTCGAGGCCTATCAAAGTTTTGCTTACCTCTATTGTCAAATTTATTATAGTTTTGAGGAGCCTTATAATGATCTACTGGTTTCTTTTTGGTGCCAGCTACCTCTGCCTGGGATGCCTGATACCACTCAGCGACATTAATTATCTCACCCAGCCTCTCCGCGCCCTGTTCCATGAGAAACTTTCTCATGTCTGGAGTCATGGACTGTCTCATCTGTTCTATGAGTAACATCTCTTTGAGATCTTGGGTTTTCCCCAAAGTAGCCCATTTCTCCATATACGTTTCTAACCGGGCGGAGAACTGGTGATAGGTCTCACCCGACAGTAGCCTGGCATTCCTAAATTTCTTTCTATAAAACTCTCCGTTCTTTTCGTATCTTAACAGAAGAGCCTGCTTCAACATGTCATAGTTGTCTTGGTCATCGCAGCTCATTTTGGAAAAAACTTCATAAGCTGTTCCCCGAAGACCTTGAGACAACTTTACACCCCATCTTTCTCTTTCTAACCCATAAGTAGTGGCTAATACTTCATATCTTCTCAAATATGACTCAATGTCATCATCCTTTTCTACAAAATAGTCTAGATGGAACCCCATGGCTGAGTTGGAGGCCCCTGACTAGCAGTAGCATCAGAGGTAGAGGGACTGTGACCATTGTCTGGAGCAAGGCCTTGCAACTCTAACTCCCTTAATCGCAACTCATGCTCCCTCTGTAATCTTTTATCTTCTGCTTCCCTCTCGGCAGTCAATCTCTTTTCTTCTGCTTCCCTTTGCAGTCGTTTTTCTTCTGCCTCCAATTTTCTCTCCTCAAATTAGAGCCTCTTGATCTCAGCCTCTCTATCAGCCTCTAAGGCCCTGGACTCCTTGTCAGCCTCAATTTGTAACCTTTTAATTTCAGCCTCTCTATCTAACTCTAATTTTTAAATCTCCCTAGCCTCTTCTACCTGTATTTTCATTTCCTCAGCTAACCTATGTTCTTCCCTAGCAATAAATTTATCACATTCTGAGGTGACATAGTCAATCAAGACTTGACCCTCCATATTCATTTCCCTGGCAGTGTGCACAGCAGCAGAGCGAAACTTGGCCAAATCTGCCATCTGATAAATACAAAATGTTCTAACTAAATTTCTAAAATAAATGCAAATTTACTTAATTAATTCCAGGTTCTGACACTTCATTAAATTCCCAAATCTTGGGCAATAGTAATTATGGGGATTCCCTGGGAAAATAGAATTGATGTTAATGCTAAAACCCAGACCCCAATGTATGTAATACTAGGAGAAATTCAAATCCCGGACAAGCCTACCAATATATGTAGCAAGTTTAATTTGCTGGGGAGGTTATGATGTTATACCTAAAAGGAATGAAATCTGTGTCTGTGTTAACCGTGTGAGGTCAAGCACATGTAGGCCCCTGACTCTAATAGATGATAATGATGTATTTGCAGGGAACCTAACGCTACCTCCCTAGATCTCACACGGTCACTATTTTGGCTCTAGTGTCTGGTGTATGATGTACCTAATGTCTAGGGGAGAAATGAAATGATGGTACATAAACACAAAACACTTTAACTCACTATAAGGAATTGAATAAAACAGTGGTTAAGTTTTTTCTTTAAAATAGAATATTTTACAATTTAATCTGCCTGTCCCGCCATCTTTTTTTGGACAGGTCTTTGAAAATGAGGAAAAGATAGTTTACATAAAAAGAATGTAACTAAAATGTGTGGACACTTTGTCCAATAAGTATAAGGTCACTCTATCTCTCCTGTTGGTGTGTTCACAGATTACAACTTTATTATCTAATAGTGTTTGTCACTTGTTAGGAGGGGCTGTAGTTTCATCACGCCCCATAACATCCTGGGTATGATTGAAAATATCAAAGTTTATTAAAATTGAAGTGTCAGATATACCCAGATGCTATCACATCACCTGGGATTCTTGGTAGAAGGATAATTCAGTATGTCGTTGCAGAAAATATAGATATCTCAACACGCACAAGCTCCTCCAGCTATCTGCTGACAGCATAAACGTTTTACCGGAGACTTGTTGGCGTTACACTCACTCATCAGGTTTCCTGTCACCGGCTGGTAACAGGAAATAAAACCTCTGCAATAAAAAGACACCCTGGCCTTTTTATATCTGATCACACTTTATTATTATTATTTACCTATGGTGGTATGGGATCAGCCTCGCGTGCATAAAGGTGCACTCGCCCCTAATTTTATATGACTCACACCTTACTGTGACCACACCTCAGGTCTCTATGGCAGATACGCCACTGTACTTTTACATAGTTTTCCTCAATACAATAACGTGGAGTAACCACATTTCCTTGTGTATGATTTGCTCTTCTTTTTTTTAATTATAAACGCTCCTGGCATGTTGAACAGTGTTCATGGAACACGGAGGCTTACTAACATATTCTAATACAATAATATTAAAACAAAATCAGGACAATGTACAACAGTTAGATACAGTTCAATGTGAGGACTCAACAATGTCTGGTCCCGGCATGTCCTTCACTTTTCCCAATAGCAGTATCTAGCTTTGGCAGTTGTAATAAACATATTAGTACATAAAGCATTCTTACCACAATTTCAAGAAATAGTAACAAATAACGCTGACTTGCAAAGAATGGCCTCAGTTTTTCTCTGCCCTGCCCAGACTGCGAATTATTTCTTTATTTTATAAATTAACACAGCTGATCTCAGCGTATTTGATAGAAAACGTTTTTGTCATAAGCATTAAAAGCTTTTTGCTAATATCTATTAGCACTGGCCAATGGAAAACTTGCGACTACCAGAATTCAAATGTAGTTTTTGAAAAACAAAAAATAATTCCAAACAAACTCTGTGTCTGGTAGTCGATTGGTCAGTCTGCGTTAGTTATGCCCAATAGAAAAAGATGTTTCGTTTTTAGTTACATTTTTCCTATCTCTCCCCTTTCACTCCTATACCAACTAATAGAATTTGAATTACTACCATGCCTCTTTTTAAGCTGGCGTCCCCACTAACGTTATGAAAAAAACAAGCAGGAACCACAGTCTGTCTGGTCAAGCGTCCGTAGATATTTAGTATTTTCTCAATAACTTGGCTAATACTTGGACTACCATATTTTTTAAAACACATTTTTGCTCAGGGGACTCTAAGCTATACTACCATATGATTTTTATGGTCAGTTTCATTATGGTTTAGATTTTTAATTTTGTCACTGTCAATCGTCAAAATAAAAAATGTTTCACAAGTCGGCCATCTTCCACCTCTCATCTCTATCTAGCATTTTTATTCAAATAACTAACTTGTTTGAGTGACGTCAGAAATACATTACTTGGCGAGAATTTAAACTGTCTGTGTGTATATATCATCGGGCCAATCCCACCGCGTGTCAAGCGAAGCGGGGTTTTGCGCGGCGGGTGTTAGAATTGGCGTTAATTATTACTGTTGTCTCGTGTTACACTACCAAAAAATGTAAGGATTACTACTATTAAAGGCGTTAAAGTTAAAGTATTACGTTAATTCAGACAGTAACTTGGCGGCACACTTCTGGAAGATCGTTAATTATAAGTCTTGCCGCAGTCTCTATCAGATCGGGCAAAATGTTAAAAATGTTTAAAGTACGTCACAAGGAAAGCGAGTAGGTTTATACGGCTGGATCGTTTCTAAGCATTACCATGGCACAAAATTCAGCGCGATGCTGGCGTGTGAGATGCTCATCTTCTTCTTCTTCCATCCTTAGCCACCAACCGGCAAAGCAGTATGTGGCCAGTACGCCTAGTGGCGTCTTAGGGCAACAACAAATTGATCAATCTATCGCTGTTTCCACCACGCCTAGTGGCGTCTTTGTGGAACAGAAACAGACCAAACAATCTATCGTTGTTTCCGTAATCAGATTGGTTGGCAAGCAGGTGATCAGCCCACTGTGCAAAGTTTTTACGGGATGGGGTAAACAGCCCCATGCCCAACCCTCCTTAGTCGCTTTTTACGACATGCGTGGTAGGGTGCAGTGTTACTATTCTTTGCTCCCCTTTCGGGCCCCGGCAACACACGGGTGGTGAGATGCTCATAGTCAGACACAATCGGGCTGGGTTATTTATTATCATAGGACTAAAATCTTACTGAAATGAGCGATTATCTCGCAGATTTTACTACAATCACTGAATTATAGTTACATAAGAGAAAGAAAATATACTCTCATAAACCCTCCCTCTGGTATATGGAGAACTAGGAATGATCCCAACCGAGGTTATTTACCCAAAAGATCAAACAATTGATTTAACAATGGGGGTTGGGGGTAGTCAGGACGAGTAAAGGATATGTTTTTAATTTTAAACTATCCCGTGGGCCTTCAGACTTAGTGAGGGATAGATAAAAACAGATGATGTTATATTAGTAGTAAATAAATTATTTCGTTCCGTTTCACTCTCTACATACATACAGTGAGCTCACTACTTATCAGGCTTACCCCTCTGCCGACTCTGCATACGCTCCAAGGAATTATACACACACAATGTATTTTAAGACTATTATATGTCCTGTTTAACCAGTTCAGCCCCAGAAAAGCTGCGTCTAGGCAACTGCTATTTTTCTCGGAGATTTTGCTGAATTGGTGCGTTGATTATATTATTCCTGGATGGGGTATTCATCTTCTTAATGCAGGTATTTGGTGGGGATACGTTTTTTTCTAGGTTTCTGTCGTAGTGAAGGTGAAAATATTATCCAACTGCAGAATGTTACTCTCAGGCTGTTCTCTGGAGGAAATAGCCGTAAGTGTTCTCTGTAGAATTTGGTGGCAGGGACACTGTACTGTCATATGGGTTTGATTAAAGCAATATTAGTGCTGTAAGTTCTACCTCATCAGGCCAGGGAACTTTATATGATTAAGATAGAAAAACAATCTTCTGGCATTGTCAGTTCCAGTTTAACATTTAACACAATTTAACATCGAAGTGTTCTGGTTATTTAACCGCTCTCATGGGTTGAGAAGGTGGACCTATAAGGGTCTCTAACATCAGATTTCTTCTGTCAATGTTTGTAGTTTTAGGAACATATAATTTGGGATGCCATAAGCCATCTGAACATGACTCTCTATAAAACCGTTGGATCGACAAGGTATGATTACCTAGATAAAAGAGAATATATAAAACAGGTAATCCTACTATAATTATATTCTAACACCCGCGTTTTTTTTTAAGATCTGTAAAATCACTCCGGTATTTAATTATTTATATTAAAAAGATTTACACGAGTGACTAGCTAATGTATCGCGTTTACCACTAGCTATGAACAGTTAATTATTTAAAATTTACACAAGATGAAATAAAAATATATGGTTATTAAACAATTACGATCACATAGCGTCTTAAAATTATGTTACGGGTCTATTACTCGGGAAATAACGGATAGTTACTTTTTTCTATTTACATCTTGAGAACTTTGCTATAGGTTTATTTAATAGGTTTAAATTAACACAAAAATCCAGTGAAATAAATGAAGAACTAAACGACTAAATAACTCAAACTCCAATACCGCAGCACACAGAATGAATTCGGACTCCACGTATAGAAGAGATCCAAAGAAATTCTTGTAGAATTCTAATATATGAGCTAGTCTCTTCCTCAACTCTCTGGCGCGAATGATAACTGCATTTTTAAGCGATTTCTATATATATGAATTTAATGACAATTAATAGCTTCATGCGAGATTTCTCGTCTCTCTTGATTCTCGGGAACTTTTTCGTTTTGGGCCACGAGTCGAAGCTCTGTTACCCAATTTTCTACCGCTGATTTCCCCCGTTCGTCTTCGTTCCGCAGCGATTTCTATTCCTCTTAGACCAGTTCGCGTTAACATGTCAACTGGAGGTGTTAAAACGATTCTTCGTTCTAAGGGACTACAACAGTCTTTAATAACTGACCGCTTGCCGCTTCTGGCGACGCCTCCTGAAGGGGATGACAGAAAAGATAGAGAAATAGCTTGATTTTAAATGGCTCCAGAAATAAGACAGTAGGCGTGGCTAAACTAAAATTACGACAAAGCGAATGCCCTGGCTGCCCGCATGATAACTGTTTACATACTAATTAGCCCGCGTGGGGAATTCCACGTGAGATAATGCATACTAATTAGCACGCGTGGGGATGTCCACGTGTGATCCACGTTAGCGATTTAAATTCAATGTAAATTCACAGCCCCCGGTGCTATTCAAGGGTACTATTATTATCATCCGACAAATCAGGGACAGCTTATATTTTCATCCGTCACAGTCGTCCCCACTTTGAGACTTGAAACCATTTTTCATGTTTCATTTATGACAATGAAGCTGCCCTGATCGGTAGCTTCTGGATGATTGGTATGTTCGATTTCATTCTCTTCTTCCGTGGTCCAATTTCGACTCATGAAATCCGCTCCGACATTCTGTTTTCCTGGAATATATTCCACTTCGAAGAAGTACACGCTTAATAGCAAGGCCCAGCGCATGATCCTATATTAAATTCCTTATTTGCGCCAAGAAAAGCTAAGGGAGCGTGGTCTGTTTGGACCGTAAATGATGTACCGTAAAGAATTCATGGTGACGTCTTATGCCATGAATTAGTGCAAGACATTCTCTTTCAACTGTTGAAAAGTTACGTTCTGCCGTATTCAGTTTACGACTGCCATACGCAACTGGAAATAACAGATTCAGATCGGTGTCATCTGCTTGAAGCAGGGTTGACCCGATGCCCTGACCCGAAGCGTCGACCCGCAATACAAAAGGTTTCTTGAGGTCAGGTAGCCTCAAAATGGGGTATCCGGACAATTGTCCTTTTAAAGTGCTGTAAGCTTGTTCGCACTTCGAATCCCAAATAACCCTGTCCGGTCGCCCTTTTTTGGTAAGGTCATCTTCCTCGTCTTCCGTCGCTATGGCGACCGCCAGGAGATGCTCGGAGGACGGCACCGGTCTTTTCAAGTATTTCTTTAGCAGATTTACGTGATAGACCTTCTCCTTTCCTTTAATAGAGATCTTGTAATTCGTGCGGGAGATCTTTGTAAGGACGGTAAACGGCCCTTGCCATCCGATGCTTTTTTCGACACCTCTGTAGGGACGGCGACCGGGGGGAGCGTAACTACCTTTTTGTCCAAACACGTCCCTCTGCCTTGTTCGGTAGCTTCCAATGTCCCTGGTCTGGAAGCGCCTGTCTGCTTTATCACAACGGGCGATCCTCAAGACTTGGTCAATAGTATGCTTGACCATCTGACCCGAATCGCCGAGGCCGCTTATGCCATCTTACGTGAGCGCTTTGACGAGGTGTATGCCCAACTCGGTGATTTGGAGGGACACATCGAAAGACTCGATGAGTATTTGCGAGAGCTATCTGTAATAGGTTTCAACTCGGGGAAATATGACGTAAATGTTATAAAACCATACCTTATAAAGTATTTCCTAGACCAAGACTTTAAATCTTTAGTAAAAAGAAATAATAACTTTATGTGTATCGCTACCCCACAGTTAAAATTTTTAGATATAATCAATTACCTAGCCCCCGGATTTAGTTATAGCAAGTACCTCGCAGCATATAAGGTTAAAGAAACTAAAAGTTTTTTTTTGTTACGAATAAGTCACAGATTTAAACAAGTTAAACGAAACGACGCTACCGCCCCACTCGGCCTTTTTTCCCTCCCTAAAAAATTGTAATATTTCCAGTGCCGAGTACGCTGAATGTCAAAATGTCTGGGTCGATAATCACATGACCACGGTGCAGGATTTTCTGGTGTGGTATAACAACAAAGACGTAGTTCCATTCTTAATTGCGTTAGAACAACAAGTTAGTTTTTACGCGGGTCTAGGGGTAGATATGTTTAAAGACGCCATTTCGGTTCCCGGGGTAACCTTAAAGTACCTATTCAAAACTCTGCCGTCAAATACATCTTTTTCTCTATGTTCGAAACGTGAGCAAAATTTACATACCACTCTAAGACAAAATATAGTTGGGGGTCCGTAGATAATATTTCATAGGTTTCATGAAAAAGACAAAACGTACATTAGAGGTGGTAAAGTTGTTCAGAGCGTTAAAGGCTATGACGCCAACGCTCTTTATTTGTGGGCACTAATGCAGAATATGCCCACTGATTTTCCCATTAGAAGAAAAAGGGAGGACGGTTTCAGGTACCATAAAGTCAATAAACACACTGTGCAGTGTCGCGACTGGTTGACTTGGGTATCGCACAAAAATAATGTGTCTTTGAAGACCCAGTTCAACGGCCGTGAAATGGATTTGGGGCGTAGGCGCCTTAGGGTCGATGGCTGGGACAAAGAGTCTCGCACAGCCTACCAGTTTCATGAATGTCTTTTCCAAGGGCATCCTAACTGTCTACTAACCAGCGGTCGTGATACCAACCCTGTCAATAAGAAACCCTTGGTTGAATTGTATGAAAAGACGCGGGAAATTGGTGAATATTTGAAGACCGAATGTGATGTCAACCTAGTAGAAATTTGGGAATGCGAGTGGCAGCGACTCAATCAAACCGATCGATCGATCGGTCGATTTCTGAGCGACACATTCCCGAGCCTAAAACCCTCGTATACCAAGTGTAGATATCCGCTAAAGGAACAACAGATTCTAGCCTCTGTTATAGACGAGGCCTTATTTGGGTTAGTCGAATGAGACATTCGAGTCCCCGACTCCCTAAATGAGCATTTTTAGGAAATGACGCCCATTTTCAAAAACGTTGACATGAGTAGGGATGATATTGCCCCTTTTATGCGTGATTATGCGGAAAAAAATAAACTCTTGACTACCCCTAGAAGAACATTGATCGGTAGTTACATAGGTTAAACGATTATGTTGGCGACACCTCTGCTTCGTTGGTACTTGTCCAAGGGCTTAGAAGTCACGTGTATATATACCAGGTGATCGAGTATACACCTGCGACTTGTTTTAAACAATTTGGCAATACCGTCTCCGACGCCCGCCGACAGGGAGATATAGACGATGTTTACGCAATAACTAGTGAAACTATGAAATTGTTAGGGAACGCAGCTTACGGCAAGACGTTGACCAATAAGGCGAAGCACGTAGAGGTCTCGTACACGACGGGGGAGGGGACATCTAAATTAATAAACTGTCCGCGTTTTAAAAAGATGAGTTTAGTGACGGACGACATTTTCGAGGCAGAGATGGTTAAGAAGAAAATTAGTTGGGACCTACCCGCGCAGATAGGGTTTTTCGTCTACCAGTACGCAAAACTCCCAGTTATGCGAGACTGATACCGATAGTCTTTACTTGGCCCTTAGTACAAATAACCTGGTTGACGCCGTTAAACCCTCTATGCGAAAAGGATTTTATAGCGTATACGATCAATGGTTCCCCGTCGAAGTGTGTCCCGAACACCGATCCGAGTTTATTGCTAGTGGGGGTAAAACGCGAATCGTTTGTCAGAAATGCCGCGACACAAAGTTATTTGATAAATGAACACCAGGTCTTTTCAAGTTAGAATATGAGGGCAGTGGGATGGTTTCCCTCTGCAGCAAAACTTACCACTGTTTTGGAGATTATGACATGACCACCACTAAAGGTCTCAGTAAACAACACAACACACTAGACAAAAACACCTTTTTGAATGTCTTCAACACGCAACAAGCGCAAGGGAGAAGGGAGGGGGAGGAAGGAATGATGGTTTCAAGACACACAATTCGGCTATCTATACGTACACCCAACACCGCAACTCTCTGTTCTATTTTTACATAAAAAGACAGGTACACGACGACAATGACCTTTTTCCATCTAAGAAATATCTCTCTTCGATTACGTGCCCTGTACACAACACTAGACAAACCAAAAGCAATACCACCCACACACATACCAGCTACACCCCCAATACACAGCCATGAGTCATCACCCCCGCAGAAATTCTGTCCTATTTTTACATAAAGACAGGCACACGACGATATCGTGACGTCATCTCCCCTCAATATCTAGGCCTTTCTATTTATCCTACCATGAGTCGAATATATATATATATATATATATATATATATATATATATATATATATATATATATATATATGTGTGTGTGTGTGTGTGTGTGTGTGTGTTCTGGGCAGCAGCTGTAACAACACACTGTGATATTAAGTATATTTATTAAAAAACCTTGACCTTTGTTATCTAAGTTGTAAAATATTGTATGTATAAATATTGTATGTATATATTGTATAAATATTGTCTACCTGTTGTAAAATATGTATATACGTTGTATAAATAAACAACACAATTCCAGCACAATACAACAACACACAACAATTAAAATACCTATACAACCTACCTACTAACCCGCCATTATCGAACTAATATTTTTCTTATATAAAAGTCCGCTCCATCACCGGAATCGATTGGTATATTTTCCTATAAAAGTCCGCTCCACCACCAGAAATACTAACCGTTTCGCACCTACTATACTACTTCCAAGTCATCAGGTTATTCTTCTGTGTGTCTCACCGGTGCAGCAATAAGCCCCCGAATTCTGGTCTTAATTTCTGGATCTCTCAGCTTGTAGAACTTAATGCTCATTTCTCCCGTTCGTTTACTTAGTTTCTTGCGTGATGTTGGGCAGTTCCTAGGCTGTGCAACTCTTTCAGTTGTTCTTTTGATTGTAAGCAGGTAGTAATCACTTCCAATCTCTGGCCCCATCCAGACTCTAGCATCCCGGACATACTTAAATGAGCTCCTCCTAACAATGGCATAGTCGATCACTGACTTCTCACTCTTTGTTGGTTCACATCTAGTGTATGCATGTATGCGCTTATGGGGGAACTTTGTGTTTGTAATGATCAGATTATGCTCACTGCAGAATCTAATGTGACCGGGGAAGGGAAGGCTGTGTCACCAAATCAAGTCTAGTGTGACAGGGTGAGAAAAGGATGAAATAAACGTTCTGAGACAACTGAATTTTTTGGGCAGTATTTTCTTTCAATATTCTTATGTAGTGTTACTGGCGACTGCCAGAGATGGTGATTACAGATATGAATTGGAATATAACCCAGGTGTTCTTAGGAGACTAGTACTGTTTTCATGAATGCAGGCTGTAAGATCGTCGTAAATATGGTAGCACTCTATGCTTGATTACTTAATGTAAACAAAGGTCACTGGCTACTGACGCTCAGGAAAATAAGATCAGGCTGGTGTAAAATATGAATGAATACTTTTATTTACTGTCTACACACTTTGATAACTTCAATAGGGTTCATAAGTACATGTTCTTGTGTAATATACTAACCAGTCATTCCATGAAATATAACACAACAAATCAGCCTTACAAGATGGTAACCACAAACTGACTTCGTTCATCCCGTGCTCGAGAACCACTCACTTAACCCCTTCTCTCAAAACATCGCTTCCGTCCTAACTACTGGGCAATTCTACCCCAAGTTTGATGACGTCATTTCTGAACACTTTAATTAAATCACTCAAAGGATTCGTGACTAGTGCTATTTACTAACTAGACACACTCTAATACTTAGTGTTAAATCTTGCTTAAGTATTCTTACTCTAACTCTAATTAAGTGGCAGCACCTTAGTGCTAATTCGACGTAACAGTCCTTACTGTCACACTAAGGAGTAGCTTTCCATTGCCATTGAGAGTATCTTCTCCATATCTTCCGATAACTCCACCCCATCTAGCATGGTTATTTCCAACTCTGGCATTGAAATCTCCGAGCATGATAATTTAATCTAGGCAGTCATCCACTGTCTTTTGAAGCAGCTCAAAGAATTCCTCCTTGACCTCTGCTCTCTCATCCTCATTTGGCCTATACACTATGACCAGGTTGACTATGGTTTTTCCTTCTTTTAGTTTTACAACCATAATGCGCTCCGAGGCAAAGTTCCATCCCTTGATACTATCTTTTTGGTTTTTGTCCACAATGCAATCCACGCCCCCTTTAGCTCTTTCAGATGTAGGTACACCACTGTAAAGCAGCGTGTCGCCATCGAGATCCATGACTCCTTGTCCTTTTTTCTTTGTTTCCGTTATAGCTAGGATTTCTAGTTTTGCTTTCCTCATCTCTTCCACCAGCTCCTCTTCTTTCCCATTTATACTTCTTGTGTTCCATGTTCCATAAGTCGTAGTCCGTTAAGGTTCGTCGTCTTTAGAATCAGTCCGGTTTTCTCTCTTGTAGTTCTCGTAATCAAAAGTTTAAAGCAAACAGGTGATTGGCCTGTTGTGCCTTTGCATGGTGGAGGGGCTGCCTCCTTACGGCCTCTATGCAGGCCGCCCTCCTCCTTTTTTCAGTCGGGCTTGGGACCGGCCTAGGCGGAGTTATAGAAGATAATTACGGATAGAATTTATGATCAGTAATAATTATGGGAGGTCAGGATGGCTAACATTAATGAAACTATGTCTTGCTTAATAGTCTCAATAATACAACCACTGCGCTCCCTCCCTTTCCCACCCCGTCCCCGCATTCTCGCCATTCTCTTTCCAATCTACAACTTTGTTTTTCTAACACTACTAATTTTTAAATATTTCAGCAGGATAATATAGGTATTTAGAAAATATTAGAGTGTCTCTAATATACTCTATTTACACCTCAAGGGATGAAGAATCGTAAGAACCTGATATATTGCTTCATAAAATCGAGGACGTTACCGTATAAAGAACAACGCTCGAAAGATGATTTCTAGAAAAATGGAAAAAACCCATAATAGGACCAATGTGGAAGAAGAAATTGAAATAACAGGGGATGTGACACATACAGAGACATTTCACGAATAAGTCACACATGAAAAGTGAATTCCAGCAGAGAAGAAGCACCGCTGTCGAACCACAACATAGAACATAAAAGTAGTAAAGAAGTACAGTAAAACAATGTTCCCCGTACTTCCATGACAAACTTCACGTAATCCAGTGCTGTAAACACTGAACACGAATTGTTCATGGTGTATTATCCTGTAATCAGAAGTGATCTAACCAACACGGAAAATGCACTTTCTGCAGAACAGAGTGTCAAACACTAAATAGTGCGACCATGTCACATGACTACACTGAGTTCAAATTCCTCTTTGTCTTGACTGCTTGTGAAAAGCACCCACTATCCGTCACTGCTGTGTACAGGGCTCAATGAGCAGAGCAAACACGCTTGAGATCTGATTTCATTCTCTGCCTTTGTCAAGATCGATGGCTCTAATTGGAGGATGCCGAGTGCTTGAACCCGTCCGTGTTCGTTTTATCCGCCAATTTTTTCTTCCCTGTTAGCTGTCGAGTGGCAGATTGCTTAGAACGCGTGCTTCTCGGGGCAAAGCTATCGAGTTCGAAACCTGGTAGTACCACCGACGAGTATAACTCGTACCGATAAAATGGCCTCTGAATATCTGCTGCAAGAGCCCAGTTTATGAGAAACAGGTAAAGCACATATGGTCGTTACTATACAATTCTTACACGAACATTATGAAGACAACAACAACCTTAGTCTGAAGGCTGTATTCGTGAAACATATTCAATTTGACGCCTAAAAGTGTACGAAGAAGCAGAGGAAGAATTCTGATTGCGTCAGGTTTTAGTCTGCCACGCTGTAATTGGGTATCTGAATCTACTCGTAACTTAGGAAAGGCAAAGGCAGCGAGGAAGGGAACTTATCACTGCACCCCATAAAGCTGAGACTTAGCAGTGTAGTAAAGTCTCTAACACCGCACTCCCCTACAGAAGTATCTGCTATGAGACTACTTTTATCTGTTATATTTCAAAAATTGAAAAAGTGATACAAATTTTGACTGCTATATAAAAACACCATCACTAACCAAGAACTTTAAGCTTGCAAAAAGCATTCGTACGCTCTTGGATCAGAGGTTTCTGTAGCAATTTTTTTACGTGACGATGTTACCAGTCCCATGTTCAACATCATATTAGGTAACTCTTGTACGATATTCCTCACTTTTTCTTTGTTTCTTCAGACATCCCAGGAACACACGGGGCAAGTAGCACATTAACATCATATAAATGAAGACACGCTATGTACCTTTTTAACATGCATTGTATAACTATTAGTAACTGTGATTTTAATGAACTAAAATAAATATGTAAACTGTGAACATAATAATAACATTAATTATATTAGAAAACAACTGGTGCTATGTTTAAAGTATTTTCTTCTTCTTCTTCTTCTTTCGCCATCAGACTTCCACATTAATGGTCTAATAAAGGCAGTAGTCAGCTCAAGGTTCCTGACATCTTCAACAGTTTTTCGTTGACAGAAGTGGTTTGTACCTTATGCTTCTCCGTTCACTGCTGTATGTTCAAGGAATCTTGAGCTGACTACTGCCTTTATTACCAAGTAACCCATCAAGAAGTAACGGCAAAGAATTATGGTGTGCGATTTCTGTTTTATGTACTGAGAACATCACGATTTCTCCTGTATTCAACTCCTCCCTTTTCATGTCTTTCCACTTTTCACCTTCCACACACAAAGTAAGCCCGTCAACGCCCACACACACACACAAACACTTGGAAACTATAGTTAACAAAAACACACTTATAAAAACTGAAGACTGATGGCTGAAAGAGTACATTTAAAAAAAAATTACCAACCGGATATCGAAAACGGAACGTTTGTTTGGAACGCTACAGACGCGCCCGCGAAGGTATGTGTGTGTGTGTGAGTGAGTGAGTGTGTGTGTGTATGTGTGTGTACCAGATTGGCAGAGTGGTTAAAGTGCTGGTCTCTCGCGGCAAAGGTGCTGGGTTCGTGTCAGGGTATCAACACCTTGCAGTTGGTCAGCTCTAAATGGGTAACTGACTTTGCTCTTGAAATAAGGAAGGGAACTGGCCACGTCACCGATCGATGCTGGACCTAGTATAGCGTAGTCTCTAACATTTCACCTCTCTACGGTAGTATCTGCTATGGGACTACCTAACCCGGCTAGGACCAGCCATTTTGAGACTACCTCAAGCAAGTGCGGAAAAGTGAACATAATGACTCATTTCTTTCATTACTCTGATTTTCTCAGGTAGTTAATAAAATAACCGAACCGTGAAAAATGGCATCAGAACTATTCTCTGACTATTAAACCTGATAATTTTTGTCAATCATTTGAGTACACAACAATAAATTTTGTTGTCCAGGTTCAGACAATAACTCGTCGTCGGCGACACTGTGTCTCGTTGCCTGATCGTAAATCTCGCTGCTGGATATAATATATTCCCTCTCAAACCTGGAGAACCTGGCTTTTGCTTCACGCAATATTAGCCGAGTACTGCCTCATCCACTTGATCCCCTCTGTCACGGAAAGGGCTCTAAGTGCTATAAACATCAGGAAGCCACAAACTTTTCGAGTGACCACTAATGACGAATAGAACAGTTTTTGTTCAGATACCGATGTCATTCATCATCCGTTCCGTACCGAGCATAGAACCAACACTACAGCATGTCTTCTTACAGGAAGCCTGCACCAAACAGTCACAAGCTCTTGCAACAATGGATTCTGTGGCAATTTGTTTCACATGATGAGGTTGCCAAAAACAGGCTAAATCTCATGAGTCACCTGGTACGACATGCCTGAGGGTTCAGTAGTCATATTCTTTCTTTGTCCCTTCAGAGATCCCCCTGGGGACTACCCCGGGGCAGATACCGGATGTAACACTTAAAAGGTAATGCCTCAGGCTCAGCTGAGACCACCATTATTATTTTTTTACTTTTTGTTTGTCTCCTGGCGAAAAGGAAAGCTGTCGATAATGTTAAAAAAGTCGGTAGCTGGAGTATATTGTAACAGCAGTGGGTTTAAAGAACATATGGAGAAGAGAACTGGAGATAGACGAAGAGAGGACAACGAAAAGATAATATATTGGACAGACCGACATCGTGACAGGGAAAGAATTAAACGTTTTTGTTGTTATAGAAAGCCTTTTCTCATCGCCTCGTTTAATCTAGACACAGGGTCTTTCAGTAATATTAGGGTGCACGTCTAAATATAAAAGATGCTGTGGGCTTGTGGTTAACAGCGCTGGGCACAGAAGGTTGTGAAGTGGCATGATCACCTACGCCGTTGACGTTGTTCCTGAAGAAGAAGCATTAAGAGAACTATAACAATCACAGGAAGAAGATATTAATGAAATACAATTATTTCAGACAAACGAAAACTACAACTAAGGAATATCGCTATGACTGTAGTAGAACCACGGCTGTGGAATTGGAGTCGGGGGTCGTAGTCGTGGAGTCGCTTGTTTTTTTTTTTTTTTTAGTGGAATCGGAGTATGTAAAAATATTCCAGATTCCGATTCCGGATTTTATGCCATATAACTAGTAAAAAAACTAGTCGGAGGTCGTAAACAATTTTGGTTGACTCCCACAACCCTTAGTACAACTCCAAGCAGGCAGTGTCATCAATATAAACTCCAGAGCAGAACTCATGTTCACAAAAATAATAGCCCACATCTTAGAACCACAATAATTTTACTTACAGCCAAACACATTTTTTTTTCCCGCTGGCTAAAGTTGATTTGTTGGTAAACCATGCCTTCACAAGAGTTACAAAATATCTAAGGCTTCAAGAGCACTCATAAAATGTGCATGGGATATGGATAAGTTAGAGATAGGGAGGGCAATTAATGGTCGCCTATTAGAAAATGACATTGCAATCGATGAAACATCAAGGCTAAGATTGCTGGAATTTGGCATCAAACGTAAGACCAGCAGAGATGGACGTATGAGAGGATGCATCTGGCATGTATAACACCAGCGTGCAAAAGGAACAGTTAGCATTTATACATTCTGACATTTGCTGACGGAGACTGAGCATCTGTGGGTTTGCCCGGAGTGCACTGATGTCGATTCTGTTTAACAATAACAATAACAATAACAGAATATCTAAGGTGTTATTCTTCTTAGTGCCCCTTGTGACCTCAGGCGGTCTCAGAAGAGACAACGTAGGAATAGGTTGTCACAGAGTGACTAATAATTTTATTTTCCCAACACGTCCCACTTTTCTTACTCTTTTAATGTTCTGGTTTCCTCGATTTTTTTGCATTTTTTCGGTTTCTTTTCTTCGGATTTTTCCTACGTGGCCCATTATTCCCCTCTCAGACCCCACCCCGCGGTTTGATTTCGTTCTGGCCTTCATTATAAATTCAACACTTGGTCAGTAGCGGTCAGCTTACGATAATATTACCTAAGCTGCACCTGGTGTTTGTCTGACTAGGGAACGCTTGTCGCTCGTAACAGCGTTGATCTCGAGCGAGAAATAGGTTCTTTGAAAAAGCGAACCGCTAGCGGAAGCAAATGGGAGGCTACCCTTTGAGGTCTGGGTAACCGTTTTCATCTCCGATTCAGGGGAGAAAAAACTCACGTTCGTTCTGAGATTTTGTTGTGGCCCTTGAACACCGCAGTGAGTGCTAGAATAATATTATGTCTTATCTACGAAACTTTCTCGCGGATGTTGTCTCTGATGTAGACTCTAGAATAACATTTGTCTTACTCATGATTACGTTATACGCCGAACATCGGTGGGAATATGCGGTGCCAGGTGGGCGAGGTTAGCGTCTCTGGTAAACTATAAATCTAGATAGGTTTACTCAGTCAAGCACACTCGTAAATTTTTCCTGCCCTTAGATGACTAAATGAGACAGGCAGATGTGGGCACAAAACTAGATTGTGTTGCCTATTCTCGTCATCTCGGGGTGAGTTGATATCTTTTATATATATAACTGATAGTAGTGTGACTTGAATTATTTTAGGTGATTTCTCCCCAGTAATTAATTCAGTGATAATGTAGCGCCGTCTACCGCCTTAGTTAACTGGTGCTTAAGCAGTTAGGTGTCTCCTGGTGTTATTGTTTACAATGGGTTAATGGTAAACTTACGCTGATAGATACTTACTAGGCGAAGAACCTGATAGTCCGTTCAGTGCTTACCATGGGTTAAGAGTAAGCTAAAAGCGTCAATACTTTAATGAAAATGTCAGTGGTATAAGTTTTTCACTTAAAACTGAATAGTGATGTGCGTGCGCTATAACACTTGAATTATAAGAGGTGATCACTTATTACTTTCTGACAGAAACGTCTAGTGGTTTGGTGTGGAACTATTATGTGCCTACTTGTGTAGTTAGACACCAGTTTAGAACTTTCACGGCAATCCAGAAAGCAGCCACCAGCGAGAGATATGATTATATCTTATGGTTAAGTCACAACGTATTATTATAGCTATAACATTGCATTTTTCATGTATTCAATTTTTGGGAGGTTATTACTTTTCCCTTTTTGAGTATCGCCCCCAAGTGGCGCATACCATTTATTATGTAATGTTTAGTGCTTGTATTCTCTGTAAGTTCACTTAATGTTGTAAGATGAATCGCATATCCACTCAGCTGGAACTACAGGGTTAGGTTCCCGTATGTTGAGTTGGAAGAGGACGGAGTAGATTTTGCGGTCAGAGCACTTGCTGACAGGTACATGTGTGTACAAGATATATTAGCCTATGCGGGCGCATGCTGATAATTGATAGAGTGGAAGTAACAGGAGGGCGACTCACCTGAATAAAGACAGCCCGAGACTATCATAGCAATGATTAAAATAATTATACATCCCGTAGTGGGACATAACTGTTTATTGTAACGTTATTGTAATTTTATTGTTTGTTTGACATAAAGGTTGTTTGTTTCGGTCTCAGTTTCAGGGTAATCCATTACTACTGCAGGATTCCAGTCAGGGGAAGAACGTAACATTCTCATCGATCTCACGGTTCCTGAAAGCCATTAGCACCACGAGTTATCACCTATACCTGAAGTACAACCCTTTTTCAACGCCCATCCCTCTAATGGGAAATGAGCTCATGCAGTGTATAATGAGCCATAGCAAATCTGAAATCGTATTTGGCTGTAGTGGTTTCCTACTCGCCTCTTGATCACCAGTCAGAGCATAGTGGCTTCCAGCATATCGATCTGCATAGTGTCTTCAGCAGAATTGAAAGCACTAGACTGTGTGCTTAAACAGAGCGCTCAGTCACAAATAAAGTCCAAACCAGCCAAACCGGATTTAAACATCAAGTACGCAGGCCAAATTTCACGCGCTGGATAATAGCGCAGTGGACTGTTTGTCCTAAATTGATCTCGTCTTGTGTGTGTTTCGGGTCATTCAAAACCTCCGCACGTACTAGCGGTCAGCCGAATATAGACAGAGTAATCTACAACCTATCTCATTACTAGTAGGTAACCAACGGTGCATGGTTAGCGCCTACAGTGGATTTATAGTGTAATTCATCACCTATAGGAGGATATACATATAAAGACACTAATTGGAGTTATTAAATTTGGTTCCACAAAAGCGGAAGGATTGGAACTCTGTTTATTCATTTCTCGGTGTTCTACAGGAGGGTTTTGTGTTGGTGGATTGTTTGTTCGTTGGTGTTTAATTGGATATTTGTTAACTTGATGTGAATATTGATGCCATTATTATGTTGTTGTGCTGATATACTTATTTTCATATGTTTTCTTCTTTCAAGAACCTTTAATAAATTTTACTCATGTATTAACGCGCTGTTCACGACCCTTCATCCATACTTAATATTGCAAGCTCTTACTATTGTCTCTATTTTGACCAGAGAAAGGAGAGAGAGCGGGTGGTTCTTAAGACTATATAAGTGTGTTGAGGCTTGGAAAGACAGATAGCTTTAATGAATCCTCTGCCAGGTTTGTCTCAAGTTCACCCTATTTACACATTATCTGTGTGTTGTCTATAATTCAGTCAGTTCACTCTCATTGTCGATTTCACTACAATTGTCTGACTCGACAAATACTCTAAAACTTTAACTCAACCACGACATAGGTCTACCGTACTGTAGCGTTATTACGATCCTGCTAACAGTAGTGGTCTGTTGGGGCAAGGCTTAAAAAATTCCACTCCCAGATTAAACGACAAAGGAGGGAGTGATAGCTTGAGAAAAAATATATCTTATTCTGTCATCAGCTCTAGAAGTACCTCTGTGAATGAGGTTATGTTCATAGAGGGAGTGAACATTTCCTCGTGAGAAAAGTTAAGGCTTACTCAAAAGGAAGGCAACTACTCTAGTTTGGAGTGATTGGGGGTACTAGAGCAAGGTTTAGATCCTCGCCATTATCCTTAACTGAAGATGATAGAATTGGATAAAAAGACAGGCTCAAAAAATTCTAAAGCCCCCCTGACACGTGATGTCAGGACACACAGATATGAGACGTGACTTAATTTCACTAAGATATAACTCTAAGGCTGGTTTTATGTTTACAAATATAAAACAGAAGATATTATCAGACCAAGAACCTAACTACTCCACCTCCAAGTGGTGGTCCTGGAAACAGGCTGCATCACTGCAGTCTGACTGAGAGAGTAGAGATCGAAGAGGGAAGGCAAACCCAGTCCTAAAAAATGCCGTGCTGAAGTCGGATGTGTCGGCCGAAAGGCACAAATATCGCAGCTTCGCTGAAAACAGACACAACGCAACCAACGTCCTTTTCAGGACGAACGAAGAAGAAGAAGAAGAAAACCAATGTTGATTATGTTATGTATTTAAACCAAATTGGTCATCATCGGCAGGAGGCTTTTTCTTGGCAATGGGGTTGTTTCAGTTTAATACACACATTAATGAAGTTGGCATTTGGTTTTTAAACTTATCTATTAGTTTTATAAGGTGTGTTGTTGTTGGACAGTTTTCTGTGTCCTGGAAACAGGCTGCATCACTGCAGTCTGGCTGAGGAGTAGGGATCAAAGAGGGAAGGCAAATCCGGTCCCAAAAAATGCCGTGCGGAAGTCGGATGTGTCGGCCGAAAGGCGCAAATACCGCAGCTTTCCTGTAAACGGACACAACGCAACCAACGTCCTTTTCAGGACGAACGAGGAAGAAGAAGAACTATCGGTAGGATAAACACTCATCAGTAGTCACACTCATCGGCAGTTCCTATCTTTAGCTTGTTTAATAAATGGCATCCCAATCTGTTACGATAAATAGTCCTTATCCTGCTTTTAAATTAGGGACGGCAAAGGCAGCATGGAAGGGAACTGATCACCCCAGCTCATAAAGCAGGACTATTTATAGTCCATAAAAGGACTAATAGTATCTATCCGCTAGCAAGACGACGCCCTGATAAGGAATAGCCCTGAAACGGATATCTAGCTACTCCGACGCTGCTATTATCATAGTAGCAAGTACCCCTGCTGGTAGTTAGACATAGAGATAGGACAATGTTAGTTGGAGCTTAGGCGATGTGACAACATCCGATAAGACAGCTCCCACGGTAGTTTTTGCACATAGGATAGGACCACACCTTCAAAGCCGTCACTAATGGGCAGCATGGAAGCTTTGATAGATTTAACAAGCTATGCCTGGGTTTCGATTTACGCTTGATAGGATTATTCTTCTTCATCTTCGCCAAGTAAAGATAGTCTTCGAATTACGACGGGGTTCTTTTCCGACGACTCCGTCGTAAGTCGAAATGGCCGTAAGTCGGATCACCTCTTAAATGTATTGACTTACTACACATTTCCAAGTCGGTATTCCATTGTATCGTCATTTGTTAAAGTTATACACTGTACAATAAAGGTGTTGAAATAAGCGATTTTATGACAATCCACTGTGTTTTACTGTTAAAAAAAAAGCTTACAAAAATACTTTTAAGAAATGACCTGTAAAAATACAGGTACAAAATGTGGTATACAACAGCTATAAACACAAATTAAGAATAATCTGTAATATTCTGTACATAAACACATACAAAAATCAATCATTTGAACAAGAAAGCTCTTATTAGACATGATTGGAAAACGGTATACACACACTTATAACGCATGAAGTCTGAGGTAAAGTATCTCGTCCAATAGACACTCATTTTTATTATCAAATCCATTCAATATTTTTAAAGTTCAATGCGGTAGAACTCTTCTTTACTCTTCTCTGGGCGTGTTTACAGTATCCCGAGCCGTAACTAAACCCTTTGGACATGAACAATAAAATGACTCAGATTGAAAACCTAGAAGGGACCCAAGACGCACCAACAGTGAGGAATGCAGTCAGCGACCCTTAGCTTGACTGCCTGCGTCAGGGTCAGCGAACCAGAGCTGACCAAGACCCTACTCCATCTCCACGTGGTGGTCATGGAAACAGGCTGCATCACTGCAGTCTGGCTGAGGAGTAGGGATCGAAGAGGGAAGGCAAACCCGGTCCCAAAAAAATGCCGTGCGGAAGTCGGATGTGTCGGCCAAAAGACGCAAATACTGCATCTTCGCTGTAAACGGACACAACGCAACCAACGTCCTTTTCAGGACGAACGAGTAAGAAGGAAGAAGAAAACCTAGAAAAGAAATTATTTATTTTTAACATTTTCCCATTAAAAATGTTAAATTAATTCATTAGTTTGTTTGTTGGCCGTCGTAAGTCGAGTCGTCGTAAGTCTATCTGTACAATGCTTGATGGCGTAAGCGATCATGTCCCTCCGTAAAGTCTTATCTCCAGTACTGTTTATCGATTCTGTTGTTTTACTCCATGCCACGATGGTCCTACCCAATATATTCTGTCTTTGCCGTCCTCTAACTCTTTCATTTTCAACTGTTCCTGTTGTGATATACTCCAATGTTCTTTTCATTGTAGGCTCAAAGACAGTGTCTGTTCCTTCTCTTGTGAATAATGAACCTCCTATGTGAGCTAAATTATTGCAGGACATCATCATTACTCTTCTGAGCAGGGTTGTGGAGTCGGCCAAACAATTTTCAAATTCCTGAAATTTTAGAACTCCAACTCCGACTACAGTTTTTTACTAGTCAGTCATATGGCATAACATTCGGAATCGGAGTTTCTACGACTCCAATTCTACTAAATAAAAATTACCGACTCCACGACTCCGACTCCACCGCCCTGCTTTTTAGCGGTCTAGGGTATTCTTCAGATCTTTCTGTAAAACCACTGTTCTGTGGCCTCTAGTGTTTATCCTACTTGCTTACTAAATGTCTATGACTTTCCATATGCCAGAACTGGCACTGTATAACACAGAAGAACTCTCTTCTCTGTCTCCCATTGACAAAGAATTGTTGCACGTAATACTTTTAATTTCATGCAACACTACTTTTGACTGTGCTATTCTAATCTTCACCTCTGAGATGCAGCTTCATTCTGATGTTTTTAACTTGCCTAGGTGTTTGACTGTATTGATTTGTTTTAAAAGTGTCCTATTTACTTTGATAGTGCATTCTATAAGTCAGTTTATTCGTGATAACCTTTACTTTTTGGTTTGTTTTTTTTTTTTTTTTTACGCTGAGACCTCTATTTTCGTTTTTTTTTTTTTCCCTCACAACTGTGTCAATCATTTTTTCTACAAGTGACCATTACTTACATACGTTCACTATGAGTTTCTCTCGTGTGTTACCGAGGCCAAAAAGTGGAGCAAAGAAAAGTAACACTGTTCCTTGCCATGCATGTCGTAAAAATGACTAAGGAGGGTTGGGCATGGGGTTGGTCGCCCCCAATCCTGTAAAAAATGTTGAACCACAACAACTTTAACAAAGAGTGGACAGGTCAGCTAAGACTTGGCATAAGTTTGTTAAAGGCCTATTCTCCGTTTGAAGTTGAAAGGTGAAAGACTGTAGCGGGAGGTTAATTAAAATTATGATCTATGTGAGAATCCAGGTATCTCATAGGCTACCAGGATAGTATGCCAGTAAAGAGTTCTGGTCTTACAAGTAATACCCCAGTCTTAGAAATAAGCAATGGTGTATGGATATCATAGAAATAGTCAGACTGTGAAAACCCTGGCCAGTTGGTAAGAAGTTGTACCAGGATTTAAGGTGTCTCCTCCCTGTGACTATCTTATGATTACTTAATAATGTCTAGGGAATAAATAAAATGAACATTCACTTTAACCACACTGTAAGAAGTGAATAATTCCTCAGGTACAGTTAAAATATTTTAATATTTACACTAATATTCTATTACTGCTAGTTGGAACAGAGCATTAAAATATATATATAATTAAGTCACACACTTCCTATTATTGTCTATTTAGACTGCAAGATCTTGGATAATAAAGTTACTGAAAACTGCATTCATTTTAAATATATCACTGTTCTTAGTCCTCTGATACATGTCATCACTTGACTATTTGCTGTGTTTCATTTATGGGTGGTCAGTGTCTTAAATGACACTTATCTTTCAACTTGACAATGCTGACACTGAACTGTCCTTGGTGGATATCAAATTTGGTAGACCCAGCTGTAGGGATGCCAATGACCAGTTGAAGTTCACTCTTTGGGGTCCTGCACTTTTGTGGGATTGCCTCTGATGAACAACACAAACATCATATCAGCCTTGGCTTATCTGATTGTACTGACTGATGTCAGACCAGTCAGTCATCAGATGTCACCGTTATACAATCATAGTAAACTAGGGAAGGAAAAGGCATCGAGGAAGGGAACTAGTCACCTAACCTCGTAAAAGCGGTATCTTCCATGATGAAGCTTCTAACACTTCCTTTGCCTATGACAATCTCTGCCATGGGACTGCCTTTATCTTCGTCGAGATACAGCAATTAATTTGATAGATTTTATCTACATTTGACTGTGGGGCTAGTTGTGATTAATTTTTGTACCAGCAACAATCATCCATAATGCACATGTTTAGATCATATTAAAAATAACAATACATTATATCAATGAATATTATACGTGCATATTTTGTGAAATTTCTACGAACCTGAAATAAAAATAAATATTATATATGGTAGTTATCCTAATTTCGCTTACCCTCAGACTCCAGACATCGACTGAAACTTTTGGCGATCCGCTCACACTTCAGATGGATTTTGCGTAGTGGCGTTATCTCCGTCAGTCTGTCTCAAACCTTTTTCGATGTGTGTGTCTCAGTTTACCGATACGCTTATTTATACGCATCACGCGGCCGTATCGGAGAGCAGTGACGTCACAGCTTAGGCCTCTGCGGAAAATCTCTTTTCGAAGCAGCGATTTCACTCGATCTGTGCGTTGCCTGAACTTCTCCTTTCTCATCCTCGGCTTATATATTATCCATACTGTTCCATCTTATCTTGTTTTATACAGTTGATAAATCTCTACCTTCCTATCCGTGTAATTTCCCAAACTGTTATTTGTTGATTTTAGTATTTAGTACAGAAGTGGGTTTACAGGCTTTCAGCGTAACTGTGGCCAGCCGAAATACGTATATATCTCCGTAAAGGATAACTTCCTACCGTTTCTTCTTATATGCAGTTATACACAATCCTTCCCTGGACTAAAATGTTAAATCCTTTTCATAATGATTCCCTTCTGCTTTTATTTATCCTTGGCGATTTCCTCTGTCTGATACACATTTCGCTGATACACCGCCATTTTGACAGCGGTCGCTTTGTTGACAATCGATCGGTGGCTTTAACTGTAAACTCCTCGACCACGTTTGCAATGTATTGAAACCAATTTTGCGACATAGCTCCCCCATATTTTAAGCTGGATGATATCTAGCTTAACTATTGGGTACAATACAAGTGCAAATCGGCCATTCCGAGGTCAGTTTTCCTTCCTTTTATCTTGCTCCAACTCTGTGGGATGGCGACTAAGAAAATCTGCGTCCACATTCTGTTTTCCAGGAATATATTCATCCCTTACTATCTCTCTTTTTCCCGTTCGGCTTTTCATCCAGGCCCTTACTGCTGGTGAAACGGGGTCGGTAGCTTTCTCTTGAAGTTTACCGCCCTCTTTCCGTGGATAGTTGGTTGTGGTTTTCCGTCGCAAATCCGTAGGTGTTTGATTTTCGCTACGTGATTTGTTCCTTTTTTCCAGCGCATGGGGTTCAGACTGCAATTGAACCTGTGTGGGATGTTTCCTTTCCCCTCCAGTGCAAATCTCGGAAGTACCCATGATTGCTGGTTTTCTTGTCAACTTTTGATGAAAACTCTTCCGTCAACTTTCTGAATCTACATGGGTGCACTCTGGACAGGAATTTATATACCGATTAATGTCTTCTGTAATGCCCGGCCAGTAGTACTGGGTGGCTACTCTTTGTTTTGTGGCACCATTACCCAAGTGTTCACTCAAAGTTGCTATGTGCCCCCAGCCCATAACCTTATTTCTATAGGTGGATGGCACAACAATTTGACCATGACTTTTCGTCCCTCTGCCAGCTTTCCTGTGTAAGAATCCATGTTCCATAAAGAAATGTCCTTTCCTTGGGGTGTTATGAGTTTTTGACAATTTTCCAAAACAAGGCTTCAATGTGCTGTCTGCTTCTTGAGTCCGTTTCATTTCAGTCGAATGAAATTTTAATTTGGTGTCCCTCTCTATGTTCCTGGAGTCAGACCTGGTCTGGATTCCTGCCATAACCATAGGTTTTACAGGGTCTCCCAAGAAAACGTATCTACGCCCCAACATTAGGGGGTAAAAGGGATCATCTATCACAGCTGCATTTATCTCCCCTTCCACATAGCGACAACTGACATGAATCTTTGCTATGGGTAAAGTAAGGGGTGATGTTCCTTTTAGTGGCCCTTGAATATCTACTGTTTCTGTGGTGATTTGTTCAGGGCGCACCAGAGATGCACACACGACTGCGTCATAAGACAAACCTGTGTCATACATTCCTGTGACTTGTTTGCCATTCACAGTCACTATCTCCTGTGTAGATGGGTGATGGAGGCTATTCTGACTCACAGTCAGTTCCTTCCTATCAGAAGCCCTCACCTGTAGACACGCAGCATGATGAAGGGGTTTTTTCCTCCCACATTCATCAGTGTTGTGGTTGCTCATCTTACAAAATGTGCACCACTTATCTCCCTGTTTATAGGGTTTATTTTCCTGAGTCTGAGGGTTCTTGTCCTTATTATCAAATCTTGGCTTATTTCTGAACTGTTGGTCTTTTTGGTCAACCTTGGTATTCTGCGGTGGTGGCTTATATCCTTCTACTTGCTTTCTTGTTGTTCCTACCAGTTCAGCTGGAGCTGCTTGGTATCTCTCTGCACATTTCAAAATGTCTTCCAGCCTCTCTGCTCCTTGTTCCATAAGGAATTTCCTCATTTCTTGAGGCATGGAATCTTTCACTTGCTCAATCATAACCATTTCTTTCAGATCCTCATAGGTTTTCTGATACTTACCTAAACTACTCCATTTCACCAAATACGTTTCTAGTCTAGCTGAGAACTGGTTATATGTTTCTCCAGGTAGAGGTTTAGAAGTTCTAAATTTCTTCCTATATGCCTCAGAGTTCTTTTCATAACGGATGAGTAAGGCTTGCTTTAGTATTTCATAATTTTCCTGATCTTCTTTGGGGAGTTTCAGAAAGACATCATATGCAATACCTCTCAATCCTTGAGACAACTTTAGACTCCATTTCTCCTTTTCCAGTCCATATGTAGAGGCTAGCCTTTCATACCTATCCAGGTACGACTCAATTGCGTCCTCCTTTTCAACAAATGGATCTAGGTGGAAATTCATGGCTCCATTTGCCGTGTTCTGAAAAGAGCTATTCGCAGAATGAGGTGAGCTATTACCATGGGTGATAGTCCCAGCCTGAAGTTCAAGTTCAAGCTGTCTCATTTTCAGCTCATGGTCTCTCTCTGCTTGTAACCTCCGTTCTTCTCTCTCAGCCTCTGCTTGTAACCTCTTTTCTTCTCTCTCAGCTTCTAATTTCTTGGCTTCTCTCTCTGCTTCCAATTTCTTGGCTTCTCTCTCTGCTTCTACTTCTAATTTCTTGGCTTCTCTTTCTGCTTCCAATTTCTTGGCTTCTCTCTCTGCTTCCAATTTCTGGGCTCTTTCTGCTTCCAATCTCTTTTCTTCTCTGTCCATATACTTTTCACATTCCGTCGTGACATACTGGACCAGAGCATCACCACTCATGCCAAGCTCTTTTCCCACCTGCAGTGTGGCAGACCTAAACTTGACCAAGTCAGCCATGATGTATCTGTAGTCTAGTAGGGTAAGCTGTCTTACTCAAACTAAATTACTACAATATAATTAACTTAATTAAAATTAAAGTTAATTAACTGACTTCACCTTATATGAAACAGCTTTCTTTACCTGTACTCTATGGTACTCCTAAAAATATTTCATTTCCTACTTTGTTTACTCTTTCCAAAAAATTTAAAAAAAAAAAAAAAATTTCTACACAGCAGAAATAGAAAGTTGGCTCTGGAATATCAAAGATATATCCCGCAGACGAGCCCCCACTGTAGCGGGAGGTTAATTAAAATTATGATCTATGTGAGAATCCAGGTATCTCATAGGCTACCAGGATAGTATGCCAGTAAAGAGTTCTGGTCTTACAAGTAATACCCCAGTCTTAGAAATAAGCACTGGTGTATGGATATCATAGAAATAGTCAGACTGAAAACCCTGGCCAGTTGGTAAGAAGTTGTACCAGGATTTAAGGTGTCTCCTCCCTGTGACTATCTTATGATTACTTAATAATGTCTAGGGAATAAATAAAATGAACATTCACTTTAACCACACTGTAAGAAGTGAATAATTCCTCAGGTACAGTTAAAATATTTTAATATTTACACTAATATTCTATTACTGCTAGTTGGAACAGAGCATTAAAATATATATATAATTAAGTCACACACTTCCTATTATTGTCTATTTAGACTGCAAGATCTTGGATAATAAAGTTACTGAAAACTGCATTCATTTTAAATATATCACTGTTCTTAGTCCTCTGATACATGTCATCACTTGACTATTTGCTGTGTTTCATTTATGGGTGGTCAGTGTCTTAAATGACACTTATCTTTCAACTTGACAATGCTGACACTGAACTGTCCTTGGTGGACATCAGATTTGGTAGACCCAGCTGTAGGGATGCCAATGACCAGTTGAAGTTC
Organism: Oreohelix idahoensis; assembly: GCA_024509875.1. Lineage (NCBI taxonomy): Eukaryota > Metazoa > Mollusca > Gastropoda > Stylommatophora > Oreohelicidae > Oreohelix > Oreohelix idahoensis. The sequence continues at coordinate 163,435 of JAMPIV010010386.1, read as the reverse complement.
ACTCTTTGGAGTCCTGCACTTTTGTGGGATTGCCTCTGATGAACAACACAGGCTTCTGATACTTGACAGTCCGGTTTGAGTTATTTCATGGAACCTGAAACATCATATCAGCCTTGGCTAGTATCTGGCTAGACTTGTAGCTGACTAGCACAGATGTCAGACCAGTCAGTCATCAGATGTCACCGTTATACAATCATAGTAAGTAAGGACATCATTTCAGTGATACAGAAGTATTAACATTTTAATTAATTGTAACTGACTAGCACATAAGTCAGACTAGTCAGTCATCAGATGTCAAAGTTATACAGTCATAGTAAGTAACATCATTTCAATGATACAGAATTAATATTAACATATCAGTAATAAACATCATCTGGGTTATTCCGCTCCTGTACATCCTTTACTTATTTATAACTTGATCTTCCCAAATCATATCAGGTACAAATTCAAATACTGATGCCATTCTTAGCATCTACACAAAATTAATACATAAATAAATAAAGTGAGTGACCAAGCGATCAAGTTGCTTTCTTCGGTAGTACAATTACATAGTTTTGGAATTGAAACCTGGCTGTGGAACACTACATGTTACCAGCTGTAAATGGGTACAAAGTTGTGCGCTCGAACTAGGGAAGGAAAAGGCATCGAGGAAGGGAACTAGTCACCTAACCTCGTAAAAGCGGTATCTTCCATGATGAAGCTTCTAACACTTCCTTTGCCTATGACAATCTCTGCCATGGGACTGCCTTTATTTTCGTCGAGATACAGCAATTAATTTGATAGATTTTATCTACATTTGACTGTGGGGCTAGTTGTGATTAATTTTTGTACCAGCAACAATCATCCATAATGCACATGTTTAGATCATATTAAAAATAACAATACATTATATCAATGAATATTATACGTGCATATTTTGTGAATTCTATATGAACCTGAAAGAAAGAAAAATATTATACACGGTAGTTATCCTAATTTCGCTTACCCTCAGACTCCAGACATCGACTGAAACTTTTGGCGATCCGCTCACACTTCAGATGGATTTTGCGTAGTGGCGTTATCTCCGTCAGTCTGTCTCAAACCTTTTTCGATGTGTGTGTCTCAGTTTATCGATACGCTTATTTATACGCATCACGCGGCCGTATCGGAGAGCAGTGACGTCACAGCTTAGGCCTCTGCGGAAAATCTCTTTTCGAAGCAGCGATTTCACTCGATCTGTGCGTTGCCTGAACTTCTCCTTTCTCATCCTCGGCTTATATATTATCCATACTGTTCCATCTTATCTTGTTTTATACAGTTGATAAATCTCTACCTTCCTATCCGTGTAATTTCCCAAACTGTTATTTGTTGATTTTAGTATTTAGTACAGAAGTGGGTTTACAGGCTTTCAGCGTAACTGTGGCCAGCCGAAATACGTATATATCTCCGTAAAGGATAACTTCCTACCGTTTCTTCTTATATGCAGTTATACACAATCCTTCCCTGGACTAAAATGTTAAATCCTTTTCATAATGATTCCCTTCTGCTTTTATTTATCCTTGGCGATTTCCTCTGTCTGATACACATTTCGCTGATACACCGCCATTTTGACAGCGGTCGCTTTGTTGGCAATCGATCGGTGGCTTTAACTGTAAACTCCTCGACCACGTTTGCAATGTATTGAAACCAATTTTGCGACAAAGACGAAGAAGAAAAATTAAAAATTTCTTATAACAGATAGGATCATAACAAGTGGAAAAGCCTAACAGTTCTCAATACTTAAACAGCAGATACATTCTGACATTTTGACACTGCGTCATGAGGAGCATCATGCATAATCAAGAAGTAGTTACCTGCCATATTACCTGAAACTGTCAGAAATAAACAGTGAGACACTTGTTATCATCTATACCTGTCAGATCCAAGTGGAGCACATACCTTCAACAACAAAAATGCCAAATCTTCCTGTCTGGCGCCATGCGTTCAAGGCTATTCCATGTCTTCTACATCCATTTCACGTGTGTCTTCAGTTCTCTTCTCCGTGTAGTGTGTTTTGTTTTCTCTTTATCTCACCGAGGATTTCAGAACAGGGACTGTATTGTAATGCTATCAAATAGTTTTCATAATATACGTCTCATCCAAAGCCAATTTTTAAGTTGGCAAAGGTTCTCTTTAGACATGTGCATAATAGCGACATTACCTTGTAATGTTGTCTTGGTCATGTACGAATATTTAAAGGTTCTCTTGTATTACAAGGGGTGATCACTATAATGCACATGTCTAAAGAGATCATATATATATATATATATATATATATATATATATATATATATATATATATATATATATATATATATATATGTGTGTGTGTGTGACAGGGGCTAGGTGTTACCTCACACCCCAGACCCGTGCACTAAGAAAATTTATAAAGGATCGTTTGACAGGGGTTGCAATTATTGGTTGCTTGCAACCCTCTCAGCAGCAGACTTAACAATTCAAGCAATCCAAAGCCTTATGCAGATCAACATTTAATTCTACCGAACACAACCGAACACCAAACGAACAATCCAACAAACAATCAAACGAACAATCCAACAAACAATCAAACGAACAATCCAACAAACAATCAAACGAACACCCAGTCAGTGTTCATAGACTGTCTGAAAAACAATAAATAAAACAATGTCTAAGTGAACATCAATAGCATGGATAATAACACTTACCATACAGAAAACATGCGCCCACCTGATATCATCAACTATCTCACACACTCATGCGTTTCGTCCAATGCGGCTAGTATGGTGTTGTGCATGAGGCTGGCAATCGCACCGGGTAACATAGGTTGCTACCGAAACCACTACTGCAAGAGCATCTGAATGCTTCATGCTGAGGCAAACCACACCGGTGGCCCCATGCTCCCTCAGGAGCAGAGGAGAGAAATATACAACTCTAAGTACGCCCACGTGCTCTCACAAACCATGTTCACATAACAATAATAATCAACTGGACATAAAATAATATTCTTCAATACATGTACAACAAATAATCTCAATAATGAGAATTAACTACTACCTCTCAACCGACCCACATCAATACTCGTTCCCGCACTCTGAACATGTCGTAAGTGACGACTGGTGCGCCTGGCCACAAACGTGTCATATGTGACCCCTGACGAGATTGGGAACTCATCACATGAAACACATTATTACAGGAACAACCACTGTAACAGCATAAAAATGCTTCTGTTGACTTGTGGTGGACACCAGCCGCATTGGTGTTTCCATGCTCCACCGGGGCAAACAGAGAAACACCTGTCTCAACTTGCCTTACGCACCAGAAATCTAAATGACTATTCTCCCTTCTAAGTAACCACTAAAGATAAACAGTAGAATAATCAATAATCGTGAAATACACTTAATTACTTTTACATTAAAGGATAAAATAAAATTACTCTTACATTAAAGAATAATATTCTTGGCTTTAACCAAAAACTGGAACTAAATACACCGCGTGTCGCTCGGCATAACATATTATAGGTTTAACACGCGGAGCGTGTTTGCTCAGACTCGCTATCACCGCCTTTTATCACCACGAGGTTGCTATCTTGCGATTGTTAATCTTATCTAAATTTCGCAGTGAAATAGCCTCACACTATGTCTGCCTTTCTGAAGAATGAAATAATCGCTCTTAAACTTTCACATCTATCTATCTATCTATTTATTCCATTAAACATTAAAATAGCCACATCGATATAATTTCAGAATCCTAGAAAACTAATGCTAATTTAAATTAACTCACGTGCTCAAGGCATTTACAGCTTGGCTCTTGTGTGTCTTCTTCGTCTGTTCTCACTGGGCGGCTCTCTCAAACATAGACCGGTTTCGCCGCTTGCTACCCCTTTTTATAAGCCCTGGCCTAACCACTCAATTTACTGCGCGCTTACGCGCATTAATCTGCGCCACACAGATAACACACGCGATTATTGCTCCAGAATGCATGAAAACACAGATATACACAACTAGAGCAAAAACACTACTAATATGTAGGCTTATTATGGCCTTGTAATAAATCTGCTTGAAGATAACGTGATCAAAAGGCACTAAACCACATAGACAACATGACTGCCCAGATGGGGCCAGCGCCGAGAACGACAGACCTCAAGATGGCGCTGTCACATATATATATATATATATATATATATATATATATATATATATATATATATATATATATATATATATATATATATATATATATATATATATATATATATTCTCTTAACTATCTTCTTCTTCTGCGTTCATCCTGAAAAGGACGTTGGTTGTGCTGTATCGCCGTTTACAGCAAAGCTGCGATATCTGCGCCTTTCGGCCCGACACATCCTACTTCGGCACGGCATTTTTGGGACCGGGCTAGCCTTCCCTCTTCGATCCGTACTCACTCAGCCAGACTGCAGTGATGCAGCCTGTTTCCAGGACCACCACTTGGAGGTGGAGTAGGGTCTTCCTATCCAGCAAATGAAACATGGATATACATTTAATACGTATACACGCATTTTACAATAACGTTCTTTATACTTCTTCAGGTGCCTGGTCTGGAACAGGCATTGGCGATCATGACCCTCCAATCTTCTCTGTCTTAGGATAGTCTAATGAGGTTGTTATTGCCCATGCCGTTGTTTGTTGCCCAGTTGTTTAAACTTTCCACATTCATTTCTCTGCCTTCTTCTTCCTCTCCTATCTGGTATTTTCCCACATAAGACTAATTCCTCCACTCCTCCTCTTCAGTTAATATGTCCCATAAATGTCATTTGTCTTTTCCTGATGGTTTTGATGAGCGATCTATTAACACCCGCGGCTGTCAATACCTCGGTATTTCTTTTCTTTTCTGTCCACGATATTCTCAGTATCCTTCTCAAAAACCACATTTCCGCTGCCTCAAAATTTTTCACCATTTGATTACTCATTGTCCAACATTCGCATCCATATAATAGAACGGACCACACGTAAGCCCCTTAGTAAGCGAAATTTTGTGCTTATGGTGATGTTCCTGTTTTTCATTACGTTGCTCATCCTAGTAAAGGCTTCTTTGGACATGGCGATCCTTTTTTTTATCTCTGTGTCACATCTGCCATCTGATGTCAATGTGTATCCTAAATATTTAAAGAGATTGACTTGTTTGATTATTTTCTCTTTTGCTGTTCAAAGAGCATACTGGTATTTGTATTTTCTTAGAAACTACCATGTAAACGTTGTTTACTTTATAAAAATCCTAACTTCACCCAGCTAAAATTATTGTCAGGGTAGGAATCATCAGACAGATTCGTCGTATTGTAAGACAGACTTATTAGCACTTGTCTTTCATCTGATTTCTTCTTTATCAGACTTCCCCACGTCGTTCGGTGCTATCGAGATCACCAGATCTTCACAATCCTTCGTTGTCAGTTTGTTCAACCCATTTTGAAATTGTGTCGAGAATGAACAATGTCTCATTGTCTGCCCGCTGTACAACCAGCCACCCAAGAAAGTGTCAACCGGACAGGGGCATTTTACAAGGGGGAAATTCTCTTAGTTTGTGACACCGCGCCACCATTCATAATTTTAATGTGGCGTTCATTTCGTATGGTCCCAGAAGAAATTTTACTTGAGCGTTCGACGCTACGATTCTTTCAACTCAAAAGCAGATTGTTTCAGTCCGAAGAGTTAAAAAAACGACAAAGGTATCCCCATTGCACATACTGACGTAGGGAGTGAAGTGTTAGAGACGTTTATACTAGGTTCAGCTTTATGAGGAGGGCCATGCAAATTATTACAAATCACTGAAGCATCGATAAAACCAAAATCAGCAGCCTCACTAAATGTTTGGTACGTGTCTCAGACCCTCATGCAAGGCAAAAGAAAAATACACGAGTTTGCCTCGTTTTGGCCAGGCGCGCTCCAATCAACCTAGACACAAGGACCGTCGGTTATATTAAGGCGCATGTCTAAATATAAAATACCTTGTGATCTGATGTAGATGAATATAAAATGTACCAAACAAAAAGTTTGATTTCACGCATGAGACATTGTTTTTCGGGACCGGGCGTTTCAAACTAACTCGTTCGCTATTGGTTTGCCAGTCAAAGGTCATAGTAACCTATAACCTTTAGGTTAACTAACATCATTCATTCATCACACTTCTGCTCCCTAAGGAGCATTAAGCCTTCAACAACCTCGTGCTAAGTCGTCATATCCTGTACCATCAGCTCAAGGTCTTTCCATGTCGTCCTCATTCATTTAATGTCTATCTCCAAATCTCTTTTCCTTGTGTTCACCCTTTACCTCTCTCATCCTGGAGATTCCACAACAAGTACTGCCTTGTAATACTATCAACAGGTTCCCGTCAGTGTATGTCCTATCCAGTGTCTTTATCTTATCTTTCGTTTCAGTGGCACTTGTCTGGTTCTTGTCATTAGTTCCACATTAGTGATCTTGTCATTAGTTCCACATTAGTGATCTTGTAATTAGTTCCACATTAGTGATCTTGTCATTAGTTCCACATTAGTGATCTTGTCATTAGTTCCATATTAGTGATATTGTCATTAGTTCCACATTAGTGATCTTGTCATTAGTTCCACATTAGTGATCTTTGTCATTAGTTCCACATTAGTGATCTTGTCATTAGTTCCACATTAGTGATCTTGTCATTAGTTCAACATTAGTGATCTTGTCATTAGTTCCACATTAGTGATCTTTGTCATTAGTTCCACATTAGTGATCTTGTCATTAGTTCCACATTAGTGATCTTGTCATTAGTTCCACATTAGCGATCTTTGTCATTAGTTCCACATTAGCGATCTTGTCATTAGTTCCACATTAGTGATCTTGTCATTAGTTCCACATTAGTGATCTTGTCATGAGTTCCACATTAGTGATATTGTCATTAGTTCCACATTAGTGATCTTGTCATTAGTTCCACATTAGTGATCTTGTCATGAGTTCCACATTAGTGATCTTGTCATTAGTTCCACATTAGCGATCTTTGTCATTAGTTCCACATTAGCGATCTTGTCATTAGTTCCACATTAGTGATCTTGTCATTAGTTCCACATTAGTGATCTTGTCATGAGTTCCACATTAGTGATATTGTCATTAGTTCCACATTAGTGATCTTGTCATTAGTTCCACATTAGTGATCTTGTCATGAGTTCCACATTAGTGATCTTGTCATTAGTTCCACATTAGTGATCTTTGTCATTAGTTCTACATTAGCGATCTTGTCATTAGTTCCACATTAGTGATCTTGTCATTAGTTCCACATTAGTGATCTTGTCATGAGTTCCACATTAGTGATATTGTCATTAGTTCCACATTAGCGATATTGTCATTAGTTCCACATTAGCGATATTGTCATTAGTTCCACATTAGTGATCTTGTCATGAGTTCCACATTAGTGATCTTGTCATTAGTTCCACATTAGTGATCTTTGTCATTAGTTCCACATTAGCGATCTTGTCATTAGTTCCACATTAGTGATCTTGTCATTAGTTCCACATTAGTGATCTTGTCATGAGTTCCACATTAGTGATATTGTCATTAGTTCCACATTAGTGATCTTGTCATTAGTTCCACATTAGTGATCTTGTCATGAGTTCCACATTAGTGATCTTGTCATTAGTTCCACATTAGTGATCTTTGTCATTAGTTCTACATTAGCGATCTTGTCATTAGTTCCACATTAATGATCTTGTCATTAGTTCCACATTAGTGATCTTGTCATGAGTTCCACATTAGTGATATTGTCATTAGTTCCACATTAGCGATATTGTCATTAGTTCCACATTAGTGATCTTGTCATTAGTTCCACATTAGTGATCTTGTCATGAGTTCCACATTAGTGATATTGTCATTAGTTCCACATTAGTGATCTTGTCATTAGTTCCACATTAGTGATCTTGTCATTAGTTCCACATTAGTGATCTTGTCATGAGTTCCACATTAGTGATCTTGTCATTAGTTCCACATTAGTGATCTTTGTCATTAGTTCCACATTAGCGATCTTGTCATTAGTTCCACATTAGTGATATTGTCATTAGTTCCACATTAGTGATATTGTCATTAGTTCCACATTAGTGATATTGTCATTAGTTCCACATTAGTGATATTGTCATTAGTTCCACATTAGCGATCTTGTCATTAGTTCCACATTAGTGATCTTGTCATTAGTTCCACATTAGTGATCTTGTCATGAGTTCCACATTAGTGATCTTGTCATTAGTTCCACATTAGTGATCTTGTCATTAGTTCCACATTAGTGATCTTGTCATATCTTGCAATTCTTCTATTCTACGCAAGCACCCATTTATGAAAGTCTGTAGCTTCCTTGTCATTATTATTCACCATATTTCAGATCAATAAACAATAGAACTGACTTGACATTTGAGTTGATTATTGTGTTGGACTAGATTTCTCGCCATCGCCGTATAATTCCTAATGCATTGAAAGCACTTCTTGTCTTTTATATGTTTATTTTTATATGATTGGCCGCCCTTCCGGTTGTGTCTATACTGCTGTCGTAAGGTGGTCCTGTTCTTTCATAGTCTTTTTCCTTTTTTCCACATCATCTTTTTCTTCCTTCTCGTATCTGCGCTTTCATTGAAATTTTAACATATTCGCTCGCAAGTACGCCTTTTTAAAAAAATTCAGTTTTAGTTTTATTGGGGGGCTCTAAGCTTAAATTTAGAAACGCATGTCTGACAAGAGATGGAATACTCCCTTGCAGCTATAAATGTGTATTCTCCATTTGATTGTAACATCTGGAAGAATCTGGGGGTTTCCGAACAACTGCCCTTCAGAGTGGGGCCAGAAAACTTTTAACTTACATAGGTGGTCTGCGACTCAACTGCCTGGAGCGTCAGAATATTAATCTCTTTGTCCAGACGGCAGCGAGAATAAAGCAAGTAGCAACCACTTATCAACTATTATTCAATACTTTTCACGGTTTTGTGTAAATAAAAAAGAATTGTCCGTTCTCTTTTCCTAGCATTTATGTTTATCGCCGACATTATTGCGCTACATCTCATTTTCTGTACTTAATTATTGGTTACACTCCCTTCCCTCAATTCTTGTCATGTCGGGACTTCAGCGAATATCTTTTGTTAATTATGGTAATTAATCACTTTCGTGTGAACCCATATTGACACATTGGATCTGTGGAGAGAAGTGTGGTTTACTAATGTGTAACACATTTTCCTACCAGACCAGATAGTGCATGGGAGCGACCGGATTATGGAGTAAAAAACCTTGGGATGACCACAGTCGATTATATTATCATTGATAATAGTTCATTGATAATGAGGTAATACTTTCCGGACAGACTGGTCGCAGAATAATCATTCATCTTGAAAGAGATTACCTGTGACAAATTTTGAAGTCGTGAGTGTAAACAATGATCGGTAATAGATGGAAGCTGGCATACCATATATGATGACTTGTAAACTTACTTACTTACTTAGTCGTTCCCCTTCTACCGTGAGGTGTAGAGGTTTGGAAGAGAGAGCGCCAGACCATTCTATCAGCTGTCTTCTTCCTGGCCTGGTTCCATTCTAGTCCTCGGTCCTTCAAAGATTGTCTAATGTTGTCCTCCCAGCGGACTCTGGGTCGTCCTGGAGGTCTGGATCCCTGGCTCTTTGTTTCCCATGCTTGTCGTGGTAGCCGATCTTCTCCCATTCTGCAGACATGGCCAAACCATCTTAGTTGAGACTGTTCTATTTGGGTCTGCAGCGGGTGGGATTTTAGGCCTTGACGGATCGTCTGGTTGCGGACCATGTCTCTTCTTGTTACTTCAACCACTTTCCTCAGATACCTCATTTCTGAGGTTTGGATCTGGCTTTTGTGGGTTGTAGTCATTGCCCACGACTCGCATCCATATGTCAAGACTGGGACATAGGTGGAGCGGTATACAGCCACCTTCGTTTTCTTACCAACCTCTTTCTTGCTGATGAATCCACGATTTATGGCCTGAAAAAGTCTCCCAGCCGCTGCTTTTCGAGTGGCCAACTCTTCTTTGATGCCTCCCTTTCGGTCTATAATAGCTCCGAGATATTTAAAGTGGTCGACCTGCTCCAGGACCTGTTCTCCCAACTTAATCTGATGTTTTCTTTTTTCTCGTGATATCACCATGGATTTTGTTTTAGAGCTGCTTATGACCATCCCTCTCTTCTCCAGCTCTTCCTTCCAGACTTGCAGGTTGGATTGGAGATGTGCCTCTGATTTAGCAATCAGGGCAACATCATCAGCAAATGCCAGCTCCGAAATATAGACCTGTCTCATCTTCCAGTACCCCACTGAATACTTTCTTGTTCTCTCCTTACATGCCTTGATGACATCGTCCATAAGGAGTATGAAGAGGTAAGGTGATAGGATATCACCTTGTCTTACACCAGTGGTGGTCCTGAACTCTTCTGACTTATGGTTTGCTGTCCTCACATAATTTCTGCAAGACTTGTAGAAGCTCTGTATAGCATGAATCAGAGGTGCTGGAATATTCTTCCTTGCCAAACAGTCCCAAAGTTTGCTCCAGGGGACCCTGTCAAACGCCTTTTCCAGATCTATGAAACAAAGATGGATCTCACTCTTATACTCGAGGACCTTTTCACTCAGCTGTCTGAGTGTGAAGATTAGGTCTTGAGTACTTCGGTTTGCTCGGAATCCGCACTGGACCTCATCCAGTTGTGGCTCAGCTAGGCGTCGGAGTCTCTGCTCTAGGATTCTAGAGTAGATTTTACCAGGGACACTGAGAAGGGATATGCCTCTATGGTTTCCACATTGTCGATTGTCACCCTTTTTGAAAATTGGTGTTATGATGGCAATCTCCCAATCCTTTGGTATGGTCTTGTTGCACCATGCTGCCTGTAGGACCTTTAAGAGTAATAGGTTGCCTGATGCTCCCATGTACTTAACCATTTCTGGTGTTATACCATCATGCCCTGCTGCTTTGCCCATCTTGATTTTCTCTAGTGCTGCCCTCAGTTCTTCCATCTTTATGTCATCTTCACCATCATTGGTTTTCTCTTCTGTGCTAGTGGTTATCATTTCTGATGCTTCACACATGCTCACCATCCAGGAGTTCTGAGAAATATTCTTTCCATCTTTCCATTACTTCCTTCGGGGCAGTAAGCAATTTGCCTTGCTTGTCCTTTATAAATTTGAGAGGGCATTGTTTTTCCTTCCTCATGTTCTTTAGGGTCTTATAGAACAATTTCTGGTTTTCTTGTGCATCTTTTTCTAGCTTTTCTCCAAATTCTTCCCAGGACTTCTGTTTTGCTGCTAGCACTTTGTTCTTTGCTTCTGTTCTGAGTGTCACATATTCTCTATCTTTTTCCATTTGTCCTGTTGTGTATTTAGCTCCTAAGTATTGTTTCCATGCCATTTTCTTCTCTCTTATTTTCTCTTTGACTTCCTCTGTCCACCAAGGTGTCCTCTTTCTCTGGTTCCCAAGTCGGACTTCACCGCATGCTTCTGCAGCAGCTGTCTTTATGATATCCTTGAATTTATTCCAGATGGTTTCCAAGTCATCAGGTCGTTCTTCTGTGTTGCTCACTGCTGTAGCAATAAGCCCCTGATATCTGGTCTTAATTTCTGGCTCTCTCAGCTTGTAGGTCATAATGCTCATTTCTCCTGCTCGTTTACTTGGTTTCTTGCGTGATGTTGGGCAGTTCCTAGGCTGAGCAACTCTTTCAGTTGTTCGTTTGATTGTTAGCAGGTAGTGATCACTTCCAATCTCTGGCCCCCTCCAGACTCTTGCATCTCGGACATATCTGAATGAGCTTCTCCGAACAATGGCATAGTCGATCACTGACTTCTCATTCTTTGTTGGTTCACATCTAGTGTATGCATGTATGCGCTTATGGGGGAACTTTGTGTTTGTAATGATCAGATTCTGCTCACTGCAGAATCTAAGGAGTCGCTTTCCATTGTCATTGAGAGTATCTTCTCCATATCTTCCGATAACTCCACCCCATCTAGCATGGTCATTTCCAACTCTGGCATTAAAATCTCCGAGCATGATAACTTCATCTAGGCAGTCATCCACTGTCCTTTGAAGCAGCTCGAAGAATTCCTCCTTGACCTCTGCTCTCTCATCCTCATTTGGCCCATATACTATGACCAGGTTGACTATAGTTTCTCCTTCTTTTAGTTTTACAACCATAATGCGCTCCGAGACAAAGTTCCATCCCTTGATACTATCTTTTTGATTTTGGGCCACAATGCAACCCACGCCCCCTTTAGCTCTTTCAGATGTAGGTACACCACTGTAGAGCAACATGTTGCCATCGAGATCCATGACTCCTTGTCCTTTTTTCTTCGTTTCCGTTATAGCCAGGATTTCTAGTTTTGCTTTCCTCATCTCTTCCACCAGCTCCTCTTCCTTCCCATTTATACTTCTTGTGTTCCAAGTTCCATAAGTCGTAGTCCGTAGTCCGTTCCAGTTCGTCGCCTTTAGAATCAGTCCGGTTTTCTCTCTTGTATTGCTCGTAATCATAGTTTAAGACAAACAGGTGATTGGCCTGTTGTGCCTTTGCATGGTGGAGGGGCTGCCTCCTTACGGCCTCCATGCAGGCCGCCCTCCATCTTTTTCATCCGGGCTTGGGACCGGCATAGGCGGAGTTTGACTTGTAAACAACATATTTATTTTTTTTTTGCGCTTGTTACAAAGGACTTTTTCGTGAGAGAAGAGGTAATATACGCATCTGGCTTGTGATTTGAGATGTAAAAATACAACATTTCTGATTAGAGCCTTGTCATATAGTAGCAGCTTAGATGTGAGCCAAATGTTGCCTTATTAATTAAGCGCCTTGTGAGTTTACCGCACTGTGAATTTCACCTCGTCAAGAAGACAGCCAGGCAAGCCAGAATAAAGAGTAGGATCAGGATTCTACTTTAAAGGACCAGACAAGTTTGAGCAACTTGTGGATTTACAGAACGACAATTCTATCTTTATTAATACGGAAAGCCCGGAATCCTAGGAACCTGAACACTAAGTCATAGTTGGAATCTATTGAAAAGTAAGACCCCAGACTACGTGTAAGAGGCATTTTAATCAAGCTGCCTTAACTATTTCTCTGAGCCAAAAGTCTGTATTACCAAAGATATTTTGGGGTAAGGGGTAGATTTTATAATTCTATATTTTGCATTTATTAACATGTAAGAATTGCTAATGGATGTCCTAGTCATATGAGGCTGGCGACCTCAGCACATAGAATGATGGTTTCATGAACCACCACTGCAAGAGCTGGTAACTGCTTCATGCGGTTTCTCATAGAGAACCAAAAGCAGAGGTAGTCCCAAGTTCCATATAGAGAAAGGAGTGGATGGGGATAGAACCAATGTACATACTTATTATATTAAGCTTTTCAACCAGTGCATATGTAAATGTAAACATGTTTAATTTAAATGCAATGGATTGTTTCCGCTCACTGGGATTAATATTAATGCGCAGAGAGGTAAAGTTCTGATGCAGATGGGGTGATGGAACGTGTTGCGGCCAGTATACTTGATCAGTGACGAGAGTGAACCAGTCCATAACCTGCAAAGAACAAGCATTGGCTGGAGCAGAAACCAACAGACATCTTACAGACAGCTTGTTTAAGATGCCTCTTATGCACGGCCTGGGGTATTACTTTACACTAGGCTCTCACTCTGACTTTGCGTTCAGATTGCTAGGATTCCTGTTTTCGTTGTTAACGTAAGTAGAGATGTCCTGGGATATATATCCACAAGATGCTCAGACAAGGTCCGGTCCGATAAACGGAACTCTGATCCTATTCCTTACTCTGGATAGCTGGCTGCCTTCCTGACGAGGGGAATTTCACAGTGCTCTAAAACGGCGAAAGTGTCAGATTATAGTGCAACTTTATTTCCGTCGATTATCGTTCCTCTTTACGCTCACAACTTCCTACATTATCACAAATAATATCTTCGTAACAGTTCTGTCCGGAAGCGATCACAACATTTCGGTCGTATGACCGGCGCTCCCTGTGCAAACACAAACACCTGGTGTCACTACACGAAAATGACTGGCGGCCAATCTGGTCTTACCTATATCAACTCTCAGCGAGGATGGGCAGGCAAACACGCTGACGAATTATTACAGGAAGAAGAGTAAACAATGACTCGAAAATACCAAATATGGTCCGGGGTAAGAAAATAGAACGTGAAAAGCACAAAATGAATCACGGGATGGCACAAGAAATGAAAAGTTTCGGAGTCATTCTGTGACAGCTACGAGGGACTTCTTGTGGGCACCAGACTTGACCAGTGACGAGAAGAACCAGTTTACAACCTGCAAAGAACAAGCATCGGCTTGAGCAGAAGCCATCCGACATCTTACTGGCAGCTAAGTACCCAGTCAGAGCTGCCAAGTCAACTCTTAAGAAAATTTGTCAAAGCCATATCCAGATCATCACCAGTGATGAATCTTTAAAGGAATAGTCATATAGTATCGCATCCTTATTTATTTTACATTGTTAACTATAATGGATTATTAAATTTGTTATCTGTATACATAAAAATTTAAAGTTGATTTAGTCATTTTGAGTGAACTGCACCCGTATGTCTCATTCATTTTAAAAACATAAAATAGAACTATTGAAGTAATATTTTACTAATTTAAATCAGTTGGGGGCTCATCAAAACAAGCAAAATTCTTTCTGCTCATCGAAGGTCAGGGAAGATAGAAAGTTTACACGGCCTGGATCCTATCAGCCATAGTTCTTGACTTCTTATATTCCGATGAGGCTCCCTAGAACTGAAGCACCATTCTTTAATTCAAATCTCTGCCAAGAGTAATCTTGAGCTAAAGGTAGATACCCTTCAGTAGATACCCTGAAGTTTGGTCACTGTTGGACCATCACTTATAACACATAAGGAAGGGAAACCCGAGGCCTGTAAACAGTAAATAATTATTAGACAAACATAAAGGTATGTTTTCAGGCACAAGTCTAATATTTATGGACCATCACTGCAGAGCAAGGGGAGTAAATCACGTGACACAGATTTATAGTAACAGATAAACAGGTTTAATAATCACTTACTTACTTACTTAGTCGTTCCCCTTCTACCGTGAGGTGTAGAGGTAATAATCACTTGTGGGTTAACTTTGTAAAATATTTCTCATCATCGGATGATTTCAACTGTGGTGGGAAATTTTGGGAAATTTTGAAATGTTGTGTGGTTGCACTGTTATTTTACTTAGATTCCGATATGGGGTCGGTTGGCATCTGCTTTAGCCACAGTTGGTTCCCACATGTGTCTTGGTCTGTATGTCTCTCCAATAGTCAAGTCTGGTGGCTGTAGCACGTCTCATGCATTACATGCAATTTTCCATTCTTGCCTTTGATCATACAATCTGCTTGTTTATATTTCTCTGTTAGCTTATTTCTATTGTTGTTTAGGTACCTCACATTTCCTTCGGCTGCACTTTCTCTGCTCCAACTCATCAATATATTTCATCTTATCTCTTCTGATGTTTCTTATTTCATCATCGTTCACTCTTACTTATTCTTCATGAGTTTTTGCTTTAGAACTTCTGGTTTTGCTTCTGTTTTAAATTTGCTATCTTGCTATTATTGATAATTTCTATTGTTATCCATGTAGTGTATCGGTGTTCTTTATTCCCAGTACTTTTACACATGTCTCATTCCATATATTTTTGTCCGTTGCCAGTGGCCTTCTGTATGTGTTCATCTTCCAGCTGTTAGGAAACTTGGTATTAGTTATATATCGTGACCGTAAATTTGTCTCTGTTTTGTTGATTTTTTAGATATCCCACATTAAACTGGTGTCTATAAATATCTACTGTTATATATCTCTTGCGATAACATCTTTATTTTGGCTAATAGAAGATGGTGATCTAATGCCACATCAGCACTTCATCATTCTTTTACGTCATGTAATGATGATCTGAATTTCTTGTTGATGATTATATTATCTATCTGATTTTCTGTTTTGTGGTCTGGTGATATCCATGTTAGTTCATGTATTCTTGTATGTGGAAACATGCTTCCTCCTAAAAAACCAGTTGATTTGAAGCACAGAGGGGTTGTGAATAATTCTCCATTTTCGTTCATTGTTATTGTTGAACAGAATCGACATCAGTGCACTCCGGGCAAACCCATAGATGCTCAGTCTCTCTCTGTATATGTCGAAAAATGTGAGCTTACTGTAATTGTAGCTCGCTGGTGGTATACACGACGGACGCATCCTCTCATACGTCCATCTCTACTAGCCTTACGTTTGATGCCATATTCCAACAGTCTTAACCTTGATGATTCATCTATTGCAGTGTCATTCTCTAACAGGCAATCATTAATTGTTCTCAGTATATCTCCCTTATCAATATCCAGTGTCCCCATTATGGGTGTTGTTTATGCTAGTCTGTCAGCTCTCTCATTACCGTATACCCCTGCATGACCAGGACAGTAGATCCAGACCAGCTCCTCCAGACTCGAAGCTTCTATGAATGTTTTCGATTCATGCCGTAGCCAACCATTTTTAACCTTTCGAAGCATGGACTGAGAATCTGACACAATGACTGCCTTTGTTAGTGAAGATTATTTCCAGTCAGCGTGTTCCAATGGTTTCTTCAAAAACGCTACTGGATGTTCCTAAACTGCATCAATGGAGATGTATTATTGCATTTGCATTATTTAAAATTTCAAGATGTTTTTCTGTTTGTTTATTGCCACATATAGGCGTTTAGCAATTGGATGTTCAATAGGGAGTACGATATTGCGCACGGGCCGTTCCAAACTAACTGTCGTTCGCTATGGTTTCCCAGTCAAAGGACACAGTCATTCATAGCCTTTAGGTTAACTAACAACAGGCAGAAATTTTGTATTGTATTTGCCACTGAGTTATAAGTCAAGAGGTATTTCATTTCTTTTTTTGTTTGTTTAAGAGCTTTTCACTATTTCGTAGTTTGTGGTAACGCAAATTATCGTAGCTTTGAGAAGTTTTCACTCATGTGATGTTTATGAAAATTCACCGTGCTTATATACAATTCAGGAGTTTTTAAGTGAAGGGTGGTAGTTTGCTGAGTGCGGCAAAGTTGATAAGTGCAATGAAGTGTTAATATGCGGATATGTGAAGAAGAAAAGTATTGAACATTGTTCAAGTGTAAAATTTATTAGATCATTTGCTAGACTACTGCACTTTCGTTTCCTGTTATCTTGGACTATAAAGATAATTGTTTTTGTCATTTTTAGTGTTTGCTGTTACAAATTATTGGGAATTAGCATGTTTGTTATTTTATATAGAGGTCCATAATATCCTGTTGGATTGTTGTTTATGTAATAAGCCATAGCCTACTTGTTTTACTATTATTAATATTACTGCGGTTCCCGCTGCCGTTCACAGTTGTGCATGTTTCAGTGGATATGGTTTCCGAAAAATACAGGTGAGATACGTAGATTTTTTTCTTCCTCTATTTCGTATTAATTAATAGCTTTTTTTTTTTTTGCAAACTGGTTCTGTTTGTTTCTTTTCTTCCCCCTGTCTGAGTTTCCCTTTCTCTTTCTCACTTTGCATTTCCGCTGTTTTTTTGCCTCGCGTACTACCCATGTATGGCGTGTAGTTCACTGCGGTGTCTTAGGTAGGAGCTAATATTTTGACCGTCTTTAATTGTTTCAGATTTATAAAATATTTCCACAAGCTTATCTTTTATCGCCAACTCTAACTTGCTTAACTCTCAATTTGCCTGTCTCTTCTTTCTCTTCCAAACTATTTTCTTTTCGGTCAAATCGCTACCAATATCTTGTCGTAATTCGCACCAGCATGACCTTGTACAAGACTGCAGAATTCGAATTAACCGCAGAACAAACAAAGACCAGGCTAAAATCACACAAGGAGTTCAGATCAGATTTTGTCTTCGCTGCAGTGAAGGTTGACTTTCCAGCAAGGGTGATTAACCCTTTTTTCCCCATACCCCGTTGGCGGTTAGTAATCCTCCCCCAGTCGCGTACAAAGGGACGTGCGTGGAGGGCGGACCGACCCGGGTTACAGCCAGGAGAGGGGTACCATCCGGATACTTTTATGACAGTACTTACTGTTAAAAATATACTTGCAAGTATTATTCTTTATAGGAGGGGAGTGCCAAAGGTAGGATCCGCCCCAGGTGCCAAATACTTTAAGTACGCCTCTGCCTTCCCCTACCCTGTTGGCTGTTAGTAAACCTTCCCGTACCCTGCTGGCTGTTAGGAAACCTTCCCGTACCCTGTTGGCCGTTAGTAAACCTTCCTACACCGTGGTGGCTATTAGTAAACCTTCCCGTACCAGTTATTCATAATGAGAAGAAGTCAATTATAGAGTTTACCACATAGGCAAATGGACATTAATCATCAAACTCCATAATTCTCGCCGTTTGTGCGTCGGTCACATCTAGGGGACGCAACTGTGGTTGAAAGTTAGACATTAATTGTATTGTTTCCCTTATATGTACTCTCCCGAAAATAGTAACACTCAACGAAGAAAAGTCGCTGAATTGTGCAACACAAAGTGAGTGACAGCGATATATGAATAAAATGTAAGTTTTTGATTGTAGAACCCAGTTTCATTCCGGAAACGGATTTAACTCATCATTTTGTTAAAAATGACCTTAAAATATAAGTTTTAATGATTGTTCTTCAAGACAAAATTTTAATTCAAAGTATTGCAGACTTGTTGTTGGAGCTACTCGCTGGAAATGAAACGGTTTATTGGAGCATAGATACCATGATTTCCGATGATCCCAACGACGCAGTTGATTTTCCAACCGAGTTCCTTAACGAGCAGTGCCGATCAGGAATGATACCGCATTTGCTGAAATTAAAGGTTGCTGCATGTATCATGCTATTGCGAAATCTGAACGCAAAAAAAACGGACTATTGAATGGCACGCGTTTGGTCATAAAAGTCTTGCATCGGAATTCCATTGATGCAGAAATTATCACTGGCAGTAATAAGGGAGAACGAGTCTTAATTACTCGCACTGACGTAGAACTGAGCGAGCGCAGTTTGCCATTTAGGATGCGACGTCGTCAATTCCCAGTGATTTTAGTATTTGCAATGACGATCAATAAGGTGCAAGGACAATCTTTTGATCACGAAGGAGTTTTCCTTCCTGAACCTGTTTTCGGACACGACCAGCTCTATGTCGCCCTCACCCGAGGTACAAATCATGAAAACTTGAAAGTTTTTGTTAAAAACACTTCTTATCAAGGAACATTCTTTGAAAAAATCCACGCACTTTCACAAAAAATGTTGTCATCAAATAACTTTTATATTGAATTAAAAATATTTAAAAAATATATTACAGCTTTTGATTTACTTCCGTCATTATTGACGGGTTATTGCTAATAAGATAATCAATAAGCAGGTTTATTAAATTTTCACAAAGAAAACTTTTTTTCGGCCAACCAGCAACATTTATAAAAAATATCAGAACGTAGTTTAATGGCTTGAAATGAAAAACAGCGGGCCCTGTGTTCGATACGGCTTTAAAAAAGAATGTAGAGACGGAGTAATAAGGGTTAGGGGTAGGCTCCCGCTGATGTTTGGTTCTTTGCAGATAGATGACTGGTTCAATCGTCACTGATCAAGTCTGAAAGTTGTGACACGTTCCAAGAAGTATCAGGGAGTAATCAGAACGCTGGTCCAGCGTCTCTGAGACTCGTCAGATGATGGTGTCTAGCGTCGACTTCAAACCACTTATACTCTTACTTATTCCAGAGATAGTACCCTCAATTGGTACCACCGACTAATGTCACAAAAGAAGAGAACAAATACCATCTTGAGTATTATGTTTTCCCGACACACACTCACGTCCCCCCCCCCCCCTCTTTTCATTCCACCATTCCTATCTACCTAAGAACTTTACTATCTCTGAGAATTAATCTTAATCCCAGTGAGCGGGAAACTTTCATTACATTTAGATTGAATAGGTTTACATTTACCTCTACATTGTTTGAAAAGGTTAACAATATAATAAGTAAGTACATAATTGCTCTCATCATTCACTCCCTGCTCCATATGGAATTTGGGACTACCTCTGCTTTTGGTTCTCTATAAGAAACTTGCATAAAGCAGTCACCAGCCCTTGCAGGGGTAGTTCATGAAACCATCATTCTAGATGCTGAGGTTGCCAGCCTCGTATGACTTGGACATCCACTAGCAGTTTTCACAGATTAATATGCACTCGTCAATATATACATATTATTTCGCGTGTTAATAATGTACAACTCACCCCAAATTGTCTTTGGGATCACAGACTCCTGGCTCAGAGAAACAGTTTAGCAACATGTCTAAGATGCCTCTTACACGTGTTCTGGGGTGTTACTTTACAATAAGCTCCCACTTTGACGTCGTGTTCGGATTCATAGGATTCCGATTTTCCGTGTTAATAAAGGTAGAGTTTTTCTGGGATATATATAAGTCCTCAAGGTGCGGTCCGATAAATGAAATTCTGATCTTTTTCTTTACTCTGGCTGTCTGGCTGATCTCATGACGAGTTGAATTTCACAGTGCTTTACCCCAGCGAAAGTGTCAGGTTATATTGCAACTTTCGTCCCACGCACGTTGTTGTTTACTATTAGACCAGGCTCCAATCAGAAATTTTGTTATGTTTACATCTCGAATGCCTGTCAATAGTTTTATTCGTGCGTGGTTTGGTTGGGTTTATTCAAAAAAATTCCTCATAGGAAAATTCTGCGTCTTATTTAAAAGGTCACTTTCCAAATGTGGAATTGTTATATCCGTCGATTCGCGGTTATGATTGCACTACAAACCCCTACATTATCACAAATAATGTCTTCGTAACACTTCTGTCCGGAAGCTATTACAACATTCCGTCTTTCATGCGCACGTCTGTAATATGTCCGCAGACGGATAATTTATCTCCCCAACCTTGAGCAAACACCGACCCTCGTTTAACCATCTGGGCTGTGACTATTCACGACAGCAATTAGTGAATCACAATAGCCATATCAGCGCTAAATACTTGCTGGGCGTACGCCGTGTTAATCCGTCGCTCCCAAGTTTTGGTACACGAGAATTTTACCAACATGAATGTCGGTCAATATTGCATCACCTGTCTACTCTCTCAGCAGGGATGGTCAGGTAAACAGACAAGACGAATTATTACTGAGATGAAGCGCAAACAATGACTCCAAAATAACAGTACTGATGGAGAGGAAAAGAGATCGAACCCAATTATGTGACAGAGCGCTGGTCTTTCGCGGCAAAGGTGCCTGGCTCGAATCACGGTACCGACAAGCTCCAGCCTACTCAGCTGGAAATGGATTCCTGACTCTGCTCTTTGAGGAAAAGGCAGCGAGGAAAGGGATCTGGTCACCCCATCTCTCGATGCTGGACCTAGTATGGCGAAGTCTCTAACACTCCACTCCCCTACGGGAGTATCTGCTGTGGGCCTACCTTTACCTTTTACCCTCATGTGTAAAGGTATTTCTAGAATGTTCCCAACGAAACCAAGATAGCTAACTAAAACTAGCTTTATTCTTGAACTGCTTAAGATAGGACGTGATTTTTTTGTTTGAAGTGAAGTTAACATTTGGTTTTGGTAAAATATCATTCAGGTTGAATTGTCCACCACTCTGTCGTGAAACATAAGGAAGCAGATTGTCCGGCAGATATAACAGTTACAATAACGCTGCATTTATTCCAAATTCTAAATACTCTGAAACCTGAAAAATGGCATGACTTTATCAAGTACGATCTTTATTGGTTCTAAAGTAAATCCCCACAGCTACTGGGTTGCCGACCGCTGCTTTACGCCGTTGACAAGCTTCCCGTGCCGCCTTGGAGTAAGCAAGGAGGGAATGTTTAAATAAGCTATCAACAGGTTTTCTTAAAGTGTGTCCTTGTGAGGGTGTCGTGAAACATTCTAAATCCACATATATAAATTAAAAGGTAAATGTAAAGCCTAACACATAAATTCAATAAAAGGAAAGAGAAATGGTAAAAGTACAGTGCTGTCACAATGGCGTACAAAAATCCCCCTTGTTTTCTACTTCGTCTGCAAATTGTAACGTTTCACGTTGATAGTAAAGCCTACTGCATCACTACACGCTTTCTACAATAAAACGTGTACTGTATTTCTAAGAAAACCTTGAGCTAGGCACACTGCGTAATGACCTAAATTAATACTTCCATTAATTTCATTTTATACACTACGTTAACATAAACGGAAGGACAGATGGAATTAGGATAGAGAGAGTGAGGGCCGAAAGCAGGAACGCATGCAACACTAACACGCGTCTCGCGATATATAATTAATGCCACCCCAAGCGTAAGGCCAGAAGCACTAACTTTATTCAAATAGACAGTGATAAAAAAACACTACAACTACGAGAGTTAGGTTTAAAAACCTGTAAAATGCTTATTGGGAAACATGACATTCTACTGTTTTATGTCTGAAATCCTGACATTAGTATGACAGAACAGTCGAAAAGGCAGGACAGGTGGCGGTTCTAAATCGATCAAAATAAAATAAAAATAAAAATACACGACTATCCTAGAAGAAAATGCATATTTTGAACGCAGCCCCTTAGCCCCATTAAATTTATATATTTGGATTTCTTAGGACTTGCTGACAAAGAATATGTTAAGTGTTACGCACATAGTCTAGGAATTAACAAATTATAGACAAAAGAAAATAGTGAGGGTGTCAGACAACACCAAATAATAATCGCACAGTGGCATTGTTACACCCCCCTAATGTAGGAGTATCGTCATGGCCAATGACTTAAATGGCAGCACTGATAACGTATTGGTTTGGTGGATATTGATTATCTGCTAACGTTACTGTTGTGTTGTGGATCTGGTAATGTCTACAGTTGATACCTACATATACGCCACACAGGCAAACACTGTAGAAGTCTACTGGTAAGCGATGCACAGGTTCTCGATACAAATAGACCACGCCCACTCCAGGGCTATTTCTAAATACGTGTTAAGTTCCCTGTCACACTTGTAATATTAAGTGCGTGTGTTGGTTTAGTCGTTTACACCACAGGTACGTACACAAGAGTCATGGATGGTTGTAAACGACTGGTGACATTTCATATGGGTTTATTCACGTCACAACACATTGATGAAATACACATAGAATACCGTTCACAGCACAACACAAGATATAAATTACCACATAAGAACTGCGCACTCGGCAGCTACAATGATATCATGATTCATGGCCTAAAGTACTCTTATTAAACTCAGCGCTATAAAGAATCCTCAATAACAATCCTCTCACAGGAGCTATCATGATTCATGGCCTAAAGTACTCTTATTAAACTCAGCGCTATAAAGAATCCTCAATAACAGTCCTCTCACAGGAGCTATCATGATTCATGGCCTAAAGTACTCTTATTAAACTCAGCGCTATAAAGAATCCTCAATAACAATCCTCTCACAGGAGCTATCATGATTCATGGCCTAAAGTACTCTTATTAAACTCAGCGCTATAAAGAATCCTCAATAACAATCCTCTCACAGGAGCTATCATGATTCATGGCCTAAAGTACTCTTATTAAACTCAGCGCTATAAAGAATCCTCAATAACAATCCTCTCACAGGAGCTATCATGATTCATGGCCTAAAGTACTCTTATTAAACTCAGCGCTATAAAGAATCCTCAATAACAATCCTCTCACAGGAGCTATCATGATTCATGGCCTAAAGTACTCTTATTAAACTCAGCGCTATAAAGAATCCTCAATAACAATCCTCTCACAGGAGCTATCATGATTCATGGCCTAAAGTACTCTTATTAAACTCAGCGCTATAAAGAATCCTCAATAACAATCCTCTCACAGGAGCTATCATGATTCATGGCCTAAAGTACTCTTATTAAACTCAGCGCTCTAAAGAATCCTCAATAACAATCCTCTCACAGGAGCTATCATGATTCATGGCCTAAAGTACTCTTATTAAACTCAGCGCTCTAAAGAATCCTCAATAACAATCCTCTCACAGGAGCTATCATGATTCATGGCCTAAAGTACTCTTATTAAACTCAGCGCTATAAAGAATCCTCAATAACAATCCTCTCACAGGAGCTATCATGATTCATGGCCTAAAGTACTGTAATTAAACTCAGCGCTATAAAGAATCCTCAATAACAATCCTCTCACAGGAGCTATCATGATTCATGGTCTAAAGTACTATAAATTTATATCTATCTCCACCTGATATATTAAAAGTAATTATTGTAACATAACAACTAATGAGTATGTGCATAGGGCTGGCAAACTCATCATGTACAAAACTATTCTACCCAACACATCTGTAAAACAAAACCAAAAAAAAAAACTGCAAGTTCTACACCAGAGTATAAAAAATAGGCATAAGTTTGTAACCAGTAAGGTTAAATATAAATCTGCTCATTGCATTCATGAATAGTAAACAACACGTCACTACCATCTAACACACTACATATTATCCAAAACACAATAGTATAAAAATAGCATCGAAATGAACTAATTTATAATTAAAACAGTCATACATATCAAGAAAAACAATAGACATCAAATGATGCGTAAAAATGATGATCATAGTATAACAACCTATAATGATCTATGCAATAGAATACATTAACATCTACTGTCCTAATAAACAAACAAAAAAGAATCAAACGCAAAAAAAATCTCCATAGGTCTTGCCGACATCTCATAAACACTAGGGGTAAAACGTCGAATCCATAGTTAGCACGCTGATATGTTTCGCTTGAGAAAACACTCACTCGGGCACAATGTTGACCTATATTCTTGCCGCTACCGTAAACAGAAGTTAACGTAAACAGGAGCGCTGACCCATATCAAGAAGTCGCCTCTGTTCAAAAAATACAAATGAAAATTCCATTTTAATGAATGGTGAAATTTACTACGAACAACGGAGAGGTTAAACAAACAATTACCCCGCACTGTGGTTCGTGTGGAAATCTGGTCACCCCACTATGTCATCGACTCTTCGTTTATGTTCACAACAACGTGCTGCTCTTTCAAAATCAGAAACATAACAAGCAGTAGTATTTGTGACATCATTATCATTGCTACTTTGCTTAATAACAATGCTTATAGGCTCATGTCGAGCAAAATTAGCATAATTGCTCTTATTATTCGTCGTTTGATCAAAATATTTATCATCATTTCCTCTTTGTTTGAGACTATTATTATGTCTATAATCCCAGTTAGACTTGTTATGATTACCGTTTCTACTCCGCACAAAAAATCTGTCAGAAAAATTATTGCACGACTGAAAACTCTTCTTGTATTTGTCTGTACCATTATTTTCAAAATTCTGAGAATTAAACTGTTGAGATACATTAACTTGTCTCTTATCTCTCTGAGAAGGAAAATTATTATCATATGAATTTCCTTGGTACTTTCTAATCTTAGAAACATCTCTCCTACAAAAACTCTTTCCATTCTTTTCTTTGACAATATGCTTGTTTGCAGTATCATCTGCAGATCTATAAGTATCTTTATCGTCACGCCTATAATGGGTTTCATCCTTGGAACCACTACTTATAACTTTATCCCTTGTTATCATCTTATGAGAACTTCCAAAATCAGTTACTCGTTTAATCTTTAGGCTTTTAGCTTGAAATCTATCAGGACTGACTGTTACCTTATCATTCTCTCTATTACACTTCCGCCAAGATTCGTTGCTATTGGAAGCAGAATCAAAAGACCTTCGAAAGTTATATTTTCCTCGAAAAGATATTTGTCTATCACATCTAACCTTTCTATCCGCAAAGATTGTATAGGGCTGGATCTTTGCTTTTTTTTCTGTTGGTAAACAACTTTCTGTCTAGCATTGTCCACATTTACAGAAGACCATATTCCGCTGTTTAAAATAACATCGAGTAGACCCTGTACCCTCTTTGTACTTTCTGCAATTTCAACACTTTTTTGTGAAATTTCTTCACTTAATTTCCTATTTAATTTGTCAAATATCAAGACTTTACTTCTCTCCTCTGTTAACAATCTCTCAATCTTAATCATCTCCTCTCTCTCAGTCGTTAACTCTTCTAATTTGTCTTTCTCATCCTTTTCTTTATTTGCTCTAGTTTGACATGTTTCATTACCTAATTTCTCACATTTCTTATCCTGAACTTTTAATTTATCATGTATATCTTTCTTTTCTTTCAGTTGGCAACTGATAATATCATTATCCTCCAACACCTCATGAAGCATATTTATGTAAGTCTCTTCACGAACATTGCTCTCAATCTTTAATATGTCATACATTTCTTTTTTCTCTTGAACTTCCTGTCTGAGATTACCAACTTCGTCATCTTTGTCTTTCACCCGAATTTCCAACTCTTTGTTCTTGTTCAATGCTTCATCTAACGCCGCATGTACTTTAGTAAGTTCCGTGTTTGACTTATCTAACTCATTTGCGAGTTTAGAGACTGTTTCGTGTAGTTTACTCACTTCAGTAGTAACTTTTAAACAATTGTCCCTTTCCCGTAGGGCACTCTGTTTGTTGACTTTTATTTGTTTCTCACTTCCTAATTCCTTTTTATGCTCACCAGGAATACCGTTGTGGATCATTTTGAATATATTTTGCATTATCTGTCCGTGTTCAAGTTCAATATACTGTTGTAAAAACACACGAAGGTGCTGTAGCAAATCAATCAAATCCTTAGCCATTATTGAATTACAAAGAAGCTTAAAGTTATGTTCAGCAAATAACTTTAGGGATACTGACACATTAACCAACAAATCGTCCATGATCCATACTCCAAGTCTTGGACCTCTCAATCCCTTTTCATCTCTACCTATTAACAATGCACTCTCCAACATAGGCCTTATATCTGCAGGATTATTATCAAAATCCATGGTGATTTAATCACTCAGTTAACTATATATCTATATCAGTATAATTATTAATGTCGCAAGTTTATGTTTCAAGAAGTTCTGACAATTACCCTTCCATTTCACACAGTTCAGTATGTATACCAAAAATATTATTCATAACTTTGTATCATCAATTCCTCTTCCATCTGAGGGAAGTCAACATATATCATACAACCATCAATACTTAGCATCAATACTAAATCCTAATAATATGTCTATATAGAATTAGACAACAAAAACAACAGATTTCAACAGTATAGGAGATGCAAAGCACAGGAAGGCTCGTTGACATAGTTAAGGCGACACAGTTCACACCACAAACATAACTACTTATCTTGAATGAAAATTCTTCTGTTCCTTTCCGTTAACACCCTGGATATCACAAAGTTCAATGGTAAAACAATCGACAACAGAAAGGCATTGGAACTTGACACCTTGATTCCGCTCAGGTCCTCGATTCAGCACGCTACGTGCTAACACACCGCACAGGAAAGCAGGAAATGGGTCACCGTCTGTCAATTTCGTTGAAAGGAGGTACACCGCTCGTTCATACTGCCAGATGATTACTTGTACTGGTATACAGACGCCACTGTATATCATGACATCTCATAATCTTGAGTAATAAATTTCTTGACTTGCGAGTTGCGACTTGCGACTTGAGTTAACAGTTCCCAGTTTAACTGATACTGAATAAGTTTTCCTTGGGCCTGGATACAGCTCTCAAATGTGATGTCTGTCTTTCATATACTAACGCCACTCAGGCTACATGCTAACAGTTGTGAATTAATATCACGCGAATTTCGCGGGTGTCTGATCCTATAAAACTAGCACACCACTGTTACACCCCCCTAATGTAGGAGTATCGTCATGGCCAATGACTTAAATGGCAGCACTGATAACGTATTGGTTTGGTGGATATTGATTATCTGCTAACGTTACTGTTGTGTTGTGGATCTGGTAATGTCTACAGTTGATACCTACATATACGCCACACAGGCAAACACTGTAGAAGTCTACTGGTAAGCGATGCACAGGTTCTCGATACAAATAGACCACGCCCACTCCGGGGCTATTTCTAAATACGTGTTAAGTTCCCTGTCACACTTGTAATATTAAGTGCGTGTGTTGGTTTAGTCGTTTACACCACAGGTACGTACACAAGAGTCATGGATGGTTGTAAACGACTGGTGACATTTCATATGGGTTTATTCACGTCACAACACATTGATGAAATACACATAGAATACCGTTCACAGCACAACACAAGATATAAATTACCACATAAGAACTGCGCACTCGGCAGCTACAATGATATCATGATTCATGGCCTAAAGTACTCTTATTAAACTCAGCGCTATAAAGAATCCTCAATAACAATCCTCTCACAGGAGCTATCATGATTCATGGCCTAAAGTACTCTTATTAAACTCAGCGCTATAAAGAATCCTCAATAACAATCCTCTCACAGGAGCTATCATGATTCATGGCCTAAAGTACTCTTATTAAACTCAGCGCTATAAAGAATCCTCAATAACAATCCTCTCACAGGAGCTATCATGATTCATGGCCTAAAGTACTCTTATTAAACTCAGCGCTCTAAAGAATCCTCAATAACAATCCTCTCACAGGAGCTATCATGATTCATGGCCTAAAGTACTCTTATTAAACTCAGCGCTATAAAGAATCCTCAATAACAATCCTCTCACAGGAGCTATCATGATTCGTGGCCTAAAGTACTGTAATTAAACTCAGCGCTATAAAGAATCCTCAATAACAATCCTCTCACAGGAGCTATCATGATTCATGGTCTAAAGTACTCTTATTAAACTCAGCGCTATAAAGAATCCTCAATAACAATCCTCTCACAGGAGCTATCATGATTCATGGCCTAAAGTACTGTAATTAAACTCAGCGCTATAAAGAATCCTCACACAGGAGATAATGGCCTTTAAAGACTGCACACTGCAGTTATAAACATTTCCACAATAATCGAAACTGCAGGTTTATACTACGCTGTACCCACAGCGAAAAATCCGTCGACATTTTAAATTCAGCACTGTACAGGCATTTCACACTTCCCAAAAACACTGTCCTCCTACCCGGTAAAACGCCCGGAACACTCTCCCTAGATAACACACTCGTTCCGCTCAAAAGCAGACACGAGACTTTCTCACTGTTCACACAACACAAAACAATTGCGGGCTAGCAGCGAGCTTCTCTCACCCAACTCAAAACAATACAGAATAACTATATCAGCGCTTTTCACGCTGTCTGTAATCTGTCTCTCGAAACTATCACGAGATACTCTCTAAATAATTCGATAGCTAACAAGCAACTAAGTGCTATAACTCAAAATCTATTTCAACTACTAACATACTCTAGTTTACTTCCCCTTACACTAAAACTGTTCGTTACAGGCATGTTTTGAAACCACTATTTTACGGGAAATGGGCCACCATGTAAAATCCTATTTGATTGGTTAGAAGTAAATGTAAGGCTAAACACGATTAGTCGGACTACAACTACTAATTTTGGTTGTTAGGGGAAACGTGAGAAGGGTAAAATTTTTTGAAAAGCTGTGTAAACATGGCCCGATTGGTTAGACCCGCCAATATAGTCAATTAGGAGCGTCAGTTCAGTGCCACATTTTAAAATAAACATACTAAGAAACAGTGCGTTGAGATCCAGATCATATTTTTCTAAATAAAAGTCTGGGACAGAGGCAGATCGGAATTTATGCCATATTCATCGCCAGTCAACGTAATTGTGTATTATTTCCATGAATTGTGGTAAGCTTGACATATTTGATATCTTTTTAATGAAAATTGAATGTAAGTTGATAATTTATGTCTGTATATGTGTGTGGTTCAGTAGAAAACATGAGGCAAAGCCTAGATACGGCTCCAACCTGAACAGAACGTGTCGGAGAAAAGAAAACTGCATGGAATTGCCAAATAGTACACTGACACCTATCCTATTGACTAGAAAGAACTAATGCTGGAATTGCAGAGGCGTAGTAACCATTAGGGAGGAGTATACTGGTGTAAATTGTTTCAGATGAAGCTAGCAGTTGGCCTACCGCTCTGAACTCAGTGTTTGTTATGTATTGTGTTCAGTGTGGAAAAAGATTATAAATTAGATCTGAAGTAGGAGGTACAACCTTCTTGTTTCAGGGACCGTGGTCCTAAGTTAATGAAGCAGCACCTGGTCTGAGTTTTGCTGAATCCAGAGGCTGACAGCATACTCCTTGGTCCAGATAGCGACCAGTGAGGTGTCTCCAGAACACAGGAAGCAATCGAGCAGAGGAGTCTTTTCCTGCCGCCATCACGAAAGATAAGCTTCTGTGGCCAGAGTAGCTCAACATTATGTGCCCCCCCCCCCCCCCTCAAAAAGTGACAGTATATTTAACACAGAGGGACAATAAACTGGTTCAAATGACAGGAACTGTGAACTTTTCCCAATACTATTTCCAAGATAATCAAACACTTGAAGTCATGATGACAAACAACGACCTAGCTTGAAAAACAAAACCAGTATTACCTCATATTATTACTTCACAACTTACACACATAGGATAAGAATAATAAAATATGTCAATACAAAGATTATATTTATAAACTGTGTACATACTACTTGTAATTACATTTGATTGTGATTCCTGGTTCACTGTGTAGTTGAATCAGGATATCCATTATTGAAAAGAATTATTACATATATATTTGAAACTTCACACTTGACTCATTTAAGATAGTCTTATAGAGTGTTATATGTATGTGAGTGTCACAGTGTTGTAAAGTGTTGTGGAATAAATTAAATTGTTTATCTGTTGTTGTTGTGACTTACACTTCATCATTTTCATAACCCTAGACATTTAACGTAGTCATCACAATATTCCAGAATAATTCTGACTGAGGTATAAATGTGGTAGCAAGTAAGGTCATCTGTAATACACCACACTTATTAGATACAGATACCTTCACAGCTGATCTCAGTCAGTACACTAAGTCCCCTATAAATATTTATAACATCCCATTTTACCACAGAGGGTATTGTCTCCCCCGCTCTGCATTAGTGGTCTAACAATGGCCAAACATAGAGCATAATGATGAGGATCTTCAAATGTATCAACCATCGCTCAAGAGTACACTTAGCAGAGATATAAATAGAAGAATGATGCTTCTACTTAAGGATTTTAGAGAAAATCAAGCGTAACAAAAGAAATCATCTAAGCAGTCATGAACTTATTATTCTCCCGCCCCTTCTGTAAAGTAATTTATTCGCTCGTATTTCTGAGCCCTCAGCTGAATGTGATTCAGCAACTATTAATTTAATAGCGCTATATGTTTATATATTTAAAACAATATGAGTCATATGGGTGCAGACATACAATTCACTCAATAGTGATTAATCCAACTATAGATTCAAGGTTACAGATAAATAGGTTTAATAATCACTTAAATAGTCGAACAAGATTACAATAAATAGTTATTTATTTAAAAAAATGAAGCACTGATATTTCCCTCTTTCTAATTCCCTGGGTACTTATCATGTTTATCCAACTCTCGACTTCACAGATCTATCACTGATAATATCTTCCAAGATGTTTCTTTCTTGTAGTTGATTATCACAACAAAGTAAATCTGCCGGACGTATTACATCACTGTTTGTGTCTTAGTCTTTAACAAGATTGTCATGGTGTGACATCCCAGTGAAATAGGCCGTTTATGTGGGCACGTCATGTTTGCGAACTGACGCCTTATCTCCAAATACAGTCTGTCATCCATATTGGAACCCCTGAGCAACCTAGTTTGTGGCAATCATCTGCAATCTATGACCCCGTATCGAAGGTTGTTTCTACCTTTGCCGACAAAAACGTCTGGGTTTTCACCCTATGCCATCTTGTGCAAAGGTAATTCGGCTTATCTTTCACTCATCCATCTAGTGTTGACAATACGAATATCGTCATAATCTAACAAACACATCGAGCAGTCACGTAAAACCGGGATGGTGAGTAAAGAAGTAGGAAAGATATGAAAAAATAGCCTTGGTCGATGAGAGTGAAAAATGGCGATAAGGAGCGGGTGAGAAAAAAGAAAAGGAAAGGCGCAGAAGTAAGTTAAAGGAGGTCACAGGAAAATGTAACGATCAAAAATTTGACTCGTCACAGTCCTATCCATCTCCAGCGTCTTCTTCTTATTTCTTGTTCCATTGGCGCTTGTCTAGTTCTTGTCATTAATTCCACATTAGTGACCTTGACACACCACTTCAATCTTTCTTTTCTACGCAAGCACCCATTTATGAAAGTCTGTAGCTTTTTTGGTTGTTGTTTTTGTTTTTCTCCATGTTTGAGTGCCATACAATAGGACTGACTTGACATTTGAATGGAAAATTCGGATTTTTGTGTTGGCTCAAGTACTTGCCTCTACTTCTTTAGTTCAGAGTCCATGTTTTGGCAGAAAAATGAAGTGTTTATGTAGCACTTATATCTTATAACTCTTTGACGCTGATCGCAATTTTTGCTGTTTCGCGTCTGCTGTTTCCTGTTGTTGCTGTTACGTGTCCCAGATAAGGAAACTCTCACATCTATCTTCAAGTATCTCGTAATCCAAGCTTACATTTTAACGTTGACTTGTCATTTGTGACGTACAGAGGGAGGAGTACATACAAATGTGACAACTGCATGAATGTGGTGTCCTGTTTAACCAGCTTCTACTGGTTAATCTATTTATCTCAGATGAACCTGTACACAAAATCATTTTATCTCAGGGGGTAATCAGCAAAGGAAATTCTTCACATAATTTATACCAAATATTTTCTACAAGCCTTACATTTGTTGACACCTGATTTGTTATAGTAATATGCGTGTTCTTTTGTTTTTATAAAATATATTTTAATCAGTTGTAAATATGTCTATAATGGTCGTCTATACATAACGTTTTGCCGTTTTTAAATACGCCCTCAACCCACCAAATTTCGTCACAAAACTCGAGATTCCACCAATGTTGTGACAGACAAATCCCTTTTATCCCCCTTAATTTTTATTGTATTACTGAAAAGAAAGAATGTAATCGAAAGAAAATTAGTTAACTAGTGTAGCCAATATAACAATCTTTTAAGTTAAATAGTGTTTAATTAACCAGACTTTTACAAAGACTGCATTACTAGTCAAATGTTGCTAAATTTGTTTACAATATCACACATTTTGACTTTCAAACAATAAAAACTTAAATAAATGTTAAGTAAACACGTCAGTAACTTCAGTTCTTAGTTATGTTAACGTTTCACAAAATAATGTTCAAGTTGATGGCAAATCCATACAAAATTTAAGTACTTAAAAACTTAAGTCCGTATCGTGGAATTATTTCTCTTCATTATCATTATCCTACGGCAGAGTTAGATGCTCCCCTACTGAACGAACTAGAAATAAATTTGCTTACATGTCAGCATCAGGAATGAGAACTGCTTTGTAATGGTATCATCAGGTTTCCTCGGTCTATGTTCTATCCATCACCAGCGACCTCTTCAGCGTCAAAGCTGTATTAGAATAGATGTATATAAATGGTATGAAAACGACAGTGCTATAAGTTGTAAGGAACCGTCAAGATGGGTGCTTGTGTAGAATAGAAAGATTGAAATGGTAGGACAAGGTCCCATCTAGGCAACTGGCGACAAGGACCGTTCTAGTGTGGACCAAGAGATGAGATGAAGACGCATGTGATGTATAGAACACCTACTGAGTAAATCTGCTGATAGCATTATAAGGTATTTCTTGTTCTAGAATCTCTCAGATAAGAAGAGCGGAGGTAGATTGAAAAACACAAAGAGAAGAGAGCTGATTACAATTGATTAAAATATATTTTATAAAAACAAAAGAACACGCATATTACTATAACAAATCAAGTGTCAACAAATGTAAGGCTTGTAGAAAATATTTGGTATAAATTATGTGAAAAATTTCCTTTGCTGATTTCCTCCTGAGATAAAATGATTTTGTGTACAGGTTCATCTGAGATAAA
The DNA here is from genome assembly GCA_024509875.1 of Oreohelix idahoensis. Classification (NCBI taxonomy): domain Eukaryota; kingdom Metazoa; phylum Mollusca; class Gastropoda; order Stylommatophora; family Oreohelicidae; genus Oreohelix; species Oreohelix idahoensis. Next base: position 129,548 of record JAMPIV010010386.1, on the reverse strand, counting down.
TAGATTAACCAGTAGAAGCAGGTTAAACAGGACACCACATTCATGCAGTTGTCACATTTGTATGTACTCCTCCCTCTGTACGTCACAAATGACAAGTCAACGTTAAAATGTAAGCTTGGATTACGAGATACTTGAAGATAGATGTGAGAGTTTCCTTCTCTGGGACACGTAACAGCAGCAAGAGGAAACAGCAGACGCGAAACAGCAAAAATTGCGATCAGCGTCAAAGAGTTATAAGATATAAGTGCTACATAAACACTTCATTTTTCTGCCAAAACATGGACTCGGAACTAAAGAAGTATCAATGCTAATGATAAGAAAGTCGTGAGATAAAAAACCTTGAGCTGATTGCACGGAACAGGAGAACTTAGCAACGTTTGTTGAAGGCCTATGCTCCTGGGGGCGCTGAACAGTAGTGAGTGTACCGTCAATAGGTGGGCAGAAACTAGTCTGTCAGCCTCAACTATTATAATTTGTCTGTTGTAAATATAGCTAAATAAATCACATCTGTCTGTGACACATAATGTATACCTTTTTTTGTTCAGGCAACCGAAGATAAACACTGCCAAACTAACGTATGTCAAGTTTCCTTCACAAATGTTGTTACAGCGGACGACGTAGTGGCTTTCGTTTCTCACCTAATGGCTTTTGATATTGAATAACTAGGATCCTTGTGTTTTGCTATGCAGTGTACACAGGCTTTACGAAAGGGGGGAAAAGGGGGGGGGGGGGGGTCAGGGCCATTTGGCCCTAGCCTCACCTCATGGGGGAAAGGGGGGGGGGGGTCTCTCACTTCAGCCGATGATGATCCACCACTTTTTACCCGTCTTCCCAAACAGTGAGGGGCCTCACAATGTGAAATGGCCCGGGCCTCATCTGAGCTATAGGAGGGGCTGATTGTACATCACTGTCTTTCTCTGTCTAAGGAGGGGCTGATTGTACATCACTGTGTCTTTCTCTGTCTACTATCTCTCTCTCTCTCTCTCGCTTTCTGTCTCTCTCTCTTTACGATTCTTCTCCAAGTTTCAGTAGGCCCGCATTGTGTTTCTTATACCTCCTCCTGCCTCCTGGTCGCTCCTAGCGGCGGAGCATATAGCCAACAATGTAGTAGGTTCTGGAGAGTTTACTAACTCATTCGCTCCTTGAGTAGCATAGTCAATATGCAAGCATAGTTTCTCCGGAATCCTTCACCAAGCATATTTATTGATGCCGTCTACAGTGTGGTTTCTGTTGCAATAGTTTTACTTGTCAGGTTGCCATCACATCAAAACCTCATATACCACCTGTCTTTGAACATTTGTTTTAAAATATGTCATAGAGCGTCCGACTAATAGAGAGGTTAAAGCGCAGCAAAGGTGCCGGGTTTGATTCACGGTATTATCACGCTCCAGTCTACCCAGCTGTTTTCTCTTGAGTTAGGGAAGGAAAAGGCAGCGAGGAAGGAAACATGTTTCTGCACATCTCGACGCTAGATCTAGTGAAGTCTCCTACATTTCACTCCCCTAAGGCAGTATATGATATGGGACAATTAATATACGTCATAAGGTATATAAATTTGCCCCGTGAAATTGCCGGGGGTCTCTAACCCAACAAAGTAAGCACTAGTCTACTGTCTCATGAGAGAGAGAGGAAGGGCAGAATGTCAGACGGGCCTGCGTGCCCAATTCTTAACCCTTTGAAAATAAAGTTCGTTCGTTCGTTCGTTCGTTCTCAGGCATGTCGTAAAAGGCTACTAAAATAAGGTTGGCATGGAGCTGGAAACTTGTTGCCATACAGCAAATATCGTTAAGCAACCAGTGTATAAAATAACAGGCCCATCCTACAAGAAGGACTTAAGTTCAACAGTAAGCCCTGCAAACATTACATCACAACAACTACACAAAAAACACATTTCACGCCGTAAAGCTTTGAACACGAAATGAAGAACTTCTATAAACGTTATCTGCATACATCTTAAAATAGCAACACCTCATTTTACACCTTCACAGCAAAACTGAACGCACCAATCGCGATCAGCATAAGGTCTTGATATGTTTGTTTTCTGCCATGTTCCAAATACCAGACGCAGACTCGGGTAGAACTGCGAACACAGCGGCAAATGTGCAAATCATTCACATATGAAGATTTTCCTTAGAAAAAATATAGATATATGACCAAGACAGTGGGGAAATTTCAGCGAAAGCTTAAGGGTTAACAATGTGTGACCATCTGGATAAACGTAAAAGGCACAACCGTTATTCTAACACGTGTACGATTGAATACGTTTTGACAGAAATTGGGAATAGTAGATAGGAGGCCGCCATGTTCCCCGAGTGGCTATCCATGTTTACGCTACAGCAAGCCTTAACCCAACACCAATCGTGTTCCGAGATTTGTCAAAAATTATAACGTCCAAGAAACAATGAGGCCACATATTACAAACAAAGACCTAAAAAAAATTCCAGCTCCAAGTGAAACGCCGAGTATCGATAGATACGCAGACGGCCAACATGGTGGTTTGTTGTATATTGTTCCTCTCCTTCCGACGTTTCGGTGAAATACCCTACGCAGCGTATACGACACATGAACATATTTAAAAACAAAACAGGTAGTCCCAAAGGAGAATCTGCGTTAGGGGACGTCCCCATAAAGCTGCTGCTCTTTATTGAAGTGGGATGACCCGATCCCCTCTTTGTTGCCTTTGCCTTAACTCTCTTAAGAGCAGAGTCAATCCATTTTGTCACGGATTGCCTCCCCTGCTTTGCAGTAGTGGTCCAACAATGGCCAAAACTCAAGAGTATCTAAATGGGCCGTCAAAGGTGTTTATCTTCGTACAAGATTACTCTTGGCAGAGATGTAGATAGAAGTGTAGTGGCGCTTCTATCCCTTCGGAGCCTTCACAAGATAATTCAGAAGTCAAGAACCACGCGGCATAGCGCTGAGCAATGGTTAACTTATATTTGTCCGTCGCTTTTTGTGAAGGAATTAAGCAATGGTTTTTAGCCCGTTCAAGCCCCCAGCTGAGTTAGTTCAGCGAATTCCTCTTATAATGGTATAGCTCTGTTTAGAGGTAAATATATGTATATATATATATATATATATATATATATATATATATATATATATATATATATATATATATATATATATATCTTCTTCTTTGATCCTTAGCCGCCGACCGTCAAAGCAGTCAGTGGCCATCACGCCTTGTGGCGTCTTGTAGGGCAACAACAAATTGATTCCACTTTGCTCGGTCGGTGGCCATCCTTCGTACAGTGCCCCAACTCTGGTTCATTCTTTATATATATATATATTGTTCTGGCTCATACGGTTGCTTTCATACATATACAAAATTGAATCGACTATGATTGTTTAGTTTTAAAACAACAGGAAACAAATATAATAATCAATTAATATTAACAGCTTAAAATAAATAAAATGCTGGTGAATTTTATATTGGAATCAAATTTTCTCTTCACTGAGATTTAGGGTTAGGATATAGTTCAGAAAAATTAGGTCCTTTTTGCTGGTGCCTTTTTATAAGGACTTAACTTTTAGGTGAGTCCTGCAGCTGTGATTTTCGTCACTGCTTGGTGATGAGGGCACTTCTTCACACAACTTGTCCTATTTAGGCGGTTGATGTTGATTCCCTGCGTTTCACTCACAACTAGCTTCGTTCCACGAACTATTGGACAACATAGAAAGAACAAAATGTTTCTGCTAAGTACACTGAGTTGGAAGCTTAACATGCGCATCTTTTCGTTGTCCACCCACCAAAGTTAATCTCTCAGAAGAATTAAATTCTTGAGTATACAAGTGTAACTCAGGAAAGATGAATAGCAATCACCACTATTCCTCTGGGGATTAACTGGGAAATTGTGTCTGGACGGCGCGAATAATGATTTGTGCCTGAATTAACATTAACAAGTTAACTATATCTCACAAAATGATATGCTACACTTGAGGCACATGTAATGTAATCATCACTCATCACTGCTCCAGTCAGAGTCTGGGGTCACCTCTGCTGTCGGGTTTTCCCGCACGACTAGTAAGAAACAATCACCAGCACTTGCTGTAGTGGTTCATGAATATACACTTCTCATATGTTGAGATTGCCAGCCTCATTTATAACCACTAAGCAAGAAACACATTAAATTTCACATTTGTAAATAAATTGTTTACACTTACCCCAACATTTTTGGAAATACAAAATCTCCTTGCACAGATTTAGACAGGACACAGCTCTGTATTAGATGCTTCGAATCACAGGCCTGGAAATTACAGTTAATTCCTCTGAAGGCGGGTGTTCTGCGAAATCACTGGCCTGGGAAAACGTTTGTTTAATTCCTCTATGACTTGATCTGGGAAATTAGAGTTAATTCCTCTGATGGCGGGCGTTCTGAGAAATCACTTGGCCTGGAAAAACTTTTTTTTAAATTCCTCTATGACTTGTGATCAAATTCCTTGGTTCCAGTCTTGGTAATTGAAGTCCTGGTCCTTTTAAGTTTACAGTCTTGTATTAAAATGCGGGTTTACTTGTAAAAGCCAAAGTTGCCCAATACTCGCTTTGTCACTGTTAATAATGGAATTCTAGTTCTGATCCTTCTCTTTCTGGCTTTTTGGGAGTTGCTCGTGTGAAGTTGCAAAGCTATCTGTTTTGTGTCTCTGAGTTCGCTAGATTATATCTCTCATTCTCAGTTCAAATCACAGATTGTGTTTCCTCCGAATGTTCCAATAGAATTCATTGTATATTCCGGCTCTCACTTTACACCAATCAAATCTCTCTAGGTTGGGTTGTTTCATTAAAAATATCCCCTCGCGTGTTTTAAAATATTAATTTTAATATTCCACGCGTGACCTCTGTCTAATTGTAGCGAGAGCAAAGATATAATGATGGTTGTATTATCCTGGACAAATAGATGTATCAGGTGATACCAGGATAGTGCCAGATAAGAGACTGGTCTTACAAGAAATACCCCATTCTCTGAAAAGAGTAATGGTGTATCGACATCAAAGGTATAGTCAAGCTGTATAGGTTCCTAGATGAGATAGTAATGTGCTATCTAGATTCATATGGGCTCCTCTCCAGACTAACCTTAGACAATAACTCTGCTAGGGGTAATTAATTACACAACAAGAACTTTAAACCAAATTTAAATAATTCACGGAAAACTCTGGGTACAATTTAGAATGTATTTAAGTACAAGATCTTTTATTCTTTGTTCTTTGTTAATTTTTCAAATAAAATTCAGTTGAATACAAAATAAATTTATGGGTCACTTTCAAATATATATATATATATATATATATATATATATATATATATATATATATATATATATATATATATATATATATATATATATATATATATATATATATATATATATATATATATATATATATAACACATGTACAGTTAATTTCTTAAACTAATATAGTTCAATTTCACTGTTTTCTTGCTTTCTGATGGAATCTGTCTCTATTTTTGAGCTTTCTTGAATAGATGAATCAAAATGTTACTTTATGATTCATATAACTGCCAAATGTCTTATATATACACCACAGTGTTTATTTTATTATTACATAGTCTATTCGTAGGTGGGTTAATTTGGTGTTGTTTGAAAATTGAATAGTAGCCCAACACTGAGCTACTTATCTGAAACAAAGTCCACCCTAGGCCTCGTACAGCAGTATGATTGGATAGAACCCTACCACTGCGGGTCCTCCACTCGTCAAGATGACACAGTTAATACTGGCAAAAGCTCTGAAAAACTTAAGCATCTATTTGCTGACTTGGTCACTAGAGATTGTGTATGACACTCAGGGCAGGATATAACCTGAAACAATATATACAACCTACCTAGTATCGCTCATTGTCTCCTTAGCCAGACAGGAGGTAGTATGAGACAGTTCAGACAAGCTGTGGTTAATTACAAGAGACATAGTAAGTCATGAATAACACAATTCGTTCTAGTACTAGCACAATAGTTTAGTAATTCACTTGTTACAGTTTTGTCCATGATTTGCTTCAATAAAATCATATAGGTCTTATGGTAATCATTGTGTCATATATCAAATAATACAGAAAATCAATCTGTTATAGTCATTCCTTCCTCCAGTTTGGATAGTCCTTTCCAGCAAGCATAATATCTTTAAAACTCTTTCCACAACCAACTTGTTCAATCCATTCGTTCTACTTAATTAGTACACAATTAAACTAAACTAACACACTTCGTGTTTCCCTCCAGAAATAGCACAATGATTCTACACATGCTAATATTTCTTTAACACACAGTGATAATATATTTACATATATATATATATATATATATATATATATATATATATTTAATTAACATCTCGCTTATCCTCAGTCACAGACAGGATTTAAATGGTTACACAGTCTGCTCACACTTCTGCAGATGGCAACGAAGTTGATATAACTGCCTGTGCTCTGAGTCTGTAGTTTGAAATAGGCGGCGAATGTGTCTGTGTCATGCGTTCTCTCCCCTTTTATAATGGCCTTGCGGATGTACGAGGTGACAACTGGACCAAGGTACGTTTGCATGCATCCAAAATCGTGTAGGCAAGGCAAGATGTGCTAAGATAGTAAATCCAAAATAATTCTGGAATCCTTATTTCCTTTTACGACTTGCCTTTTATCCTATAGTTTATCCGGCTATTCACTGGAGCAGCTGAAACAGGCAAAAACACAACATGGTTCATGTTCCACTGTCTTCTATTCATAATAACTTCGGCTCTACAACACAGTCAGTGAATCTATTACTATCTGCCTAAAGCTAATGATCCCTATTATAGAATTGGGTCCTTCTTTATCTAGGTATTCCATGCTTAGTTGCACACTGCCTTCCGAAATACCCTTAACATCTTCACTTTTTGTTTCCTCCATGTCTAGCGTTCTTTCCGACACTATTTATACCAAGCTGGCTTTTCATTGGTCAGATACATCCACGGGGTTTGTACGGTGATAATTTTTGAAGGATGCCGAGATATGAATCAGACTTCATTACACTAATCATGCGGTAATATTTCCGGTGACATCTTGTGCACACCTCATAAACATCGTCTGTGAACTCATTTGATGTCCAGATGCTACCTATCGCCAATATTGTCTCTCCAGACAGATTATCGTGATAATAACACACAGGGATGGTCCCGTGAAATGATTATCTCATATCGTCTGTGATCGTGCGTTCTTCAGACAGACAATCTTGGGTACCTATTCATCCTCGTACGAGACCATATTGTGTTAAACGAAGATCGTCTCATATCAACGGTGGCCGGCGACTGAGTCGATCGATAAGCATATTATCGCTGACCTGTGTAATTACCTGGCGGAACGTAAATAAGTCAGAGGAGTGGTAAACAAGATAAAGACAGTCCCATTGCAGATGCTTCCGTAGGGGAGTGGAGTGTTAGAGACTTCACTCTACTAGATCCAGCATATAGAGTAAAATAATGAATGAAAGGGCATAAAATTATGCCAAATAAACGCGACTGGAGATAAAATGAAGAAAATAAATGATACTGCCGTAGTGGCTAAAGGTGTGAGAGAGTCACCAAAAGAACACGTGCAGACGTTTCGTCACACATTTACAGCTGGGTAGACTGGGTGACGATACCAAATTTAGAACCTGGTAACTGTGCCATGCGAGTGGAGAAGCGCTTTGACCGCTTAGCCAATCAGACGATCATTAATATAACAGGACCGGAAATTCACAAAGCGGTTTCACACAACAATGTGCTATGGGCTCTTGTAATGTGTAAAACGCATGTGATATTGTATTACATTTTACGTTATCATACTATTTTCTTGAGCGTCGAGTGGCAGAGTGGTTGTTGTTGTTGTTGTTTAACTAGGGATGCTGAGCTTCTCGCTCTTTAGCAGCCAATGCCAAGTTGAAGACTCCGTGGTATTATCTACACTGTAGATCTAGGCTTTTCTGCCATCCCTAAACGTGTTGAGCTGAAGTCATGAGCTCCAGTTTCTCCAGCTTGGCTTGCATTTAAAGGATCGTCACATCTGGTCCTAAGCTAGGAGTAAGAAGTGTGCGGCATACTGTGCATTCCCCGCCATCCAAGTGGGCTCTCCAACTATGCAGAGCTAAAATATTGGGCTCTCCCAAGAAATTGTCACGTCCTGCACAGAGCCACTTCTCAGCTTCCACTGCCTATCACTGGGTCCACTGTGAGATGCTTCTGCACGCACTCAACCAAGTCAAAGCCAAAGAATTATGCCTGGGTTCAAGTGACTTCTCCAGGCTTAGTGTGCAATGCTGGGTTCTCAACATATTTCACCACAGCAGGATGTAATTAGCCTCACAGACATAGGTTCACTTCCTAATACATATATTGTAGCATTGTGCATAGCTGGTGGTCATATAAGAATGACTCCTGATATGCCCCCATGCATGGCAGAGTGGTTAGAGTAGGGCTTCTTACGTTTTTCTTATTGCCATGGAGCCCTTCGATTGCCCGTTGAAGGCTACGGATCTCTTCTTACTTAGAGAAAACGTACATAAACGGATAATTAAACTTTGCACATACAAATAATACATTTTAGTGCACAGAAAAGTCGTTACGGTTACATATAGTCATACTGAAATATAAACTTAATTTGAAATATAAATATAAAGAATATGATAATTCCCCGAAAATAAATTTTGGTGAAAATAAATTTTGGTGAAAATAAATTTTGGTTAAAATAAATTTCACATTTGTAAGTAATGTACACGGACCCTCTAGAATCCATTCACGGACTCCCTAACCACAGGTAAGAAGCCCTGGGTCAGAGCCTTTGCCTCTCAAGACAATGTTACCTCGAAACCTGGTAGTATACCCAGCACTAAGTGGGAACCCGCCTCTGCTTGTGAGCTTAGAAGGTAACTGCAGCGAGGAAGGGAACCGGTCACTCATAAAGCTAAGACCTAGTATAATGCAGTCTCTAACAATTCACTCTCCTACGGCAGTATTTGTTATGGTACTTCTTTTACCTTTTCCTTTACAACATAATTTTTTCTACATAGCACTGCAAGATTTTTTCACATTTCCATAACTAGATAAAAAAACGTAACCGACAGGAGCTTACCCATAAGGCCTTAAAACGTTGTTAAATAACACAGCCTTTAGTCATAGACCTTGACTTTATGGTAGCTTTACTCCATTCAATCGCAGAGTAAAGAAGCAAAATAAGATTAAATAAGATACAGATTCGGGCCAAGAGTAACGACGTAAAACGCTTTCTCAGGTGCGTATCATTACTGGTGTAAAAAGAAAGTATATTAAAACAGAGCCATGGTTATGTCATTAGAAGGAACATTAGGCTAAATTAACTACCAAAATAAGCAAGAAGCTGTTTCACAGTCACGCAAGAACAGCTTTTATAAAAATGTGAGATACAGCGTTTTTAAAAGAACAATATAGGTCAAATAAATGAAGAAAGAATAATGGCGCGAAATCATTGTTTATCCAGCGTACATTCATTATATGTGATAACAGTATCAACGGAATGCATGATATTATATCAACAGTATTTACAAGGCAGTCCTCGTTCTGAAACCCGCAAGGTAAAAGAATGAGTGGGAGACTCAAAAACACGTCATTATTATTTTCTTTTACGCTGCTTATAGAGTACAGTGACATCAATGCATATAGGTCACTTGTAGGAGGTCTGTACTTACATCATGTATATGTCCTTGTGGTGCTAGGTCTGTACTTACATCATGTATATGTCCTTGTGGTGCTAGGTTCTGTAACAATTTGGTTTACATGGTGACGTTGCTAGCTTCATGCAGAACTTCATATTAGTTGCCTCTTACGACATGCATGAGAAAGCAGTAACTCTATTCTTTCTTTGTCTCATCAGACTCTCGGCATCTGCACGGGTCAAATACACGAAGAAAGTTCAAGGCAAATCTAAAAATAGACAAAGAAGACACGAAGAAAGTTCAAGGCAAACCTAAAAATAGACAAAGAAGACACGAAGAAAGTTCAAGGCAAACCTAAAAAAATAGACAAAGAAGACACGAAGAAAGTTCAAGGCAAACCTAAAAATAGACAAAGAAGACACGAAAAGGGCTTACACGAAAGACATAGGACTGGAAGCATTGACGTGAATGTGTTGATGACCTGTACTCCTCAGGGAACTGAAGTAATAGATGAACGAATTATGCCATTAAAAGTTCGCAAACAAATGAAGGAACAAATAGACTTTATTATTTAAAAGGTTTGAGAATTGGGCGTCCTGGGTATTCCAGAACAAGGATTGTCTGATAATGATGATATAAACATGTGTCCTCAGCTGACGTGTGTGTTCTTTCCATCGCCAGCTTCTTATTCTCATCTTTTATTGCGCTGGCACTTGTCTGGTTCTTGTTCTTGTTCAACAATCTATCAATAAATTCCCTTTAACTCCCCAGGAGTCTACAGACTTTTATAAACACGTGCTTGCGTAGAATAGAAGGACTGAAATGGTATGACAAAGTCATAAATGTGGAATTGATGACAAGAACCAGACAAGTGCCAGTGGAACAAGAGTTGAGAAGAAGACGCTGGCGATGGATAGGACACACATTGAGGAAACCTGTTGATAGCATTACAAGGCAGTCCTTGTTCTGGAATCCACAGGGAAAGAGAGGCAGAGGTAGACCAAAAACACATGGAGAAGAGAACTGGAAACAGAGGTGAAAATGATGAGGAAAACATGGAAAGAACTTGAGCGGATGGCACGGGACAGGAAGACTTGGTATGTGTTTGTTGAAGGCCTATGCTCCTTGGGGAGCTAAATGGTATTGATTGAACTAAGCAATTACTGACCGTCGCGTTTATTCATTATGGTTTTGCTATGCATGAAAAATTACTTTGATACGTGTCCAAACGTTGGTCCAAACGTTAATTAACATTTATTAATGAAACACTCGCTCATCCGGAACGGACACGTCCAACACTGAGAACCCTGTCGAGGGCTTTTGGTTTCTGAGTACATCAAGTCGTGCTTATGAATTTCTGTGTGCACGTGTTTAATTTAAAAGGCGTGACCTTTCAAACCGAAAGAGTGACCGCATGACGCAGTAGATCGAGGAGGCCAATGTCAGTTTTTACGATGTGTGGTGAGAAGATAGGAAGAATAATATTACGCCCAGGGTTAAATCGTAGGGGAGCACATAATGACAGATCACCGGCAGTATGGCTAATCTTTTTGAGCGTAAATTTCTTTGCAGGTTCTGGATAATTTCTGTAAATATTGGGCTTGTCCTGACATCTTCCAATTTTAAAAAAAAATGAATTGGCAGTGTTTTTTTTCAACAAAGAATATAACATTTATTATTATTATTATCATCATCGTGTTCATCGACAACCACAATAATTTCCCAGCTTAACTGTATTTTTTAGAACATTCAAAGAATTAATAATCAATCAAATACCAGTGGAACAAGAGGTAAGAAAAAAAAAAACGCTGGCATTTGATACGATTCACAAAGCAAAAACCAGTTAATAGCATTACAATGCAGTCTTGATCTTACCCCCATGGTAAGGATAATAGAACGAGACTTTAATTCAGAAACATAGAGAGTGGAGCTGGAGACATATAGGTATACCTCGGAGATATTGCGGGTTCGGTTCCAGACCACCGCAATAAAGCGAATATCGCAATAAGGAGGGTCACACCAATTTTTTTTTTTTTTTTTTTTTGGCTAGTGCATATAAAAGCCTAAAATCATGTTTACATTATGTCTATTAAGTGCGCAATAGCGCTAGGTTAAAAAAAAAAAAACAATGTACTGTAAAATTAAAAATACTTTATTGCTAAAAAAAAAAAAATGCTAATCTTCATCATCTGAGCCTTCAGCGAATCGTAATATTTTTGCCAATATTTATCGGAAGAAGAAGGCACGTTTTAATTAATAAATATGAATAATTTTTTAAAAACCACAATATCTGGGAAGCGCAATAAAGCGAGGTATGCCTGTATTTGTAAGGGATATAGAAGACATGGCAAGAAATGTGAACGGTTAGCAAGGACATGGTGGCTGGGGCATTAATTTATTAAACACCTATGCTCCACTCGGAATGAAGGGTGAAGGAGTAGTCGAAATCATTGAGATACTGGCTATCTTCATAGTCATCTTATGTGATCGATACCATCATAGCCATCTTATGTGATCGATACCATCATAGCTATCTTACGTGATCGATACCATCATAGCCATTTTATGTGATCGATACCATCACAGCCATCTTATGTGATCGATACCATCATAGCCATCTTATGTGATCGATACCATCATAGCCATCTTATGTGATCGATACCATCATAACCATCTTATGTAATCGATACCATCATAGCCATCTTATGTGATCGATACCATCATAGCCATCGTATGCGATGGAAAAACGTTCCACTCTGTCTTTCTCTGCTTCACGTGCCTTAGATTTATCACGATATCATCAAGTACATGGTATGTGATATCTTACCCTGTGTGTTTACGAGACGCGACAGAATAGCACAAAATAGTCGATTTTAACCTATGAGGGAGTTTGTAAGAGGCTATCAAGAAGCGTAGTGTATGGAGCCGACTACCCCACCCGGCAAAAACCTCAAGCTAAAAGCTTCAAGTAAATTATGAAGATAAATTCAGTTGTCATGAACAGTTAGCTGACAAACCGTAAAATCCCTAGAAGCTACAGACATATGGTTCTGCAGAAAAAATGTAAAGAATACTATGGTCAGCTGAAAAGAGTAAGGAGCATATTCTGAAAGAATGGAGTGCGCAAAGGAAGCTTATTGCTCATAATAAAAGATAGCAATCCACTATTTTTGGGCATGTTATTAGAAGAAGAAAACTGATATATATTGTGACAACAGAAACGATTTGAAGACAAAAAGGACGGAGGACGACAAACGAACGAAAGAACGAACGAAATCTTTATTTCACCAGGGTAAAGAAATAGGTACTTGTGCCTTTTTTACATTTCTGCCCTGCAATAATAAAATTCTCAAAGTGTTTTCAAATTAAAATATTCTTAACTTCAATAGTAAGTAATCAATATTATCACCGCATTCAGTAATCGAGCACGCACAAGTACATTCACTCAAAAAGAGAGAAGATGCTGGGCAGTTTAACATCGTGTGACGTGGATAGAAGCAAGGAAGCAAGTGGATAAGTAGCACTGATAACAGGAGGTTGTAGGTAGTCATGATCACCTACGCCGACTGGCGTGATACACGGAGAAAGGAAAAAAAAAAAGTGACACTTTAAGTTGCTTGTTTCATCTTATGACGTAACTGTTGATAATGACATTGTGAAACTGATAGGCTGTGAAAGAAATCCATGGCGGAGAATAAACAAGGGCGTATACTCTGTATTGTCGACAGCCGATTAGACAGAGAGGATTACAGGAAGATTTTGCTACAGGGTTTTCGGTACACATAGAAAAAATGTGTCTGGCTAAGCGCGACCCGACTGAGGGCAATAGGAGTATAGAAATGCATGACACGACAGACAGAATAAACAATGCAGAAAAATTAACAGTGGTTTTGAAGAATATTGAAAATTCCATCTGCGGATAAAATATTTACAACAGCAAATTATGAGAAACCGAAAGAAAAAAAAATCACAATGCTGCACCGCACACTAAATTTAAAAAAAAAAATGAAGTTGTTCCAGGATGTAGACTGAAAGAAACTCAGAGGTTTTCAACTATTTCTGAAAGGAACAGAACCGTATAGCATAATTCACCACACGGGAATTATAGTATTACTAGCAACAACCCGCCACAATTGGCAGGTTTTTAATTATAGTGTGTTATTTCTGTTACACGTATTACAATGCTGCTTCTTCTATAGTCTCGCTTGTTCGCTGTGAATGACGCAATCGTCTCTTCCTTTTAGCCATCTTATCATTTTGATCCATAATAATAAGTCTGCAATATTTTAAATTAAAATTTTGTCTTGAAGAAACAATCAGAAACTTACATTTTAAGGTTATTTTTAAGAAAAATGATGAATTAAATCCGTTTCCCAAATGAAACTGGACAGAAGAGTATCTTAATTGTCTGTTGATTTAATGCACACCGTCACACTTTGCTATTTTCGCGAGATTACATTTAAGGGGAAACAATTCGATTATTGTCTAACTTTCAATCACAGTTGCACCCCCTTAGCTGTGATTGAAAGTTAATGTACTCTCTCTCGAAAATAGAAAAAGTGCGCAAATGACGGTGTGCAAAAATGTGATTGACCGATCGACCGAAGTACTTATGGCGGGAATTATGGTATTGGATGAGCAATTAACCCACTGATAGATGGTGGTAAATAATTATGGTGTGGCCTTTCTGTTGCATGACCTGACGGCGGCACTATGATCATTTCATTCATTTCCATTTTCGTTTAGAAGGAAATCAATGACAAGCAAAGTCTATGATGTGCAGTGATGCTTCTCTGGCTAAATATCCCATATACCAGCAACAAACCGTCAAAATTGGCAGGTTTTTAATTATAGTGTTGTTTCTGTTACATGTATTACATTGCTGCTTCTTCTATAGTCTCGCTTGCTCGCTGTGAATGACGCGATCATATCTTCCTTTTAGCCATCTTATCATTTTGATCCATAATAATAAGTCTGCAATACTTTAAATTAAAATGTTGTCTTGAAGAAACAATTAAAAAACTTACATTTTAAGGTTATTTTTAAGAAAAATGACGAGTTAAATACGTTTCCCGAATGAAACTGGACAGAAGAGTATCTTGATTGTCTATTGATTTAATGCACACCGTCACACTTTGATATTTTCGCGAGAGTACATATGAGGGGAAACAATACAATTATTGTTGTTGCTGTCATTTTCGACGGAGTTTCATATGTCAAGTTATTTGTCGTTTTTTTTCACCCTAGTCAAAGGTGAATAATTGTGTCTTTACCTTGCGATGTCAGGTTGATTAGGGGTTATCTTCCCTGTTGGTTCTTTCATTGTGTTTGACCTGTATGAAGACAGGGTCAAAGGTAAACAATTCGGAGCTTGTGCTCATGCGCAGATTTTAAGCGCCAAGTTGAGTTACTTCCGTCAGGCCGGGATGTAAGCTGGCTTCTGTGGGACATGATGTCCATTGTGTTTTTGGGGTAAAATCTTCGAAGTGACTGCGTTGGCAGTTCTCCCCAGTGATTCTCTGTACGTCGGAATGACGACAGAGTTCGTTATTGTGTTCTGAGGATTCGAAGCAAGGTAACACCGACCCTTTTACATTATTACGCGTTCGGTGGCAGAACATGTTTAAGGCTTACCAAGACTGTGAACTACAGCTCACCGATCCTAAATTTCAGAACTTATATTCTGTGCTCAAGGGAGCCATCCAAGACTATTAGTCTTTAAGTTATCCAGAAGTCCAGTGACGAAGTTATATTGTGGGAACCGCAGATTGGCGGTGGTTATATCTACATAAGCATTACCGCAGGGTTGATGTTAACCTGCTTAGAAGAAGTACGCAGATGACGTCATTTTGGGGCCTGTGTTACGGCTAATGTGCAACTGGCGGGGATGCCAAGTTGTACCTGTATGTCAAAGTGATTATGGTATCTGACGCGTTCAGTCAGAGGTACCAAAGCGGCATTGAGAACTGTATATACATGAACATACTACTATTGTCCATGTACGAATATTTGAATGTTTACCAGCCTTTTGAATGCCTGATGTATGCCTAACGATTTCCGGTTATCATGACCATGTTTACACTGACTGTTCCTGTTGATGCTACTGTGTGTTTCCGTCAATAAATGTTTTGAAACGTGCCAGCAGTGTCTAAGCATCCTTGACTACTGCATGTGAGTGTATGGGTTGCATTACACAACATATACGAGCCTAAACACATTCGCGCCTTCATTCGCACCCACACTCAGCTTATCATCACAAGTACTACACACCTAACAACATGTATGCTGTCTTGTGCCAGTGATCACCTCTACAGAACGAAAAAGACAGTTACAATTGTCTAACTTTCAACCACAGTTGCACCCCCTTAACTGCGCTCGAAAGTCAATGTACTCTATCGAAAATTTAAAAAGTGCGCAAATGATGATGTGCAAAGTGTGACAGACCGACCGACCGAGTACCTTACGGCGGGAATTATGGTATTGGATAAAATCTCAGCTTTTTCTGTCAGTGCGTAACGCTAAGGGATGGAACTTTGGTTGAAAGTTAGACATTAATTGTATTGTTTCCCTTATGTGTACTCTCCAGAAAATAGTAACACTTACCAAAGAACAATGCGCAAATGATGGTGTGCACAAAAATATATTTATAGAATGTGTGATCCAGTATACACACATTGGGATCCTCACTGTTGCTACGTAGTTCGTGTATTTGTGGTGATGCACAGTGGTTTTTTTAATACTTTTAAATAAGTAAAATTGCCGTTAGGTATTGGTGCTTTTGAATTTAATTCCCGTCTTATGACGGGCTTTTACACTAGTATAAATATTAGGCACTGATTTGTACTTAACCGCATGGACTGTGCTTAAAATAAAATGGGGAAATTCCAGAAATGTTGTCAGAATACAGTCATGAATATTTCTGAAATACATTAGTATAAGTAAATAAATTAAGGGGCTGCAGTAAAACTGTTAAGGAATATAAGTTTATAAACTAATAAAACGGTATTGAATCAGTTTTACAAATAACAGTTCACATGAGACAAGGGACGTTTCGGGTTTGGTAAAACCCGAAACGTCCCTTGTTTCATGTGAACTGTTATTTGTAAAACTGATTCAATACCGTTTTATTAGTTTATAAACTTATATTCCTGAAATACATTACATTGACAGATGGGAAGAAATGTGCGATATTTTAGCTTTCAATGTAGTTTCCATACCGCCATTGCGAAAAAAAGGGGGGGGGGGGGGGAGAAGGATCATTGGGGCATTTTGGGAATATGGTGTTAGGCCCATATTTTCTTGACTATCGACACACAAGTGGTGATGTGGTCAGCATCACGCCGGCCGCCTTAACCTTCCCAGACTTGCTCTGGTACCCAATTCATGAGGATAGGTCGAACCCGGAGCCGTTTGTGGTCTAAAAAGTCGCGTCTCAACTGGGGATCGAACCATGGACCACCGAGCTAGGAAGCCAGTGCACTAACAACTGCACTACCGCTACAAGCCATTGCCAAGCTTGTCCTGAAAGACTGCAAGTTTAGTGCGAAAATTTGTGACGATAGGACGTTACCGCTAAAGCAGTTAGCGTATAAAGGAATACCGTCTCTTTTCTGCATCTTTCGCAGTCCCCGTCAAACTGACACGACCTATACCAAATGTCCCATTACACCCCAACTGGTCCATTCGTGTTAAAAGACAGTTGTGACCGGTACTGTAGCGTTATATAGCAAGCGTCCGTATGACAAGTTTGTAAATTTATATTCTTTACAATCCACTTCTGGCGCGGGGTTTTCCGTAACCTGTTTTCCCTTCCAGTTCTGTTATGGAGTTTTCCTTTACCTACATTGTATCTCCAATTCTGTTGCGGGGTTTTATTTTACTTAATGTTTGTTTTAATCCAGTTGTGCTTCCGTACTTTCCGTTACCTGATTTCTTTTTTATCCAGATCTGCTGTGGGGTTTTCCTTAACCTAATGTTTTATCCATATTCTGCCGCATGGCTTTACTTCACTTAATTTTCACCCAGTTCTGGTGCGGGGTATTTCCCCTTTCCCTAATTTTTCTTTTAATAAATTTTGATGCCAGGCTTTCCTTTACTTAAATTTTTTTTTTTAATCCAATAGCTCTGATTTCGTTTACTTTATTTTGTTTATCTAGATCTGCTGCAGAGCTATCCTTTACTTTATTTTGTTTATCCAGTTTTACTGCAGGGTTTTCCTTTACCTGTTTTTTTAATCCAGTTTTACAGCAGGGCTTTCCTTTACCTGGTTTTTTAATCCAGTTTTACTGCAGGGCTTTCCTTTACCTGTTTTTTTAAATCCAGTTTTACTGCAGGGCTTTCCTTTAGCGGATTTTTTAAAAATCCAGTTCTGCTGCGTGACTTTCCTTTTCCCAATATTTTATCCAATGTAATTTTAGGAGCCGCTTTTTTTTTTTTTAAATCCAAATTTACTGCGAGACTCTCCTTTACCTTATTTGGATACAGTTTTGCTGCATGGCTTTCCCTTTAGCTAATTTTTATCCAGTTCTACCGTGGCTTTCCTGTGCTAACTTTTTAAGTTTTAAAAGTGAAAATTCCTTGCATAATTTCCGACTAATTTTCGGGGAAAACATTTCGCCACACCAGTAATGACAATTCGCCACAGGTGGCTATTTTCATTGAAGTTGCCCACTCCTTGTCTAGACATACTACATATTAAAATAAACTGACAGGTCCGCACGTACACGGATTATTGTGATTTCTATTCAGGACAATTTGTAGTGGAGACATGCAAGGCTGGCGCTGGTATGTGTTTTTAGACAGAGCTTTCACTGTACCAGCTGACAGATTACTGTTAAACAAGTATAAACAGGCGTTACGTAAAATAAGAGCAGGAAATTTAATTGGCTGTTGTATTTGTGACAAGTGAAAGACTTGAACATTTAAACTATCTTTTGTTATAATTTTAGTATCCTTATGGCACCTGCAGCAATTATATAAATAATCTTTGTACGAATTTTAACGAGATAACTATTTTTTTTATTTCGGTTTCATATTTTGTTCGCTTAAAAATATAAAACTGCAATATGTTTCTGAAAATTATGTGTTTGAGCTGCAGATATACTGAACAAACTACTAGACAAACCTCTTTGAGTATATCTATGTTCTTCCTGAAAATCCTTTTTAGCCGTCATCAAAGCATCATTTTTGGTGATGCCTAAATGGCAGGGAAGATAGCGTGATTCGCCTAGCATAGCTAGGCGGGGTTGTCGCACGGAAGGTCCTGGGTTCGAGTCCTGGGTAAGCCACTCACGTCTGTTGTCTAGTTTTCTACTTCTTTATTTCTTACGAGTGCCTGAAAACATACCTTTATGTTTGTCTAATATTTATTTAGTATTTTCTTTGCTTTGTTTCAGGTCTGCTTCCTTCCATGATTTATCCCGTAATGACGTTGTCACTTTTGTTGAACTTTTGTTTCAATTTATTTTCCCATTTATCTGTCTTCTTCCAGCATCTGCGTCTTTGGAAAGATCTTTCCTGTCTAGTCATAAACATCTTCTGCCCAGCGTGTCTTTTTGTCTACCCAGTTTTCTTGTTACGGACACTGTTTCTTGGAAGATCCTCCTGGATAATCCATTTCATCTTGATATATGGCCATACCATTTTAATCTCCGGGCTTGACAGTTCTTGTTGGTAACTTTTATATGACCCCCTACAGTGCCACATCCGACAAATTTAGATCAGTCTTCTCAGTCAGACGGTTTAGTGTAACATTGGCACTAATCTTAGAGACAGTATTAAGTTACCGAAGAATGGTCAAGGAACAGGTAAAAAGTATCAAAGAAGACCTTCGGGTCTGTCTGACTTTGGTCCTATATGTTGATTTATACCCGATTTCCATTTACTTCGTTCCTTCCTCCGGTAGCATCTTTCATGGCCAGTTAGTTTTATAAAGAATGTGGAGGAAAGCGGACTAGCATCAGATGATCCTCATTTCCTCTGCTCATCCACCATTTTGGTCTACCCTGTTCAACCTAATTGTCGGTTATTTTTTTTATTTTTTTTTCTTAACCAGCGGCACTTGGGCTTTCAGCCCTTCGGCCCAATGACATGTCATTGCGAGGCTGAACCTGAGGACTTTCCTTCCAACCTGGTCAGGAGCTTCGCTCCTTCCCATCCAGAGAGGGTTTAATTGTCGGTTATAAAAAAAAGGGTAATTAGTGTCATTTTATTTTCAAGTTATATATATATTTATATTAGAGCTGGGATTGATTTTAATAAATATTAATCGATTAATCAAATGTCTTTAATCGCAGATTAATCGAAAAGTTTGAAAAATTGTAAAAAAAATAAATCATAAATAACATTGTTTTTAAAATCATTAAGGACTTTTATTTATTTTACTTATTATAAGGCAACATCGTCATAAAAATATAATGAAAATACTGAAAAGTTACAACCTAACAATTTATTATTATTGACCATACTTGCCAAATTTCATATCACAAACCTCTTACATAGCAAATGCTCTCGCATTTTAAGAAATAAAAACAACATAAACATTGCTAAAAATTGAATAATCGATTGTTTTATCAAATTAATCGGTTAAAAATGTAACGGATTAATCGATTAATTAATCACTTAAGATCTCGGCCCTAATTCAAATAGATATTGTCATCTACTCTTGCAGCACTAGGCAAGATTAATTATACAGAGAATTTCAAAAGCAGTAGACCACAAACTGAGGAAAGAACAAGCAATGGATTAGAAAGAACAGAAAAGATGTGTAGATAGTTATATATTCACTGCCTAGGAACATTATAGAGAGTGCTCAACGAATGGCAAAGACAGCTGTACATTAATTTCGTTGATTTTGAAAAGGCTTTTGACAGCATACATAGGGACAGTTTATGGAAAATACTGAGGGCTTATGGAATTCCAAGCTGCATAGTGTCAATCATAAAAAGTCTCTATGCCAACTTTACGTGTAGTGTTGGGCAGAGCAAACTAACCTTTGAGGTGAAGACAGGAGTACGACAGGGATGCCCCTTATCAACCACTCTATTTTTAACAGTCATAGATTGGGTGATGCGCCAGACAACAGAGGGCAGTCCAAGAGGAATAAGATGGACTACATTTTCTACATTGGAAGATCTGGAATATGCAGATGACATTGCACTACTAGCACATTCACATCAACACATCCAGGAAAAAACGGATAGACTTAATAAGTTTAGCCAGCAGGTGGGCTTGAACATCAATTTAAAGAAGTCAGAGGTCATGACGCTCAATGTGAGCAACCCTGAGCCCATATCAGTAAGGAATCAGCAACTGGTACAGACAGACACCTTCACATACCTAGGATGCATAGTAACACCAGACGGTGGGGCAGGCAAGGACATCAACATCAGAATGAATAAGGCAAGAACAGCCTTTTTTAGCCTAAACAACATCTGGAAGTCCTCTCAATATAGCACAAGCACAAAATTAAGATTATATCAGAGCTGTGTGCTTTCTGTGCTTCTCTATGATGCGGAATGCTGAAGAGTTACAGAAAAGGAAATATCGAAATTGTCCTCTTTTCACACAACATGCCTAAGAAAAACTCACCGAATCTTTTGGCCGAATACCATCACCAACCAAGATCTGCTTACTCGGAGCAAGCAAGAGGACATACACACCATTATAGCTGGCAAACGCTGGAGCTGGGTTGGCCATGTCCTCAGAAGAGACCCCGATGCCATCACAAGAACAGCTATGCTTTGGACCCCTGAAGGAAAACGAAAGAGAGGCCGACCAAAAACAACCTGGCGGAGGACTGTGGAGGCTGATATGCAAAGAATGAACCAGAGTTGGGGCACTGTACGAAGGATGGCCGCCGACCGAGCAAAGTGGAATCAATTTGTTGTTGCCCTACAAGACGCCACTAGGCGTGATGGCCACTGACTGCTTTGACGGTCGGCGACTAGGGATCAAAGAAGAAGAAGAAGAATTGTCATCTGCAACTGATTGCTCTTGTTGATGGCAATTTACATTATTTGTTATTTCTTTGCTTACTTCTTGAATTACTTTATTGATTGTCATCTTGCATATGTTACAACTTTGTTTTGTTTTTCAATACTTCGTTGCGTGGAAAGAAATAATTTTCAAAAGCTGATTATCTATAATTATCTCTAGAAGCAATAGCAACAATTCTGAGGTTCGTCACCTAAAATAATGGCAGAATATAGCCCCTTACTCTTGAAGATTCATACATACTATTAAGACTCTTCCTGGTGTAGTTCTAGGCGGTCTGTAAGGAGCCAAGAAATACGAGAACCATTGCTACCTCGTGTCTGTCGTAAGAGGCGACTGATATAAGGGATGGCATAGGGCTGGCAACCTAATCATATAAAACATAGTTCTACAGAAACTACCACTGCAAGAGAAAATAAGTGTTATGTGCAAGCTTTCTGTACAGGGACCAGCTGGTGGATCCACCAGCGGGTAGATGATGGTGATGATTAACGCTTTCTTCAACTATGCTGATAATAGCAACTAACGTCCATTAGCAGGCTTGCTAAACGAAAGGACATGTAGGCTGTAACTCTATCTGGCTTTCTCGTTCTACTTCTTTTTCCTCGTTAGCCCTTAGACTTCTACATTAATTACTCTAATAAAGGCAGTAGTCATCTCAAGTTCCCTGACATCTCCAAACAGTTTTTTCGTGGAGAGAAGTGGTGTTACGCCTCTTTTTGCGCACCGCAATGCGTTCAAGATTTTGAAACATCGCGGTGCTCAAATCGAACGTCGCCAGATTAAAATGACGTCAAATAAAATAATTACGTAGACGCGCGCACAGAGTAACGGCAGTTGACTTTTGGAAGTGTCTCCAGCCGGTCGGGCTGTGTTTCATACGTGTTTTCTTGAGGCTGCTATGTCCGCTTAAGTACAAAGAAAGTGTCTGCACCTATTGATGCCAGGACATTCGTATAATGTAGATGAGTATTTTGAGAATATTGAGAAATCATATAATTATGTCGCGGATCTCAACTTGACGAACTTTACGGAGAGGTGTTGAATGCACCATTATTGTTGCAGTGTGACGGACTTTGAATTATGGACTGTCCGCAGATTGTAATCATGAATCGTTATCTACGAGTGTTGGAGCTGCACATTGTGGGAAATGTGATTAAATTATAAGAATTGTCAACAAGAGTGAGCTGCATTTACTTCACAAGTTACTGTTGTCGTTGTCCATTATACTTTTGAATTGCTATCACCCTAGATGTTACTTGTCCAACGCTATCACCAATTTTAATCATTAAGATAACTGAACAAGTGGGTTGTAGCTATATGCTACTCCGTTCACTGATGTATGTTGGGCAGGACTGCAGCAGATGCTCGGCTGTAATTGGACTGGTGCCAGAGGTGCAGAGATCTGTTGTACCAATCCTGTATTCGTGGTATAGATGGTACCTCAGTGTGAAGTGTCCAGTGCGTAGCCGGAAGATGATGACCTGGTCTCGTCTGGATTGCTGATGATAAGCATCATTTGTTATTTGGCCTGGGTGTTCTCTTTCCTATGTGGGCTTGAATGTGGCTTGTACAGTTGTTTTTGCCATTCCATAAGTTCTCTTTAAATCATTTTGTTGTAGCGCTCCTCCTTCTTTCATTCACTATGTATAACCTTCCATACCTCTGGAAGCTGAGCCACACAAGTAATTTCTATACGACCTGAAAGTTTCTCACATTTCTTTTGCATTCATCGAGGCCTACCACACAGGTGTTCTCACAAAACTGTGCCCTCTACGAAAGTTCAACCCACTACTTATTTTATTTTTAAATTTAGACCTTTTGCTTCGTTTTTGGCGAGGTGCGCTCCGTTCATCATAGACACAATGTCTTACTTACTTAGTCGTTCCCCTTCTACCGTGAGGTGTAGAGGTTTGGAAGAGAGAGCGCCAGACTATTCTATCGGCTGTCTTCCTCCTGGCCTGGTTCAATTCTAGTCCTCGGTCCTTGTCGTGTGGTGAGTCACTGGGGCAACTACTACAGTAGTTTTTGCCAGGAATAGTCTATGAGATATAGATATAAGGTCTCTAGAAATTGGCTCGTTAAGAAAGAAAAAGACCTATTCGAGATGGGACAAGAAGACAGGAATGCGAATGCTTTCCACTAGACAGTGTTTTCTAATTAATTATGGAAAGAGTTCTGTTTCCCCACGACCTTAGCTTCTGCCCTTAGATCCCGTAAAGAAAAAGCCCCCAACCTCATCTGAGTAGAGAAAGGTTCCTATAGGTGAATATATAACACCGACAGCACGAGTGATACATTAACAAACTCTTGATAATGATCAACCGATCGTTGGGTTTATTAATGAAATATCCACACATATAGGGTTAGTAATGGTTAGAACGTGATGATGGTGAAAGACGATTCACACAAAACACACAGATGAGATAATAAAATTACAGTTAATTAAGTAATAGTTAATTAAGAATGAACTGGTGTAAAGTGAAATGATGATGTGATATGATACGTGTTACCAAAATGGTGAGTACTCTACACAGTCCATGTGTCTCTAAATGCTTCTCCTAGATATGAGGATTCACATGTATGCATAAAATGTCCCAAGTTGTTATACGTTATGTCGAGTGGGGTATCTCTAAGCTCAGGACATTCTGATGAATACTGTTGTCGTACGGAGAATACTGACGAGATATCTATGTATATTCCTTCACTGTTTGAGTATATCTCTGTAGTGTTGATCAACAGTTAATAGCTGTCATATGAACAAAAAGTCTGTTGTCTAATCTCCCGACGGTACTGGTCAGACTGGATATCTTCACGAAATGTTAGTGATATGTAGACTCATAATCTTGCGTATGTAGTCGTGATTCATATACTTTCGAGTCTGCTTCATAAAATGCGCTTAAGAGTGTGTTGCACGTGGTATAAATATGCGATTCCTCTTTTGAGCTCTTTTGCTTGACTTCAGATAATAATGATCTTTCGAGTGATTAGAATTTATGATGACTCTGTATTGAACTTGTGATAACGATGTATTGAACTTGTGAGCAAGCAGTATATGGTGACGAAAAATGCTGCGTCCACCTTATGACTTGTGGGTGAGACAATATTCCTTTTTAATTGAGGAATGAAAGATGTCCTATGGCGAATTCTGCTAGCCAAATGTCCGTTTTTAATAACTTATTTCTGGTTAGACGTCAGACACGTTGCGTGTAGACTCAGACTTCTGATGAACTGAAGACACACAAAAGTCTTCGTAAGTTTTCACATTTAACATCACTGGTTGACTTGCATTTAAACTATTGCTCATTATTCATCTCTCTCTCTCTCTCTGAGTTCAATTCTAATGATGTTAAATATCTTGTGCATGAGAGTGTGTGCGCATGGGAGACTGTGATGATGATAACGGTGAAATATGAAATATTAATTACCTCCTATCATCCTATCATCTTCTAGGAAAATCTTCTGATTTTATTAATCAGTTATGCCAAGAATTATTTGAAACTTTATCTTTCGCACATTTTAGCTGTGAGGTTAAAATAAACAAAAATAAGAAAATGTATTAATAAGTATAAGATCTACTAACCTTCTTTTCCCTTCGCAAAATCCTTTAAGAACACAATTAATCACAGAACTGAATTATCATCCACTCTGAATAAACACGTGTATTAGGCTATGCGTTTTTGGGTTTAATCTCTTCCACACAAGGTAAAAAAAACTGGACTTCTACACTCTAGTAGATTATGCGGTATTATATATTTCTGGAAGTCACCTGGCCAAGCTGGGCATCCAATGTGGTAAACCAACGCTTGTCTGAACCGCGGTGAGATGTTTTCCCCTGGCCAATCTGGGCGTCCAATGTGGTGTCACAGAAATTACCGCATGCCCATGTTTGATTCGGATGACCATATGTGTTTTTACCTGATTTATCACGATGCAATGTGGGCTTCAAACGATAATGTCGGGCATGTGGACTCAATCAAAGGATTTTATTTCCCCCGATGAAAGAGCAAGTGTGGTTCTCTAGATACCGGTTGCGAATAATCACAACGATGAAATAGCAAATATGGATCGCAAATGTTGCATGAAAGAGCAAATGTCGGAGAAAATACAATACGAAAGATGTAGGAAAAGATAGAGCAATAAGGCCTTTGCGCTCGTTTATTACAATAGCCCGTCCTCAAGTGTGATGTCAATCGTACTCAGGAGAGCTACGCCTTCTTGCTCGGGATTCCTTAATCATTTTCCTCATCTTCGTTTTTCTCTTCGGTTTCCACCCTTTCCTCTACTTGTTTGTGCTCTCCGTCCTGCCTCATAGGATGACGGCTTAAAAAATCCGCTCCTACGTTATGTTTTCCTTGGATATAGTCCACTTGGAACGTGTAAGGTTGTAGAACAAGCGACCACCTCATCAGTCTAGCATTCAAATTCTTTGAATTTGCGAGGAAGGTCAGAGGTTGGTGATCACTCTGGATTGTAAATTTCCTTCCGTACAGGTATGCTTGAAATTTTTGTATTCCCCAGACGAGGGACAAACATTCCTTTTCGATTGTGGAATAGTTTTGTTCTGCTCGGTTTAACTTCCGACTCGCATATGCGACCGGAAATAGATTAGGTAGGCTTCTGTCGTCTGGCTGTAGTAATGTAGCCCCGATTCCAATGTTACTGGCATCTGTGCGCAAGATGAATTTTCTAGTTAAATCCGGAAGCCGTAAAATAGGTTTTGTGGTGAGTTTCTCTTTTAAGAGTGCATATGCATATTCACATTCTGCTGACCATGTCACTTTATCTGGGTTTCCTTTCTTGGTTAGCGATGTAAGCGGCGCACAGAGGCTATTAAAATCCTTTATATATCTCTGGTAGAATCCACAGAGAGATACAAATGACCGGACATCCCTTTTAGTGGACGGTCTCGGTGCATTTCTCAGCTTCTCAACGTTTTGAGTCTCGGGGAACATGGTCCCATGGGATATAGTATGTCCTAGGAACTCTAGCTGTTCACACCCAATTTGACATTTGGTTGGGCGGGCGGTTAGTCCCGCTTCTCTGAGTCTGTTAAACAGCAAGGATAGCGCTGATATATGTTCTTCAAACGACTCAGTAGCTACTAGGATATCATCCATAAAATTGCTGATGGCGGGATGATTCAAAGGATCCAATAACTTTCGCATCATCCTTGTGAAGACACTAGGAGCATTGTTCAGTCCAAATGGCATCACATTAAACTCGAAGTGTCCATCTGGAGTACTGAAGGCTAACAGGTTCCTCACCTCAGCTTTTACCGGTATTTGATAGTACCCTTTACTGAGGTCGATCTTTGAAAAATAGCGAGCCCTGCTCAGCTTAGTAAATAGCTGGTTCTGGTCCGGTAACGGTTCTGGCTGGAACTGTGTTAACGCATTCAGCTGTCGGTAGTCGATGCACAGGCGGTGTTCTCCACTGGGTTTGCGTAACAGCACTACTCCCGCACTGTAAGGGGACTCTGAATTCGAAATTATGCCTTCCTTAAGTAAGTAATCAATTTCTTGCTTTAATGCCGTCGCCTTGGCATACGGAATCGGATAGGTTCTCATTCGGACAGGCGTAGGATCCGTGACTTCCATGTCAAACTCCATCAGGTTTGTCCGGCCCGGTTTGTCTGTCAGAGAGTCGGCGTGGTTTTCCATCAATCTCCTTACTTTTTCTTGCTGGGCTTCCGTTAAGGTGGAGCTTATTTTCACATCTAAATGTGATTCCTCCTGTATCACCGGGTACTCTACGGATGATAATGGCTCTTCTTCCATTTGCATAGCAATGGCCATAGTCATGAGGTGCGCTGGTTCGGCAGGGGCTCGCTCGTAAAACTTCTTAAGCAGATTTAAGTGGTAAATTTTCTGCTTTCCGTTCACGGCGATTTTATAGTTGGTGCGAGAAATCTTTTCCTCCACTTTGTAGGGTCCCCTCCAGCAAATCTGCAATTTATTACTGCTACTTGGCAGAAGAAGTAGCACCTTCTCTCCTACTGCTAGTTCTCGGTCCTTCGCATTGCGATTGTAATATTTGGCATGTTTCCGCCTAGCCTCCCGTACTTTCGCTGTGGCTAATTCCCAGCCAGTCTTCAGGCGTTGTTTCAAGTCTGTGACGTACTGGAAGGCTGATGTGACAGTGTCGTCTGCCTTGGCATCTGTCCATGTTCTTAGTAATGCTTCTAATGGACCTTTAATAGGTCTTCCGAAGAGTAATGTGGCCGGAGGAACTCCAGTTGACGCATGCGGTACTTCCCTATAAGCAAATAATGCGGCAGGAAGATACTGATCCCAAGTTTCTGGCTTCTCCTGTGCCAACTTCCGAAGAATAGAGGTGAGCGTCCCGTTAAACCGCTCTACTTGCCCGTTACTTTGGGGGTGATAGGGCGAAGTATGGATATGCCTAGTCTTGAATATTCTAAGCACCTCCTCTGTCAACTTGCCTCTAAATTGTGACCCGTTGTCTGTGAGAATTTCATGCGGGAAGCCCAATCTAGTAAAGATATTCAGTAAAGCGTCAGCTACATGCACTGAGTCGCATGCTGGCATGGCTATGGCTTCGCCCCACATGGAACAGGTGTCCACTAAGGTAAGGATATGGGAGTTCCTCTTCTTAGTTCTCAGCAGAGGTCCAATTATATCCACGGCCACTCTTTCAAATGGGGTGCCCAAGATTGGCATCTCCCCAAGGGTCGCGGGTGCCGTCCAGTGTTTTGGTGCAACTTTCTGGCACTGAGGACAAGACTTGACGAAACGTTCAATGTCGCCGGTGATCCCTGGCCAATAATAGTGACAGGCGATCCTTTGAGTCGTGGCGCTCATTCCCATGTGTCCACTAAATGGGATAGAGTGGCCCATCTCAAGCACCTGGTTCCTATAGGTTGCAGGAACTACTAATTGGTTGTGTTCCTGTCCCTCATTTCCAGCTCGGCGATACATCAATCCATTTTTCATAAAGAAGTCTCCCTTGGTAGGTGGGTTGTGTGTCCTAGGTAATTTTTTAAAACAGGGCGCCAGTGAGGAATCTTCCCTTTGGGCCCTCTTCAATTCCTCGGGGAGGATATTGGTAGGAGGTTCCTGCTCTGCGTCTTTTCTTGACTGTCCTCTAGTCTGTACGGCCGCCATGACTAGTGGTTGAGTAGGTTCTCCAAGGAACACATATCTACATCCCAAGATTAAAGAGTAGATTGGTTCTTCCATGATAGCTGCACGAATCTCTCCTGTCACATAACGAGATTCCACTCTGATAAGTGCAATTGGCAGTGTCATGGGTGCAACATCCTTCGTCGGACCTTGGATGTCGACACTCTCTTCTGTTATCTGGTCAGGGGTGACAAGAGATGCCCTGACCACCGCATCGAAAGCAAGTCCTGTATCATAAAGGCACTCCACAGATTGTCCGTTTACGAGGACTGATTCGATGACGGGAGGATGAGAAATGTTTCCGGTCCTCTGCTCCTTCCGGGGTGACGATTTTGTCTGCAGACAGGCAGCATGTTGGGGAGGAGGTCTGCGCTTGCACTCATTAGTGTTATGATTGTTCAAGCGACAGTACTTGCACCATTTATCTCCATGTCTCTGGTGTGGCGCAGCATTTTTCTTGTTTTGATCTTTGTAGTTATCTTGTTTTGCGTGCTGTTTATGCGAGATGTGTGGTCCTTTGCTTTGTTGGTCTGGTTGGGAGCGAGCAGGTTGCTTTGGCGCCTGATCCGAAAACTTCTTTCTGGCTCCTTGAGACTCTATGAGAGCATTTTGGAATCGCTCTGCCAGTGTAAGAATATTTTCTAACCGGTCAGCGCCGTTTTCAGTGAGAAATCTACGCATTTCCACCGACATAGACTCTTTTAGTTGCTCTATCACAATCAGCTCTTTCAACCCGTCATAGTTCTCGGTAAAGTTTCCCAGTGTACACCACTTCACTAGGTAGTCTTCAATACGGGCTGCAAACTGTGAGAAAGTCTCTCCTGCATCCTTCCTAGAACCTCGAAATTTTTTTCCGGTAAGCCTCTGAATGAAGCTCGTACCTCACCAAGAGAGCTTTTTTTCAATGCCTGGTAGTCATCTTGCTCTCCGGCCGGAAGTTTATTAAAAACTTCGTAGGCGGCTCCTCTTAGGCCCTGGGAAAGTTTCAAGTTCCACTTCCGTTCTTCAAGCCCAAACCCTGTTGCAAAGCGTTCAAAGCGGTCTAAAAAGGCGTCCATGGTATCGTTCCTTTCTGAAAAAGGTTCCAGCGGAAAGTTCATGGCATTGGGTGGTGCAGGTTGCGAAGTAGGCACACCATCTGAGCGGGGTGAGTACCCTCCATCCAAGTTGGAAGCCGCTGCACTTTTTGCCAGCTCTATCTGATTGGTCTGCCCCTGGATTTCCAGTTGCTTCATCTTAAGTGCATGCTCTGCTGCTGCTTTCTCTTTACGCTCCGCTGCTTCTGCTGCTTCTTTCCGCTCCGCTGCTTCTGCTGCGGCTTTCCGCTCCGCTGCTTCTGCTGCTTCTTTCCGCTCCGCTGCTTCTGCTGCGGCTTTCTCCTTCTCCATTGCAAGTTTCTGCACTTCCATCTCTCTTGCATGGAGTTTATCAGTCTCCTCACTCACAAATTTCATCAGTTTTTTTCCACTTAACCCGTATTCACGCCCTGCCTCCATTAAACTAGTTCTAATTTTTGCGGCATCTGCCATGATATGCAGTATGGGTTCACGAAGGGAAAAATTGGCAGTGACCTCCAAGCAAATTGTTTAGACTCGCACGAGTGATTATCTATTTAAAACCAGCTAGGTTTAAATTAATAATCAAGTTCAAATAGTTCTTTAAAAAAATCACTCACTTAGCGTATTCTGAAAATTATATAACGGATTATCTCGAAGTTTTCTATGAAAAATTTGCTAAATATTTATGATAAAATTTTCCCAGCAGTTACAGAAAAAGATTTAAAAAAATCAGTACCCTACAGTATCCTCTGTTCTCAAAAAGTGCTTACTCTGTCCGTTTGATACTCAATTTAAAAAGTATCACTCGTCCTTTAGAGATATAAATTATCCCCCCTATGAAATAGACAAATTATAGTAAAAGTCAGTCTAGAAGGTAATCCCTCAAAATGCCAACAAATTTTGCAATTATCGCAACTGTATAGCAGGGATGAAAATGTGATTTATCACACTTCTAAGTCCGGGTTCACTAATCCCAAGACGAGTCCACAATTGTCGTGTGGTGAGTCACTGGGGCAACTACTACAGTAGTTTTTGCCAGGAATAGTCTATGAGATATAGATATAAGGTCTCTAGAAATTGGCTCGTTAAGAAAGAAAAAGACCTATTCGAGATGGGACAAGAAGACAGGAATGCGAATGCTTTCCACTAGACAGTGTTTTCTAATTAATTATGGAAAGAGTTCTGTTTCCCCACGACCTTAGCTTCTGCCCTTAGATCCCGTAAAGAAAAAGCCCCCAACCTCATCTGAGTAGAGAAAGGTTCCTATAGGTGAATATGTAACACCGACAGCACGAGTGATACATTAACAAACTCTTGATAATGATCAACCGATCGTTGGGTTTATTAATGAAATATCCACACATATAGGGTTAGTAATGGTTAGAACGTGATGATGGTGAAAGACGATTCACACAAAACACACACAGATGAGATAATAAAATTACAGTTAATTAAGTAATAGTTAATTAAGAATGAACTGGTGTAAAGTGAAATGATGATGTGATATGATACGTGTTACCAAAATGGTGAGTACTCTACACAGTCCATGTGTCTCTAAATGCTTCTCCTAGATATGAGGATTCACATGTATGCATAAAATGTCCCAAGTTGTTATACGTTATGTCGAGTGGGGTATCTCTAAGCTCAGGACGTTCTGATGAATACTGTTGTCGTACGGAGAACGCTGACGAGATATCTATGTATATTCCTTCACTGTTTGAGTATATCTCTGTAGTGTTGATCAACAGTTAATAGCTGTCATATGAACAAAAAGTCTGTTGTCTAATCTCCCGACGGTACTGGTCAGACTGGATATCTTCACGAAATGTTAGTGATATGTAGACTCATAATCTTGCGTATGTAGTCGTGATTCATATACTTTCGAGTCTGCTTCATAAAATGCGCTTAAGAGTGTGTTGCACGTGGTATAAATATGCGATTCCTCTTTTGAGCTCTTTTGCTTGACTTCAGATAATAATGATCTTTCGAGTGATTAGAATTTATGATGACTCTGTATTGAACTTGTGATAACGATGTATTGAACTTGTGAGCAAGCAGTATATGGTGACGAAAAAATGCTGCGTCCACCTTATGACTTGTGGGTGAGACAATATTCCTTTTTTAATTGAGGAATGAAAGATGTCCTATGGCGAATTCTGCTAGCCAAATGTCCGTTTTTAATAACTTATTTCTGGTTAGACGTCAGACACGTTGCGTGTAGACTCAGACTTCTGATGAACTGAAGACACACAAAAGTCTTCGTAAGTTTTCACATTTAACATCACTGGTTGACTTGCATTTAAACTATTGCTCATTATTCATCTCTCTCTCTCTCTCTGAGTTCAATTCTAATGATGTTAAATATCTTGTGCATGAGAGTGTGTGCGCATGGGAGACTGTGATGATGATAACGGTGAAATATGAAATATTAATTACCTCCTATCATCCTATCATCTTCTAGAAAAATCTTCTGATTTTATTAATCAGTTATGCCAAGAATTATTTGAAACTTTATCTTTCGCACATTTTAGCTGTGAGGTTAAAATAAACAAAAATAAGAAAATGTATTAATAAGTATAAGATCTACTAACCTTCTTTTCCCTTCGCAAAATCCTTTAAGAACACAATCAATCACAGAACTGAATTATCATCCACTCTGAATAAACACATGTATTAGGCTATGCGTTTTTGGGTTTAATCTCTTCCACACAAGGTAAAAAACTGGACTTCTACACTCTAGTAGATTATGCGGTATTATATATTTCTGGAAGTCACCTGGCCAAGCTGGGCATCCAATGTGGTAAACCAACGCTTGTCTGAACCGCGGTGAGACGTTTTCCCCTGGCCAATCTGGGCGTCCAATGTGGTGTCACAGAAATTACCGCATGCCCATGTTTGATTCGGATGACCATATGTGTTTTTACCTGATTTATCACGATGCAATGTGGGCTTCAAACGATAATGTCGGGCATGTGGACTCAATCAAAGGATTTTATTTCCCCCGATGAAAGAGCAAGTGTGGTTCTCTAGATACCGGTCGCGAGTAATCACAACGATGAAATAGCAAATATGGATCGCAAATGTTGCATGAAAGAGCAAATGTCGGAGAAAATACAATACGAAAGATGTAGGAAAAGTTAGAGCAATAAGGCCTTTGCGCTCGTTTATCACAGTCCTTCAAAGATTGTCTAATGTTGTCCTCCCAGCGGACTCTGGGTCGTCCTCGGGGTCTGGATCCTTGGCTCTTTGTTTCCCATGCTTGTCGTGGTAGCCGATCTTCTCCCATTCTGCAGACATGGCCAAACCATCTTAGTTGGGACTGTTCTACTTGGGTCTGTAGGGGGTGGCATTTTAGGCCTTGACGTATCGTCTGGTTGCGTACTATGTCTCTTCTTGTTACTTCAACCACCTTCCTCAGATACCTCATTTCTGAGGTTTGGATCTGGCTTTTATGGGTAGTGCGCATGTCTAAGCATAAAACACATTGTCATCTGGTATAATGCGTGTAAACTCGCTACTGTTTTTTTTTTCTTCTTTCTTTTTTTTTGTGATGGGAGTTTTTCCTGGTCACACGGTCTGTCGGTTATATTATTATCTAAATATATAAGACCTTGTGATCTGGTGTAACGGTCCTCTCTCCCCAAAAAAGTTCTTCCAACTTCCATTTCATCAGCCCGCCGTTGGTAACTATTTGCATCACCTGATGTGCTACGCCACATGTACGTGAAACACCTTCACATCTGTTAAACGTGTACCACGTGAAAAAACTTAGAAAATCAGGCAGCTGACTCAGCAACTCACATCCATCAGTTTAAAACACCATAAGACACTTGCATTTTATAACATCTCTCTTACAAATTTATCTCTCTTCTTTAAAAACAAAAAAAAAATGTACTTTAAACTAGTGGTACCCAAACGGTGTGGGGCAACAGGATGATAGTTGTGGCCAGAAGATTCAAAGACAGTCAAGGATTTAGAGAAACTTAAGAAAAATGAATTTGCCAAAAATAAATATGAAAGTCATTTTCTTATTTATTTTATTTCCAGTGATATAATATAGGAAATATATGTATAGAAACCCGTATCATTTTCAAGAATTTTTCAGATTGTATTCAGAAATATAATGTATTTTACATCAAATATATTCAGTTCTCCACGACATATTTTTAAGACCAGGGATTTTAAGCTCTGACAAATATCAAAGACCAGAACAAAGAAAGGCTTCTTGTGTTGATGAGAAGATGAGCGTTCTTTTGTTTCAAATAAGACTTAATATAAATGAGATTGCCTGACAAAAACAAGCTCACACCTCTCTTTGAATGTGTTTATTTTGTGAATAAATCACGTTTTTATGTAGCTGTATTGTTTTATACTTTCTGGATGTCACGTAATCATTTTATAAAGTAGTCGTGTTCAAATGTTATGAATAAAGCACTGCTAAGAGTTACCTTTTTTGTTTCTGAAGGTATGTCTTATCATTAAAAAATTCGGTGTGGTGCAAGCACATTTTCATTCCGAAAGTGTGACCCAGAGAACAAAGTTTAGGAACCACTGCTTTAAGCAGTTACTTCAGACTTTAATGCTAGTTCAGTCAGCTTATACATATGTCACAATGCTAGTTCAGTCAGCTTATACATATGTCACAATGCTAGTTCAGTCAGCTTATACATATGTCAATGCTAGTTCAGTCAGCTTATACATATATCACAATGCTAGTTCAGTCAGCTTATACATGTCATTTTTTATAGCAAGTGAAAAGCCAGCTCTATTTTCAAGACTTGTGTGTTACTATCAATTCTTATATCACCATTTTCATCATCATCATCAACATCATCATCATCATCATCATCATCATCTTAGTGATCATTACAATGACTATGAGAATTGATTGAAATAGAAGGCGACGTTACCGGGTTCGAAACCTGATAACGCCAAGCTTCATCACACCTAGCTGTAAATAGGTATCTAACTGTTCTTGGGTTAGGGAGGGCAAAGGCAGCGAGTAATGAAACAGGTCACCCAACTCATACAGTTGTGACCTTGTAATTGTGAAATCTGTAAAACATCACTTCTTTACGGCAGTTTCTGCTATCAATTAATCAATACCCTTTAGCTCCCCAAGGAGCATAGGCCTTCATCTAACACTTTCCAAGTCTTCCTGTTACGTGCCATCAGCTCAAGTTCTTTCCACGTTTTCCTCATCATTTTCACCTCTGTCTCCAGTTCTCTTCTTCATTTGTTTTTTGGTCTACCTCTGCCTCTCTTTCCCTGTGGATTCCAGAACAAGGACTGCCTTGTAATGCTATCAACAGGTTTCTTCAATGTGTATCCTATCTGTCACCAGCGTCTTCTTCT
Source organism: Oreohelix idahoensis (assembly GCA_024509875.1). NCBI lineage: Eukaryota > Metazoa > Mollusca > Gastropoda > Stylommatophora > Oreohelicidae > Oreohelix > Oreohelix idahoensis. The sequence goes on along the minus strand of JAMPIV010010386.1, from coordinate 94,346 downwards.
CATCTCTGTTTCCACTTGCACTTATCTGGCTCTTGTTGTCAGTTCGACATTTATAACCTTGTCATACCAGTTCAATCTTTCTGTTCTACGCAAGCACCCATTTATGAGTCTGTCACGTTATTGTTGTTGTTGCAGTTTAGTTGTTTGTTTTATATGTCTCCGAGACATGTTTCCACTATGTAACTATCTTTACTTTTTTCTTTTTTATTTAGCAGTGACTAAAGCATTTATTGTTTTTCTTTATTCGAGATAGTTTACTTAATTTTGTTTTTCTCTTTATACTAGAGAGCTTTCCTCTCGCATCACGGTTAGCTGGTTCTGGGATCTAAACTTGTTAGCGTCACGCTTCATTCTGCCCGGCTGTAAACGGGTATCTGACTCTGTTCTTGAGTCAGGGAAGACAAAGGCAGCGAGAAAGGCAACTGGTCACCTCATCCTCATAAAAATCATGAACCTAGTATGGACAAGTCTCTAACACTTCACACCCCTACAACAATTTCTACTTTGAGACTAACATTACCTTTTTTTTTAGGTACATTTCTACTGAGCGTCCGATTGACAGAGTGATTAGAGCGCTGGTCTCTGGAGGCAGAGGTACCGCGTTCGATTCACGGTATAATCACGCTCCAGTCTACCCAGCTGTAAATGGGTACCTGAATTTGCTCTTGAGTTAGGGACGGAAAAGGCAGCGAGACAGGGAACTGGTCACCCCACCTCTCGATGCTGGACCTACTATGGTGGAGTCTCTAACACTTCACTCCCCTACGGCAGTAAATGCTATGTGGTTACCTTTACACTTTACTTTTCTACTAAGGTTTTTTTCGGATACTGATGTTTACTAATATTGTTATTATTATCATTTATTATTGTCGTGACAGATAACACAATTCTTTGGTGGGAGATAGATATTAGCGTGACTACATTTTTACCACAACAAATGTTTCCAAAATAATGGATGCGCAAAGTGACGAGAAAGTGTTGCGTAATTCCCGGTTAACTGCAACACAGAATATTCGCTTAATGGAAACACAGATTCATAGACACAACTGTCAAATGAAAGGTGCATTTGAAATTCTTCGGAGAAAGGAATGTTTAGCTGTGATGTTCGCTTTAATGACTGTTGTGGCAGCGCAAACCGAGATACAGCCGGATACAAATGGAAGCAGTTTGGTGCCTGGCATGTGAGTATACTATTTATTTTATTCACAAAATAAACTTCACTTGTATTGCCTCACTATTTAGTACACTATTCTTAATTTTCTTTTACATTTGTTTATATATTTCGTCATTATTCTGCTATTTCTTGATTTCTTTTAATATTTGTACGTGTTTTTATCAACACAAATTGGTGTCTTTTGTTATAATAATTGTGCGCCTTTGTTACAATTTCTGTAGTCTTCGTTAGAATTGTGTGTCTTTCCTGAACACATTCTCCAAAACAGCCCAGCCCCCAAGTGACCGACGACGTCAAACCTGGCCAGAGGGTGCTGAACTGAGGCAGATATGGGGCTGGAAAAGACTGGGGACTTGGTCCTGGCAACAGGCCCGCTTATAACATGAGTAACAAACTGAATGCTGAATACGTCTCGTTGTCCTTTTTGAGTGTCTTTGTTGTAATAAAAGTTAATGAGGGTCTTTAGTGAACGTGCTGAGAGTCCAGTCTTCAAGGTGACTAGAATGTATCCATGTTACGAATTCAAAGGTTTAACTTTGTTGTTTGTCATGAACACGGCGTCATAAGTGAAGTCCTGTTAAAGAACCTTTTGAGATAAGAACTGGAGTGAGGTAGGGATACCTCATGCCACCATTTCTCTTCTTACGAGCTACGTATAGGTTTAAGGTCCCGTCTGAGCAGAGGTGATAATGGTAAACTATGTGAGAATAAGGGGTAAGAAATAGCTTGTCTCCTTCTTTCCTTCTTTTTTTCCTCGGGTGAGTGGCATTCAGTTCTCTAACATGGCTGAGCGTGTAAAACTTAGGACTATGCTGAGAGAGGAAGCAAGGGAGACAGGATTGCAAGGAGAGGAAGTGACCGCGTTCGTCAACACAGAACTTGACCGATATGTCGCGGAGCAGAAAGTAGCAGAAGCTAGAGAGAAGGAAGATAAAGCGGATAGGAAAGAAGCGGAAGAGCGTCAATCTCTATTAGAGCAGAAGAAAATTGAGGCAGAGATGGAAGCTCGCAGGGCAAACGAAAGAGAAAAGGAGAGACAATACGAGGAACGAGAGAAGGAGAGACAGCACGAGTTGGTGCTTAAGGCTCTAGAAGTCCAAAGTCGCGGGGCTGCCTCTACTTCCAGCAATGGAGAGCCGTCATCTCCACATTCATCGTTAACTGATCACTCCAGCACTCATTCTCCCCAACTCACAGCTATGTCTTTCGCCCTGGAACCCTTCCCAAGCCCCAATGAGAAAATTGACTCGTTTCTAGAAAAATTTGAGAGAATGGCAAATCTGTATGGGTTAGAGAGTTCCCGGTGGTGCCTAAAGCTTTCACAGGCTTTGAAAGGTAGTGCTTATGAAGTCTACTTGAAACTGGGAAGCAGTCAAGACAACTACGACATGCTAAAGAAGGCTTTACTGGAGCGTTTCGAAATGAACGCTCGTAAGTTTCTACAAATGTTCAGAAACAGCAGAAAGGAGAGCACTGAAACATTTCAGCAGTTTTCTTCACGGCTGAAGGGATATTTGACAAAGTGCATGGAGCTTTCCGAGCTCCCTCTCACCTACGAAGGTCTTGAGGAGTTCGTTCTTATAGAACAAATAAAAACCACTTTGTCAAGTGAAACCCGTAGATTCCTGGCTGAACAAGGCGCAGTCAAGTTAGATGACATTCTCAGTAAGTCTGAACGGTACATAAATGCTATGACCGAGCTTCCCAGCACCAAACGCAAACCGACAGATGAGCCTGCTCGAAAAAATAATCTAGAGCAGTCTTCCAATTCTTCCCATCACCATAACCAACGAGAAGCCGTACCCCAACATCCTCCACAGGAAAAATCGAAATTCTTCAAAACCAGATATCCCACCCACAACAATCCTGATCAACCCCACCGTCCTACGTGGCAGCGCGGCCAGAAAGGACAGGGTGACAAAGGGAAAACCCCTGCACACGGGACATCTGATCAGGGCAAGCACACCGGGCCAAATCGCATCGGATGCTTGCAAACAACCTCGCAAGGAAGAATCAATGTCAGTGATTCTCAACCTGAGGGGGGGAGGCCCTCAACGCGAGGAACTGTTATTTTGAACGGGACTTCAACATCTTGTCTTTTTGACACGGGTTTATCCTTTGACTGTATAGTCGCAAGGCACCTGGTCAAACCCGGTCAAGAGACAGAAGACACCGTCAAACTTAGTGGAGTTTTCAAGAGTGATGCACCCAGGACGCTTCCTATCGCACTGGTAGAAATACACTCTGATTTTGTCAGAGGTGTTATTAAAGCGGCCATTATGGATGATCCTATCTACCCAGTTATCCTGGGATGTAGATATGTGTTTATTGGGAGACCAAAGGAGCCGATTGTGGCAGCAGTAACCACAAGAGGGCAAGCCCAGAAGGAACGGGAGCCTGCGCCAAATTTGTTACCTATGGAACTAAAAGAGGCGCAACAAAAGGACCCTACCTTGGAGCCCTGCTTTAGGAAACTGCCCATGGCTAAGGACCCCAGACACAACGGAGACATCTTCTCTAAGGATGGTGTACTGTATCGCAGAACGGGCAAACCTGATCAAGGGCATAACCAGCTCCTAGTACCAAAACAGTACAGAAACCAAATCTTAGAAATGGGGCACTCTCTTCCCTTTAGCGGACATATGGGACAAAACGCCACTATTCAGCGAATACAGACTCACTACTGGTGGCCAGGAATGAACTCTGATATTATCAGGTACGTGAAATCCTGCGCCCAGTGCCAACGTGTGGCACCCAAGCATTGGACACCCCCAGTTCCTATGGGTGAAATGCCAGTAGTGGGGACTCCATTTGAACGGGTTGCTGTCGACATCATTGGACCCCTGGAAAGGACCAAAAGAAGGAACAGGTTCATCCTGACCTTAGTCGACACTTGCACAATGTGGGCCGAAGCTGTACCGCTAACATGCACAGATTCCAAGCATGTCGCAGAAGCCCTGGTGCAAATCTTTACACGGTTGGGATTCCCTCAACAAGTTTTGACGGACAATGGATCCCAATTCCGTAGCCTGTTAATGGAGGAGATCTTTAAGATCTTGAGGGCCAAACACATCCACACAAGCCCCTACCATCCGGCCGGAAATGGGCTTGTGGAGCGCTTCAACGGCAGCCTCACCATGATGTTACGTAAGCTGGGACAAGAGAAACCTGAAGATTGGGACCTTTTCATTCCTGCAGCCTTATTCGCCTACAGGGATGTTCCCCAGGCATCTACAGGATTTCCACCAGCTACACTTTTATTCGGCAGACCTATTAAGGGGCCGCTAGAAGCCTTACTTCGGTCCCTGACAGACCATAAGGCTGACGAGACAGTCGTCTCAGCAAGCAAATATGTATCAGAGCTCAAGGAAAGGTTACAACTAGGATGGGACCTAGCAACAACCAACCATAAGAAAGCACGCGCAAAGCACGCTCAACGATACAATAAAGCAGCGAAAGAGAGAGAACTCCAACCAGGGGAGAAAGTTTTGTTGCTACTTCCAACCGGAAACAACAAACTTCGCATCGGATGGCAAGGGCCGTTTACCGTCCTTAAAAAGATCTCCCGCACTAACTACAAGATCTCTATTAAAGGAAAGGAGAAGGTCTACCACGTAAATCTGCTAAAGAAATATTTGGAAAGACCGGTGCCGTCCTCCGAACATCTCCTGGCGGTCGCCATAGCGACGGAAAATGAGGAAGATGACGATAGTTGCATGGAGTATCCATTGCAACAAACGGAATTTTTCAAAGATGTCAAATTCGGCGAAAATCTCTCGGAAGCACAACAGACAGAAACCAGGGCGCTACTGAAACAGTACACTGCAGTCTTAACGGATGTACCTGGTCGAACAAATCTCATAGAATTCGATATGAAACTGACCAACGAGACCCCTGTTCGAACCAGAGTTTACCCCATTCCGTACGCTAAAGCTGATGCACTACGCGGAGAGATAGACAAGCTGCGTCAAGCCGAAATTATCAGTGAGTCTACCTCTCCTTACAGTTCGAGTGTAGTACTGTTACAGAAGCCCAATAAGGAAGTTCGGCTGTGCATAGATTACCGTTTACTTAACACAGTAACGGAATTCCACCCCGAACCTCTACAGAGCGCTTCTGAGCTGTTCACTAAGCTTAGCAAGGCAAGAATTGTCTCAAAGATTGACTTGAGTAAAGGTTACTACCAAATACCAGTCAAGGAGGAAGTTAAGCCTTTGTTAGCTTTTAGCACCAGTGAAGGACACTACACTTTCAACGTAATGCCGTTCGGATTGCACAACGCACCAGGAGTCTTCACCAGAATGATGAGGAAGCTTTTAGAACCCTTGCAAAGTCCCCATATCCATAATTTCATGGATGACATATTAATTGCATCGGAAAACTATGATGAACATATTGCTACGGTTGCTATGCTCTTCAGGCGACTACAGGAAACTGGTCTCACAGCCAGACCTAGCAAATGTCTCATCGGATTTCAAAAGCTAGACTTCCTGGGACATACCATTTCTCAAGGCTGCATGTGGCCAGTTACCAAGAACATTGAGAAAATAGTTTCAGCAAAAAGACCCCGAACGAAGAAAGACACCCGATCTTTTCTATCACTGTGTGCTTACTATCAGAAATTTATCAAGAATTTCAACGGGCTAACGGCACCCCTTACTGACCTTACAAAAAAGGGGCGCCCGGACAAGGTTATTTGGGATTCGAAGTGCGAACAAGCTTACGTCACTTTAAAAGGTCAATTGTCTGAATACCCCATTTTGAGACTACCTGACCTCAAGAAACCTTTTATATTGCGGGTCGACGCTTCGGGTCAGGGCATCGGGTCAACCCTGCTCCAAGCAGATGACACCGATCCGAATCTGTTATTTCCAGTTGCGTATGGCAGTCGTAAACTGAATGCTGCAGAACGTAACTATTCCACCGTTGAAAGAGAGTGTCTAGCACTTGTTCATGGCATAAGGAAATACCATGAATACCTTTACGGAGTAACATTCACGGTGCAAACAGACCACGCTCCTTTAGCTTTTCTTGGAGCGAATAAGGAATTCAACGCGAGGATCATGCGCTGGGCCTTGCTACTAAGCGTGTACTCTTTCAAAGTGGAATACATTCCGGGAAAACAGAATGTGGGAGCAGATTTTATGAGTAGAAATTGGAGTACGGAAGAGGAGGTGGAAAGCAAAAACAACAATCACCTGCAAGTTACTGATCAAGAGAGCTCCATTGTCATAAATGAAACATGAAATGGTTTCATGTCTTTAAGAGGGGACGACTGTGACGTATGAAAATCGGACCTCTCTTTCTTTAATCCTTTACTCGAGTCATTCCCACGATTGCTGGTTTGGTATGCCATAAGTTATCTGGACATCCGCCCTTTTGTTGTCTTCTCTCGAGGGCGATTAAAATAAAACTATTTCGGTATCTCTTACTGACATTCCCACAGAGAGGCAGACCACCAGAGATCAGGTTGCGATGTCAAGCCGAGGTTTGAAACCTCTGTTTAACACCTGATAATAGAATGGACGAAGATTTCGCAGGTGCGTTTGCCAGTCATGGGAACATGGGCCGATTCAGTATATTAACGCAGTTTTAGAAAAACTCTTTATCAGTCTGGCCCCAGGAATTGGTGATATCTTCTAGCGCGAATCTTGGAGTTTATATATAAAGATAATTCCTTTTAGATTTCGTGGAGAGTGTCAATTTGTCCTTGCGTGGCGGTAATCATATATATATATATATATTAGAATTTGGAGTGCCTTAACGTGTTAATGTTTTCACTGGGATTTCTGTGTTTATTAAATAAGCATATTAAATAGTTCCAGCTGTAATAAGTAAATTTAATTTCTTGCTATTCCCCCAGTAAGAGACGCTTTAAATTAATTAATATACGCTAGGCGACTGATAATTAGAGATAAATATACTTTTATTCTTCATGCGTAATTTTGTGTATTACTAGAGTTTTGTGGGTTTTACATATAATTTAATACCGGAGTGATCCAGAGGTCTTACCTAACGAGTGTAGAATATAATAATGATATCATTGTTAAAATGTTTGTTTTTTCTACCTCTAGGCGATCAACCCTGTGATCTAGCGGTCTGAATTACTCCAGAAAAAAAACATTCTTAAAATATTATTGGGTCTTAGATTTGGACCTGTGCGGTTCTCTTGTGGTTTTCTTACAGAGAGAAAGTCCCCACATATAAACATTTTAAAGAATATAAAAGTCAGAACTGGACAAGAAATTACCCAGATTGTTCACAGCAAATCTGATCCGCCTGTGGTGGCCAAATATCTATATATAAACATTGTTTCCAGAATATTGACTATCGTAGTTTTTTTCTTTTCTCAAGTGGATTTATCTAGAAAAAAAAGAATACTTGGGTCCATAACCGGCACCCAAACCCCAGAGTGAGAGATAAAAACAGATAGGAGATCCTTTGCTTATCCTTATTGGTTTTTCTAACAGTGTACCCACCAGAAATTTTTCTTAAAATATCGGACATCTGTGTGCTGCCCATGGTGAACCTTTTGATCGCAAATATATATTTACCTGCCCTACCTGACGTGAACTTTTTGACACCTAATATTAGCATTATTTAAGCGGACGTTCCCCATTAGGAAAAATTAATCATTCTTGGAGGAACTGGGGTCCCTTGGATAGCACCACCCTGAAATATGTCAAAGATACACAGATGTGTTAAAGAATAGTAGGTAAGTGTGATTGCTGATTGCTTGTGGCCACAGACCGACAGACTGTAAGAAAGAGAAAATGAATATTTCATATTTTGTATAATCATTATACTCACTTCAGTTTTTTTGGGTTCGCAAATACTGTTATATCATTTTCTTGTCTTCTTTGTTTCAGGATAGATTAACTAGAGACTTGGTTCTTTTACTTTATCGTCTATCCCTATATATATTATTATTAACTGTAATCTTTTGGGTTAATTACCTCTGTCAGGATCTACTTTGGGATTCCTTTACAGTAGAGGAGAGCCTATTGGGTTAATACATTTTCTTGCATTTTTTATGTCTGTAAACTATACCTTCTGATAGATAATATTGTTGTATGTGATTTCTTTAAGATAATAAACATAATAAACCTAAGTTATCGTGTTGGTCAAACCCCTGCCCAGTATATGTTATCCATAGCTTGGTTCACGTCTGTACGTATTATGTCACAGAATTGTGTATATGTAAGTGAAGTGTAACTGATGTATATGTACCAGGAGGGAAAGTACGTCTAGTTAAATATTGTCGTGAGATAGGCTGGGATTAGAGCAATTACTCAATCCAGAGACTGTCCTTTCTCTTACACTCTCACCCCCTTGTGGAAAAAAAAGCTATTTCTTACCCCTTATTCTCACATAGTTTACCATTATCACCTCTGCTCAGACGGGACCTTAAACATCTTCAACCTATCTCAATAAAATCTACGACACCAAAACAGCCCAGCCCCCAAGTGACCGACGACGTCAAACCTGGCCAGAGGGTGCTGAACTGAGGCAGATATGGGGCTGGAAAAGACTGTGGACTTGGTCCTAGCAACAGGCCCGCTTATAACATGAGTAACAAACTGAATGCTGAATACGTCTCGTTGTCCTTTTTGAGTGTCTTTGTTGTAATAAAAGTTAATGAGGGTCTTTAGTGAACGTGCTGAGAGTCCAGTCTTCAAGGTGACTAGAATGTATCCATGTTACGAATTCAAAGGTTTAACTTTGTTGTTTGTCATGAACACGGCGTCATAAGTGAAGTCCTGTTAAAGAACCTTTTGAGATAAGAACTGGAGTGAGGTAGGGATACCTCATGCCACCATTTCTCTTCTTACGAGCTACGTATAGGTTTATGAAAACAAGATATTAAAAAACAACATGTCGATACAAAATATCTTCAAAAGTGGACAGCACAAAAACACAATTGTCTTAATTTTCTTTGTGCTTGTGTGTTTTTTACGTTTTTGTATGTTTGATGTTGTTGTTGTTATTTTTGAAGTTTTTAAAAATAATTTATGTCTTTACCGTGATTGTCGACTATTTTTGGCTTGTTTAATTATGGTCTCCCATAAAGCGCACCCTCTTATTCGGAGTAACCAGGAGGACATGCACACCATCATAGCTGGCAGACGCTGGAGTTGGGTTGGCCATGTCCTCAGAAGGGACCCTGATACCATCGCAAGAACAGCTATGCTATGGACCCCCGAGAGAAAGCGAAAGAGAGGCCGACCAAAAACAACTTGGCGGAGAACTGTGGAAGCTGAGATGCAAAGAATGAACCACAGTTGGGGCCCTGTACGAAGGATGGCCACCGACCGAGCAAAGTGGAATCAATTTGTTGCTGCCCTACAAGACGCCACCAGGCGTGATGGCCGCTGACTGCTTTGACGATTGGCGGTTATGGATCAAAGAAGAAAGAAGATAAAGCGCACCCTAATATTTATATATTTGATAATCTGCCCACTAATGTTTTAATGTTTTATATTTTGTGATTTTAAGAACTTTAACTTCCCTCATAATTAACACCATGGGGCTGGCAACCTCATCATATTTAACAAGTTTCCATAGAAACCACCACAGCAAGAGTACAAGCATGCTAGGCTTCCTGTTAGGGAAACAGCTGCAATGGTGTTTCCATGCTACAAAAGGGTTGAAATGGAAAAAAGGAAGACGCAGCAAACGAGATGAACGCAGTCAGCGACCCATACCTTGACTGCTTGCGTCAGCGAACCAGAGCTGACCAAGACCCTACTCCACCTCCAAGTGGTGGTCCTGGAAACAGGCTGCATCACTGCAGTCTGGCCGAGAGAGTAGGGATCGAAGAGGGAAGGCAAACCCGGTCCCAAAAAATGCCGTGCTGAAGTCGGATGTATCGGCCGAAAGGCGCAAATATCGCAGCTTTGCTGTAAACGGACACAACTCAACCAACGTCCTTTTCAGGACGAACGAGGAAGAAGAAGAAGACAGGAAAATGATGATGCTGACGATGATCACAATGATGACAGTTAATGCCTCATGCGCATTCTAGTTTCCCCGGTACAATCAATCAGACCGTAATGTATTAGTGAATGAAACCATGATACATTTGTTTTTTGGTCCTGCTTATTCCGTAGGTCATCATAATTCTTTGCATATAACAGACTTGCAAATAACCATTGTATTATCTGTTTATTTGTATCAACATCTTTACAATAACGTGGGAAGCAGCTAAACATTTCAGAATATAAAGCGTGCATTTAACACACTAATGAATGCCTTCTGCCGCGAATCTTTGTAAAGAGCGCCTTATAAAAATTTTAGCCCACCCCCGACAGATTTACAGCAACCACACCTGCCTGACCCGGTTATGTTATAGTTGCCCCATGTAGTTCCTGGGGCAAATAACGAATAGGATTACTTCCCCCTAAGACCTAAGGCACATCTTAACCACCTCACGACACTTCCCAACGACACGATCAGCTTTGTGGCTACTTTTACCTGTTTTTATATGTGGTAATATCATAGTGTCAAAATGTACCTGAAGGGGTCGGAGTGGCTTAGGGGTATGGCGCCCGCCTCGAATTCTAAATGTACCGGGTTCGATTCACACATTCTTTCATTGATGTTGTAACCAGCCCGGTCACAGAAGTCCTTGCGAGTTATGCCTCTTCCTGATAATGGATCAAGAGATAATTGAGTTTAAAAAAAAACAGATATTCAAAATCTTTGAAATTTTGAGGTAATGAGGTTTTCTCGCTGATATCGGATAAAATTACCTTCTAATTTATTCATTTCCGTTGCCAGCATAACCAGATGTTTTTGATATCCTGCCCATAAAGAAGATCATAGTAGCGTTTTGATCAGCTAGCTGTATAATGATAAACTGTTTTTAAAATCAACACCACATTATACAGGTAAAATATACTTTAAATAAATGTCACCTGAAGTTTATTAACCTGAACCTTTCCACTCCAGGTAGAACCCGCGTCTGAGCTTTAAAATTAATTCGGTAAGAATGGTTTCATAAAACATTTATAATCACTTTCGTTCATTCATTTTTCTTTTTGGCTCCTTATGGACTATAAGAGTCGCCACTACAACTGGTTTTATTGTCAGTTCAGTTGACCTATCAGTCAATATGTAGATCACAGATTCAATCAGTGGACGAATCAGGCAGTCAGCCAACAAATGAACCAATGGGTCAACCATTCAGCCACTGGATCAGTCATCCAGCCAATAGATCAACCAATGTATCAGTGATCACTTTGTATATTTGTGTATCTTTCAATGATTATGCTAGATTACTCTATTATTACGAGCAAGTAACCCGCCAAAACTTGATGGTCAATAATTGTGGTGGGTTCTGTCTGCTGCATACCCTGACTGTCTGCTGCATACCCTGACTGTCTGCTGCATACCCTGATGACGGCACAAAATCTTCTGTGGTTATTTCATTTCTTTCCGTTCCAACTTCGCTGGATCTTTGTAGTCAAATTTATCATGACTTATGGACAATGGTCAACGCACCATGAACATGTTGTAAGACCTGCGTGATTTTTATGGACTTCAATTTAGCTTTCACGGGGCATTGCGCCTCTTATATTTTAATATTTTCCCGTAAAGCTGACGAGATTTTTTCATAGTTCCTTATAGGACATTTCATTTAAACGATAAGAATACGGTTATCTAATCTTTGATTTCATTATGGGCCCCTCTAACCGAGGTTCACCATTTTCTCTTCTAGGTCTCTTTTCTCCATGTAGTACTGGGACCTAAGTTTACCTGCCCCATTTTTTATTTCTTGGAGTTCCGTGTCAATGACTGCATGTAGCGCGCTATATTATGTTTGTGTTTCTGCAGGTCGTGACCCTGACGGAAATATTTATACAGGATATTAGTGCAAACATTCTTAACGTGTTCCCTCAGGCATGTGATTTGATGTGACTAATATGAGGTTCCGTATATGGTTGAAGAATGCATGGAGGTATATCTGGAGTCATCCTTATATGACCACCAGCCATGCACAATGCTACAATATACATACGTGGAAGTAAACCTATGCCTGTGAGGCTAATTACATCCTCATTGACTCTTGAAATCATCCACACACTTCCAGGGATTCCTTCTGTGGTGAAACTTGTTGAGAACCTAGCATTGCGCATTAAGCTTGGAGAAGTTACTTGAGCCTCATGCGTAATTCTTTGACTTGGTTGACTGCATGCAGAAGGATCTAACTGTGGACCCAGTGATAGGCAGGGGAAGCTGATAAGTGGCTCTGTGCAGGACGTGACAATCCTTGGAAGAGCCCAGAACCAGAGTACAGTATTTTAGCTCTGCGTAGTTGGAGAGCCCCCTTGGTTGGCGGGGAATGCACAGTATGCCACACACTTCTTAATCATAGCTTGGTACCAGATGTGACGATCCTTTAAATGCAAGCCAAGCTGGAGAAACTAGAGCTCATGACTTCAACTCAACACATTTCGGAATGTCAGAAAAGCTACAGGAAAAGCCTAGATCTACAGTGAAGATAATACCAACTTGGTTTTGGCTGCTAAAGAGCAACAAGCTCAGCAGCCCTAGTTTAACAACAACAACAACAACAACAACATAGGGTTAACGACTTCATTATGTAAAACTAATTGCTACGTAAACCATCGTTGCACGATTGCATGAATGTTCTGGTTCAGGCTCCCCTTGCAATGGAACAATCTGCAGTAGTGGCTATATGTTCTAAGGGGAGAACAATTAAAGAAACAATAAGTCTTAGGGGGGCACTTTTTGTTGTTGTTATTTTTAGCCAATAGCCCTAACAATGAGAAAATAATGTTCCAGGCAATCTATTGCATTAAATAAAAGTGGATGGACAGCAAACACTAATCAATAATTTGTTATACATTTCACACATGTGTGAAAGATTTGAAGAATTACTTGTTTTATGAGTTCACGTCAAAAATGAATATTAGTTGTTTTTTTCCCCCGAAGAGCTCGAGTCATCTTTGAATTGACTTGACTTGACTGATCCACTGTCATTGAACGTCAGCTCTAGGTGGCCTTGATGCCATTATGTGGTACTGCGCAGTTCGTATAAGCTGTTCTGGGCTGCTATAAAGTGTATTGTTTATGGATGGGTTGTGTGACAGTAGGAGTTGTCTCATTCCCTGCAGTGCATGGCACAGTGGTAGATGGTGTTCTACTGTCTCCAACGGGTTTGGGCAGTGTCTACATGTCTATATTTTGTGAACACATTCTGATTCTGTGGCCATGTAGTGTGGTCACCCCTGTTCTCAATCTGAAGATTCTGGCTTGATATTTTCCTTCAGCATGGTAGATATCATCTTCCTTATTTGGGGTTGTTAAGGTGTATGAAGAGTCTTCTTACTGTTTTAGCTTGTGCCCACGTGTTCAGACAATCTTCTTTATAGTTGTTTTTGATTATTTGTAAATATACTTTAACAAGTTTAAAGTCGTAATGTAAAGCACATAAGAAAGTTGGTCACTATTACAATGGCGTTTAAAACAAGACTTGCTGACATAGTTGTTTGAAAAAACAAATTGATTTAATCGACACATCACCATTCACAATCCGGCACCTGCCCTTTTAATTACGACGCATAATTTATATTCACTGCTCGTTATTTCCCTTTCTTTCAACCCATACTTTAATGAAGATATTTCCACCTTATTTTACTTTATTTTAGTCATTAAAAAATTGACTGAGTCAATGCTGGTAAAAACTTGACAGATTAAAGTGTTCTAAGAAAGGGAACTGCCTGTAAAGTTTCAGCTGCCAACGATGTGTGGAACATGAACATTTTGAGCGTCAAAGTTTTGAAACCAACAAATTGTCATAGCTCAGATGTTTTTAAAGAAGAATGGTTTTAAAAAGGCAAATAATGATTCTTGAGACCAGAGTGTTCAATCTGTTATCTTTATATGTTGAAAATGATGAGATTTTCAAAATCATTAATCTAATTTTCCTTTTTCCACCTAACAATTTTGTATAATGCGATTATTATGGAAACGTTTCAAGATAAATAAAACTGCGAACATAAAAGAGTTATGTATGAATGTTGAATGAATTCAAACCCACTAACTGCAAGTTATTAGAGCACTTTATTCTCGAGGCAAAGTTACCTGGTTCCAAACTAGGTAGAACCACACTCCAGTCTACCCAGCTGTAAATAGTTATAATTTTCTGCTGTTGAGCTAAAGAAGGCAAAGGACCCGATCACCTCACATCATAAAAGCTGAGATATAGGCAAGTCTCTAACACTTCACGTTCCTATGGCAGTATCCGATATAGGACTATATTTACGTTTTTACTGTTGCAATGGTTACAAAGTGAATCAGTAAACCGAAACACCAGATAACAGTAAGCACTCCATATCATACAGGACATATGCCCATTTCCTTGAAATTCACATTATCTTGCTACTCAAAATTATACACTTCTGTGTGCCCTTTTAATTGAACGGAAGTTTCCCTACATCAAACTATTAGCCACGTGATGCCCGCTTTAATGCAAAAAGAAAGTTTGTGGGTAAACAGGAAAACTCCATCAAATTAGAACGCCAAGGCACCCCGGTTACGCGGCTTATGTTTTAACGCCTTGTTGAGTATTACATCAACCGGTTTTCTCAATGTGATTTTGCGTATCTCTTGCAACAATGTGCACGAGTAAGCGATTTTAGAAAATTGTCTAAAGCAGAAACAGCCGTACATACAGAAAACAGATGTTAGAATGAAGGTGCTGGGCACGAGCAGAAATATGGAAGGAAATAGACAGTGTTAAACTAAACCAAAGAGTTGTAATTAAACTGAGACAAACAAGAACAAGAAGAAACTTAAATTTGTACAAAAACCAATGTTTGCTTATAATGAAGAACCTGTTTAAGTAGAACAAAATGAAGAAGTGAAATTAATGATTTCAGATTACAGTTTAGCTTCAACAACAATCGAGTTCATTCATTAAGCCATTACTTAATTCATTCATTAATCCATTCATGAATTCATCATCTTTCGAATCCACAAGGAGTAGATGCCTTCAACAATCTCCAGTTGGAAATCGTAAAAAATAGGCTTATTTGGCGGTGCCCTGGCAAAATTAGAAAGTTAGAAACCTACCTACCACAAAAATATTGATAGAATGTGATTCCTATATACACACACTGGGATTCTCGCCGGTGCTACGGAGTTCATGCACTGTGCTGAGATCCTCCTTGTGTGATCTAAGGGAGGAGGTCGGAGCACTGATGGAGTTGTCTGTGTGCAATGAAAATAGTCCTTAAAACCAGAACCAAACCTATGCCAAGTCTTTCACCAGCTTTTGGGAATTGAACCCACCCCCACATCGGCTGCGGTTTCCAAATTCACTCATATCTGTTCTACCAAAATGAGGTAGCTGTGAAAGAAACAGTTTTATTATATATAAATTACTGTCCTGAATGTCATCGCCAGTTGTAGTTGTTGCACATCCAACTCTGGTGCCTTGTCGCAGTTTCATCAAGACTTATAAATGACGATATTCTTGAACTGATGACAAGAATCAGACAAGTGACAGTGGAACGAGAGATGAGAAGCAGACATTGGAGATGGATAAGGCATACATTTTTGAAACCTATTGATAGCATTACTAGCCAGTTCTTTTTCTGAAATCCTCAGGGTACGAGAGTTAGACGCAGACCAGAGGACACTTGGAGAAGTGAAGTAGAGGCAGCCATGAAGGGGAGGAAGAGGACAGGAAAATACATTGAGCGGACGGCACAGGACAGGAAGACTTGGTATAAGTTTGTTGAAGGACTTTGCTTCTTTGGGAGTTGAAAGGTCATGATGATGATGAATGACATTATACGGAAACGGGAAAGAATAAAAGACAAACAAACGGTGCAGGACGAGAGCGAGATATCTGAAAGTAGAAGTCCGCGCAAGCGTGTTCATGTTATGCCTTTCCGGGAGAACGTGACACGGAAACCTGCAGATTCCACATGTAAAGTGATCCCTACTGTAATCTAGACCAGAACTTCGCAACCTGTTTCACTTCGCGACACACTTAAAGTGCCCTTCAAAATTCCACGGCACACTACAATATTTAAAAACGTGGTTATGGCAAATATTTTAAAATTTGATGTTATCAAAAGATAACGCTCCCAATTTTTTATTTATTTTTTGGTGATGAATGATGATAACTAACTTAAAGTTTGTAAAATTGTAGGTGTGAGATTGTTTCGTAATATTTTGCCAGAACATATAGTTTTGTATACAGTTATATTGTGTATTCTGCCTGGTGTCACGGCACAGCAGGCAGACACCGGCTGCAGGGCAGCGATCTAGACGACATACACTGAAGCTGGATTATGTAGCAGTGATTCACGAGTTGGGAACCGCGTGTCCCGGAGAGTTTTGTAAAAGATAATTTGAAACAGATCTGCCTGGTCGAGGTATCGCCACAACCATAGGTCATACTCTTTACCTTTAGACTAGTAAATTATAGAGTCACCTCTAATATCTACAAAGACGAAGAGGAAAAACTACAATGGTAGGTCACACTCTAATTTACTAATCTAAAGTTAAAGATTACCCCGTTGGTTACCTGTTGGTCAGTAAGGCTGAAGACCGAAATCCGAAGTAAGGAGAGACATGAGAGATACACAGAAGAGCTATAATTAATTCATTGATCTGTTTCTTCACTTCTTACAAAGCAGAGGTTCCCAACCTTGGGTCATCGTACCCACATGGTACGTACCCACGTGCTACAGGAAATATTTAGAATAAGTAACTATAAAAGTCTGTTGATATGTTTTAGCTCTGTGGATCAGGATTCTTAATCCTGCCCTCAATCAAGTCCATAGCAAGGAACAAACTGTAAGCAAAACACGATATGCGGGTAAGGTAAAAGAAGCAACGTAGGAGATACTGCCGTAGGGTGGGGGGGGGATGTTAGAGACGTCGCTATACTTGGTCCAGCTTCGAGAGGTGGGGTGACCAGTTCTCTTCCTCGCTGCTTTTGCCTTCCAAAACTGAAGGGCAGAGTCAGGAACCCATTTACTGCTGGGTAGACTGGAGCGTGATTCCACCGTGTTTCGAGCCCGGCACCTTTGCCACAAGAGGCTAACGCTCTAACCATTCTGCTAATCGGATATGCGGGTATCTTTTCCAAGAACTGTCAAAAATAAACTGTTGGTTGAATGAGTTGTCTCACTAATTTATGTGGTTGTGCTCTGATAAATGTCTGTCAACTTTATGATGCGAACAAATGTTATGTGCAGGATATAGTTTTATTTTTGAAAAAATTGATTAATGTGTTTATTTATTTTCATATGTGCATGGTGAACTCTATAACTCAGCCGTTCTCAACCTATTAATCCTGGAGGAATCCTTGAAATAATTTTCAGGCCTTAGGGAACCCCTGCATAAAAATGTTTATATCGACAGCTCGCGGTATGTTAACGTGATCAGTGGGTTGTAAATATAATAATTCAATAATAATTGGCATTGTTATTTTGCGTAGAGAATGTTTTTTTTTACTTTTTATTTATTTATTTTTTTGCGTCGCGGAACTCCTAGCACCTCTCACGGAACCCTAGGGTTCCGAGGAAGCCCAGTTGAGAAACCATGCTATAACTCATTTCCTGTGATATTGAATAGGGGGTAAGGTAGGGTTTTATAAAATCCAAGGGGGTGAAGGCCCTTCAAGGGTTGAGAAACCCCGTTTTAGAACATGTGGCTGCCACTACAGTTCGTCCCCTTGTAAGAAGCTTGGTTCAAGTTGCCGGGGTGGACATGAACCAAACAAAGTTTGTCATTTATTATAGGACGATAAACGTGCAAGTAATTCTTACAATAACGTTTATATTGTTTCAATTGTGTAAGCCAGGTAACAATGCACATTAAATTTGTTTTTCATTTATTAGATGCAGACGATTCAACAGTATTGATTGTACGTGCATTTTCTGTGTCTTTATATATATATATATATATATATATATATATATATATATATATATATATATATATATATATATATATATATATATATATATATATATATATATATATATATATATATATATATATATATTTTTTTTTTTTTTTTTTTTTGGGGTCGAAGAATGATTATTTTTTTCCCGGTTTTTCTCTGTTCTGTGAGATTCTTTTTCTGGTTCGTGAATTGTGGACTTTTTGGGGATTTGTTTTCTACTTAGTCGTTCCCCTTCTACCGTGAGGTGTAGAGGTTTGGAAGAGAGAGCGCCAGACTATCCTATCGATAGTCTTCCTCTTGGCCTGGTTCCATTCTAGTCCTCGGTCCTTCAAAGATTGTCTAATTTTGTCCTCCCAGCGGACTCTGGGTCGTCCTGGGGGTCTGGATCCCTGGCTTTTTGTTTCCCATGCTTGTCGTGGTAGCCGATCTTCTCCCATTCTGCAAACATGGCCAAACCATCTTAGTTGGGATTTGTTTTCATAAAACATATTCTGTCGTCTGTATCACTTACGTGGGATATGTGCAGACGCTTTCAAATGTTGTATGACCATCGCTCAATATTTTGATACCTTCTTCTTCTTCTGCGTTCAGTTTGTAGTCATGCCAAATCTGCAGGCCTCTCGCCTCCAATGTTGTATGGCCTTTTATTTCACTATAATGCATCACTCACACTGAACATCTACAATAGTTCACCTATCCTGCCACTCAATGTTTTCATATATTCTCCAGTGTTGCATCACCTTCACTGAAAAGTTGTAAGATATACCCGAATGTTGTATGACTTTCCTTTGTATCACTATTCTGCATCACTTACACTGAATATTTACAACAGTTCTCCTAGATATACTGTATGGCCGTCACGTGATGTTTTTACATATTCACCAGTGTTGTATGGCCATCATGAGTGGCGATGCCAGGCTATTTTGTGCCCTAGGCAAGGCTCACTACTTGCACCACCCCCTCTTCCCCCCCCCCAACCCCAAATTGCCAACTTCATTTTTCAAAAACAGATGTCGTGTAGAAAAATAAAAATGAAAAGTACAAAAGATAAAATTGCTACATTTATTTTAACGTGCAAGAATAAGTAATACAACAATCTTGGATAATAAGTAATACAACAATCTTGGATAATAAGTAATACAACAATCTTGGATAATAAGTAATACAACAATCTTGGATAATAAGTAATACAACAATCTTGGATAATAAGTAATACAACAATCTTGGATTATATTTCTCAAATATAAAAGAAAATGTTTCAGCACACAAATCGCTTGGAATAATCTTGTGAATTGTGGTGTTAAAATTTAAACCTCTTAAAAGTTTCACTTTAGGACACATCAAAATCTCACTTTGCGTGCCTTATACTTTGCAAACGTTGTCACCAGTTCCTTGGGCATGTTCAGCTGAAGTAGCTGCCAAGCCAACAAGTCTCCTTTGCAACATTGTTAATCGCATGTACGTTTTTATACGTTTGAGCTTTGAGAAAGTGGGTTCACCCACTTCCCACTGACACTGGAAGTGTGAGAAGGATCCTTAGACACATTATCCAGAGTTTTTGTTGTAGTATGAAGAGAAGTTTCCTTGTGGCGGTATAGATTTTGAAAGTTATCGGGCTATAGCTATAAGTTAACAGCAGATCTTCAGCATCTGTTGTGAATCGGCGTAAAAATTTATTAGGCCAGCATGCCCGTTGCCACTTATAACACATAAGGAAGGGAAACCCGAGGCCTGTAAACAGCAAATGTTTATACGAGTACAATACCAAAAACCTACCCTCTGTTCTATTCTTACTGTTCTTAAGTCTACTAAGGTCTTTGTCTTGTGTGGACTGACCTATACTGTATAATAGGGGAACAACAGAAGTGACTGCGTCATTAATAGGCTGGGCTGCCCATTGTAAACTTCCGGTGTTGTGTCTTGCGGTTTGCACTAATGACCAGTCATCGAAGCATCATTTTTTTTGGTGATGCCGAGATGGCCGGTAGGATAGTGTGCTTCGCTTGCATAGCTAGGCGGGGTTGTCGCACGGAAGGTCCGGGGTTCGAGTCCTGGGTAAGCCACTTACGCCTGTTGTTTTTCCTGTTGTCTAGTGTTCTACTTCTTTATTTCTTACGAGCGCCCGAAAACATACCTTTATGTTTGTCTAATATTTATTTGCCGTTGCCACTTACCTTCGTTAAATATCAGAGAAATCTTCGGGAAAATCCGTTGGACAGAAAATATTCCTTATTTGAACCATGTACGAGTAAATAGCTAGCAAAACACTCGATTTTGCACATATTTAGGCGTATATATAAGTGAACACTGCTTGGAATTAAATCATATGTATATATATATATATTTGGCACATTAATTTTTTTTTCAATTTAAACCATTAATCATTAAAATAATCTGATTAATTTTAGATCTGAAGTTATTGAATTATTTTCAATTTTTCAGTGTGTTTTACATTGAAGCAATTTTAAGTGGTAGGGATTAAATTCCAGCTATATTTACGTTCCCTAGAGGCATAGGATAGGTCCAACGAGAGGATGAATTACCTGATGAGGTTGACTCCCGACATCTTGTGCCATCCCTAATTATAGTTCTCCAGTTTTCTTTCCCTGCCATCAATGGTACCTATACCTTGTAGCGGTATGGCAGCTTGTGTACCCTGACAATCCCCAGAGCTATGCCAGTGGGAGTTTTACTCCTGGTAGGTTCAACCAAGCTGGACTGGTCTGCGTGGGTAGGGGTCAGACAAAAGCTGGTACCCTGGTCCTCCAGGTTGGGGGTTTTAGCACAGGGCCGACACCCCTGTAAGTGTAAAAAATCGCACATGTTACGGAAACAGCAATAAATGAAAAAACTTTGATGCGGGACGAACATCCGGAGTCTCAGGCTCGTATGACTGACAGTGGTGAAAGCCGAAAGGAAGCCACTGGCATGAAAACGGATGCCCAGACCGCAAAACACGAAACCAGAATTGGTTTTTGGAATGTCAGAACTATGAATGAGGCAGGAAAGCTGAGACAGATCACAGCAGAGATGAGGAATTACAAACTACATATCCTGGGAATAAGCGAGAGCAGATGGACAGGGATGGGGAGAATAAAAACAGCTACAGGGGAAACAGTACTTTATTCTGGTAGAGAGGATGGTCAGCACAACGAAGGTGTAGCCATTATCCTTAAGAAAGGAATGGAAAGATCTCTACTGGAATGGAAACCCATTAACAACAGACTAATAAGAGCAAGACTGAGAGGGAGATTTACCAACACCACAATTATACAATGCTATGCACCAACAAACGACAGCGATGAAGAGATCAAGGACGAGTTCTATCAACAGGTACAAAAGAAAATGGAAACTGTACCCAGGTGCGATCTTATTATAGTAATGGGAGACCTAAATGCGAAAGTTGGAACACACAATAATTATAACGGAAGAGTAATGGGGAAATGCGGCAGTGGAACAGTAAATGAGAATGGGGACAAATTAATAAGCTTCTGCAGTATTAACAACCTGGTCATTGGAGGAACACTTTTTCAACACAAAGAAGTGCACAAGTTAACATGGGAATCACCAAATGGACGAGACAAAAACCAGATAGATCACATAATGATCAATGGCAGATGGAGACATGCACTACAAGACGTGAAAGTAAGAAGAGGCGCAGATGTGGGAAGTGATCATCACCTAGTAGTAGCAAGACTGAAGGTGAAACTCAGAGCTGCTGGACCAGTTGCAGTCAAACAGAAAATATATAACATCACGAAACTTAAGGACCCCCTCACCAGAAAAGCGTTCGTGGTCGACGTAAAGAGACGATATCTGATTACCAAAAGCCAGGAAAGAACAGAGACCGACGATGTCGACCAGAAATTCAACACCATCTCAACAATATACAAAGAAAGCAGCAAGTCATGCTTGGGATTCCAGGAAAGAAAGAGCCAAGACTGGATAACACCAGAAACGCTAAACACCATAGCGAAGAGAAAGGATATGAAAAGAAATAAAACAGAAGCTAAGTCTTCCAGGTTAAAGGCAATATATAGTGAACAGTACAGTCAGCTGGACAAGGAAGTAAAACGTCAAACCCGTGCTAACAAAAGGACATTTCTGGATGACCTTGCAAGACAGGCAGAAGAGGCAGCACTGAGAAATGAACAAAGCACAGTTTATAAAATAACTAAAGCTATTAGTGGAAAACGAGGGGCAAACAACATAACGTTAGTAAGAGACAAGCAATGAAATCTCATCACCACAGCACAGGGGCAGGAAACAAGATGGGCAGAGCACTTCAGAGAAACACTGAATAAGGAACCACCAGAGACTCAGCTGAATGTTCCTGAGGCTGAAAGTGACTTAGACGTAAATATAGACATTCCACGAAAAGAAGAAATCATCACAGCTATCAAAGGGCTAAAAAATGGAAAAGCGCCTGGTCATGACAATCTAAATGCTGAGCTATTCAAGACAGACCCTGAACTAGCAGCAGAACTATTAGAACCACTATTTGCACAAGTCTGGGAAACTGAGACAACATCAACAGAGTGGAGCAAAGGAATAATTGTCAAATTGCCCAAGAAGGGCGACCTTGCAGACTGCAACAACTGGAGAGGAATTACCCTCCTCTCAGTTCCCAGCAAAATACAAGGCAGGATAATCATCCAGAGAATTTCAAAAGCAGTTGACCATAAACTGAGGAAAGAACAAACGGGCTTCAGAAAGAACAGAAGATGTGCAGATCATATATTTGCCCTCAGGAACATTATAGAGCAGTGCTCAGAATGGCAGAGACAGCTGTACATTAACTTTGTTGATTTTGAAAAGGCTTTCGACAGCATACACAGGGACAGCATACACAGGGACAGCCTATGGAAAATTCTGAGAGCTTACGGAATTCCCAGCCGTATTGTTTCCATTATAAAAAGGATCTATTCTAACTTTACGTGCAGCGTTGGATCGAGTAATGTAACTTTCGAAGTGAAAACAGGAGTACGACAGGGATGCCCCCTATCAACAACATTATTTTTGACAGTCATAGATTGGGTGATGCGCCAGACAACAGAGGGCAGTCCAAGAGGAATTAGATGGACAACGTTTTCTACACTGGAAGATTTGGAATATGCAGATGACATTGCACTACTCGCGCATTCACATCAACACATTCAAGACAAAAACGATAGACTGAATAAGTATGGCCAGCAGGTTGGCTTGAACATCAATTTGAAGAAGACAGAGGTCATGACACTAAGTGTGGGCAACCCTGAGCCAATAACATTAAGGAACCAGAAGTTAGAACAGACAGACACATTTACTTACCTAGGAAGCATAGTAACACCTGACGACGGAACAATCAAGGACATTAACAACAGAATGAATAAAGCGAGAACAGCCTTTGCTGTTCTCAACAACATTTGGAAGTCTTCCCAGTACAGCACAAACACCAATATAAGACTGTATGAGAGCTGTGTACTTTCTGTGCTTCTCTATGGTGCGGAATGTTGGAGAGTAACAGAGAAGGAAATGTCGAAACTGTCCTCCTTCCACACAATCTGTCTAAGGAAAATTCTCCGAATCTTTTGGCCAAGCACCATCAGCAACCAAGAACTACTTATTCGGAGTAACCAGGAGGACATGTACACCATCATAGCTTGGCAGTGTATCGCGCGACGCTGGAGTTTTGGTTCGTTCGTTGGCCACGTCCTCAGAGAAATGCAGCACACGTTTCATTGAAGAAGGCGGGTAATAATACAGTAAGCTTTTATATCAACGTGAAAGCGTTACAATTTGCAGACGAAGCAGAAAACAAGGGGGATTTCGAGTACATTCTTTGTGACAGCACTGTTATTTTCCCATTGCATAACTTGGCGGAGAACTGTGGAAGGTGAGATGCAAAGAATGAACAACAGTTGGGGCACTGTACGAAGGATGGCCGCCGACCGAGCAAAGTGGAATCAATTTGTTGCTGCCCTACAAGACGACACCAGGCGTGGTGGCCGCTGACTGCTTTGACGGATGGTGATTATGGATCAAAGAAGAAGAAGAAGTTTTCTTTCCCGAGTCTGGAAAAAACGATTCTCTATCTATTTCAAGTAACCACTTGGTCCTATCATAAAAATTTACCCATCTCGCCACAGCATCAATATCCACAATCTTTGTTTCCATTGTGCATCAATAATGTTTCCAAATTCCTGCAGGCCTTAAACACATCTTCCGTAGATTTTTTGTTGATACTGTATATATCATGCAAACGAAAATGGGGATAAATTAATAAGTTTCTGTAGCATTAACAACCTGGTCATTGGAGGAACACTTTTCCCACACAAAGAAATTCACAAATTAACATGGGAATCACCAAATGGCCGGGACAGAAACCAGATAGACCACATGATGATTAATGGTAGATGGAGACATGCATTTCAAGATGTGAAGGTAAGAAGAGGTGCAGATGTGGGAAGTGACCATCATTTAGTCGTAGCAAAACTGAAGGTGAAAATCAGAACTGCTGGACCAACTGTAACTACACAGAAAAGGTTTGACATCAGCAAATTGAAGGACCCCCTTACCAGAAAAGCTTTTGCGGCTGATATAAAGAAACGATATCATATTGCCAAAAGTCAGGAAAAGACATTGACTGATGATATAGACCAGAAATTCAACCCCAACACCATTTCAACAATATATAAGGAAAGCAGCAAATCATGCCTGGGATTCCAGGAAAGGAAGAAGCAAGACTAGATAACACCAGAAACATTAAACACCATAACGAAGAGAAAGGAAATGAAAATGAAAGAAAACAGAAGCGAAGTCCCCCAGGTTAAAGCAACTATATAGTGAACAGTACAGTCAGCTGGACAAGGAAGTTAAACGCCAAACCCGAGCCAAAAAACGGAATTTCCTAGACTATCTTGCAAGACAGGCAGAAGAGGCGGCACTGAGGCATGAACAAAGCACAGTATACAAAATAACTAAAACAATCAGCGTAAAACAAGGTGCAAACAATATTACATTAGTAAGAGATAAGCAAGGAATCTCATCACAACAGTAAAGGGACAGGAAACAAGATGGGCAGAGCGTTTCAGAGAAACTCTGAACAAGGAACCACCAGAGACACAGTTGAATGTTCCTGAGGCTGAAAACGATCTAGATGTTAATACAGACATTCCACGGAAGGAAGAAATCATCAAGGCAATCAAAGGGTTAAAGAATGGAAAAGGGCTTGGCCACAATAACTTACATGCAGAGCTATTTAAGACAGGCCCTGAACTAGCAGCAGAACTAATAGAACCACTATTTGCACATGTTTGGAAAACAGGGACAACACCATCAGAGTGGAACAAAGGAATAATTGTCAAATTGACCAAGAAGGGAGACTTTGCAGACTGCAATAATTGTAGAGGAATCACTCTTCTCTCAGTTCCCAGCAAAATATTAGGCAGGATAATTATACAGAGAATTTCAAAAGCAGTTGACCACAAACTTTAGAAAGAACAGAAGATGTGTAGATCATATCTTTACCCTCAGGAACATTATAGAGCAGTGCTCAGAATGGCAGAGACAGCTGTACATTAATTTCGTTGATTTTGAAAAGGCTTTTGACAGTATACATAGGGACAGTCTATGGGAAAATACTGAGGGCTTATGGAATTCCAAGCTGCATAGTGTCAATCATAAAAAGCCTCTATGCCAACTTTACGTGCAGCCTAGGCAAAGCAACCTAGCCTTTGAGGTGAAGACAGGAGTACGACAGGGATGCCCCTTATCAACCACTCTATTTTTAACAATCATAGACTGGGTGATGCGACAGGCAACAGAGGGCAGTCCAAGAGGAATAAGATGGACTACGTTTTCTACATTGGAAGATCTGGAATATGCAGATGACATTGCACTACTAGCACATTCACATCAACACATATAGGAAAAAACGGATAGACTTAATAAGTATAGCCAGCAGGTGGGCCTGAACATCAGTCTAAAGAAGACAGAGGTCATGACACTCAATGTGAGCAACCCCGAGCCCATAACAGTAAGGAATTAACAACTGGAACAGACAGACACCTTCACATACCTAGGATGCATAGTAACACCAGACGACGGAGCAAGCAAAGACATCAACAACAAAATGAACAAAGCAAGAACAGTTTTTTATAGTCTAAACAACATCTGGAAGTTCTCTCAGTACAGCACAAGCACAAAATTAAGATTATATCAGAGCTGTGTGCTTTCTGTGCTTCTCTATGGTGCGGAATGTTGGAGAGTTACAGAGGGAAATGTCGAAATTGTCCTCTTTTCACACAACATGCCTAAGAAAAATTCACCGAATCTTTTGGCCGAATACCATCACCAACCTAGATCTGCTTACTCGGAGCAAGCAAGAGGACATGCACACCGTCATAGCTGGCAGACGCTGGAGTTGGGTTGGACATGTCCTCAGAAGAGACCCCGATACCATCACAAGAACAGCTATGCTATGGACCCCTGAAGGAAAACGAAAGAGAGGCCGACCAAAAACAACTTGGCGGAGGACTGTGGAGGCTGAGATGCAAAGAATGAACCAGAGTTGGGGCACTGTACGAAGGATGGCCACCGACCGAGCAAAGTGGAATCAATTTGTTGCTGCCCTACAAGACGCCACCAGGCGTGATGGCCACTGACTGCTTTGACGGTCGGCGGCTAAGGATCAAAGAAGAAGAAGAAGTATATATGTCGTAGATTTTGGATAGGAGTATTTAAGACTTGGGTTGGTCCCTTCTGAATAGAGTGGAATGAGTGAGAGTCACAGTGTGAGTTAGAAAAATGAAATAGATTCCACGAGTGGTGAGATGATAGACTGTGGTATAGAGGCTGTCGCTGAAAGCGAAAAAAGAATTTTTCTCTCTCTCACCTATCCTCTACGACGGTTTTTTTACAGAGTCCGACAGTCTACACCACATATATATTACATATATTTCTATATACTCACGGGCACGCACATACACGTGACGACAGTTAAACACACAGACTTGGAAAAATCTATAACAATGATTATATAAATATTTAGAAACGAGCTGACCAGCACACTGATTTAATTTATGGGTAAGTTTATTTATCATTTATTAAACTTACGACACAACATATAAATTTTACATCAAAAGAAAACATATACAAATAGTCATAAAAATCAAGAAAATGCTACAAGGATGATAGCCCCGTTATGCCTTTAACTCTAGGTTTAGCCCACAGCCCCGTTAGGATGACAGATGATGGCCCAAAGAATTAGAGATGCATATGGTTAGGGTTTAATGTTGTTGTTGCGTGATAAATTCTCGCAACATCGTTTTATTTCAATATCTGTTTTATAACGCAAGGGCAACAACTGCTTGAAATCTATAGTCACTTTTCTCGGTAAGCATTTGTCTTCTCGCGTTAGTATCGAATGCAGTTAACTTTTGAGCTGTGGTCATTTTTGCGCTGGACTGCGCATGACTTGTCTTGTTGTTTGGTCGATCGGTTTCCGCCCACCACTAGTGGGAGTGAGCGATTTGGAATGGCGAAAGAGATGCCTCGTTGAAGAGGGGATCTCCGCTTTTTTTTGTTCTGTCAGGGATGTGTAGTCCTCTTATGGATATTTCGTTTAGTCGAGATAATACCTCTAGTGTTTTTCCCACATGTCGGGAGGCGTGATATTTCTGTGTATTTCATGAAAGCAAGGTAAATTGACTTTTTCATTAACTCTATCGATTTTGGGTCGTGAGCGATTTCGATTCATAGCCTGTCTCCGAAAGTCGTCGTCACGAGATGTTCTTTCCCAGCTCACATGTCGCTGCATTGTACTGCATCGGTTGATGCAGGTTCCAAGGACCATTACTTGCTACTTTGTTAAATGAACTAGGTTTAGAAAACCTTTATTATCTAGAGGATATTTTTGAGGACATTATTTATACTTCGGCAGACGTGTCTGTCTTGCTGAAGTCAAACTAAGGAGAGTGAACTGATCTCATACATCTGGTTATCTCCTGGCTGTTATAGAAAAGGATGGAGTTTTCCACCTGACTACATTTACAGCACTATGAAATATAACATGCATCTGACTCATCATTGTAATGCTGTCTACCGTTTATTGCTGTATTGAATGTTGCTGTGATAATGACTGTTTGATGTGCCTACACATTTGCGTAACCATTTTGTCACTGTGGCGTCCACAATAAATAATGAAGAAAAACGTCAACGGCTGTTTCAAGACTCATTGACTTTATACGTCGTGAGTTTACTGACGTCCTATGTGGATTGCCCTGTTATTGTTGCATGAACATTGTTTTGACTGAACACACCTACATACTACACAAAACCAGACATGCGGATGCCATCCATCATCATATGGCATCACGCATCATTTGGTGGCCATAAGCTGGTTTGATTCTGGTACTAGCAAACACGGGGTCCCTTACCCACTTCATTTTCAACAAGAATTCATCAGCATCCTTCAAGAAATTAACATTCTTCAATACAGTCAACATCTTCAAAATTTTCAAAGTACTCGGCGTTGCCCGGTAAAAGTCAAAATTTCAACTTTTTGACGGAAACAAGAATTTGACAGTACCCGGCGTTGTTACATGTTGCCGGATAACTCGGACTGCTGTTATCTTTTACGCAAGTCAAGCAAGTTGCTGCTGTCAAGGTTCCAGTGCTGTCGTTTTTTGAGAAGGTCAAGTGCCGGTTGAAACGGGTTGTTTTCTGAAGAAGGCCAAGTACCGATTTCCATCAACTTACTTTTGGATTAGAAGGTCAAGTGCCGAAACAACTCAACACACAGTATTTCAGAAGCTCTTGTACCATCGTGTTAGCAGTGGAAGCAGTTCAGATGTGCCATCATCGTTGGAGCTTCGCTCTTTAGGACGTTGATTGACATCCGTTTTTCTGCTGTTCTACGATTGGAAGCCTTTAAGTTAAGTGGCCTGTTTGTATGTAAACTGTGCCCTTATACTTCTGCTGAGTCTTCTGTGTATCATCTCATTCTATATATTATATGTCTATATGTTATTTGTATATTTATATGTTTATATTTCAGCGGGTTCTCGGTTGGGTGGTGTCTCCGTTAGATTATGCCACGTCATAGAGGTCGTCTATTGTGAGCGTTTTCTGTAGGGTTTGCAAATTTCCGATACTGGAATTTGCTAAGCGACTTCTGTTGCTATTTATGTTAGCTGTGATGACATGTTTTAATATTGTTTTCGTTATTATTTCACATTCTTTAGTTTTGTTGTGATTTGTTTGTATTTGTTAGCCTACTCTTGTCTATAATTT
Organism: Oreohelix idahoensis; assembly: GCA_024509875.1. Lineage (NCBI taxonomy): Eukaryota > Metazoa > Mollusca > Gastropoda > Stylommatophora > Oreohelicidae > Oreohelix > Oreohelix idahoensis. The sequence continues at coordinate 64,944 of JAMPIV010010386.1, read as the reverse complement.
AGTTTCATACAACATTTTTGTTTATACACTGTGGTGTCATGTATTTTGTTTAATTCTATCGCAGATATCGTCACATTTTTTTGTGATATTTCATTAATTTCTGCTTTATTTTTAGTTGATTTCTGCGAAAGTTTTTGTATTGTTGCTGATCTTTGTTATTGTTTACATTGTTATTGTTTACATTGTTTGTATTGTTTACATTTTCAATGTTTACATTCTGCATGTGTTTACATAGTCATTGTTTACAGTTATAGTAATTAGTTAATGGGCTATGCTAATGCACTGTTACTACTACACTGATGATAAATGAATGATGAATAGTGTCGTGCACTATTGAATGAGAAGTGCACTTATGATCAAGAATTGAGTGTTGATATTTCATATACAAGTTCTTTGATTGGAGACTTGTTTCCCACAGAGACTGGGATAATATAATGTGATGTGAATATACAAGTGCTTAATTAAGACTTGTTACACTTAGGTTTGAAATAAATTAGTTAATTATTTCAGGTTTTGGACTCATATGTTAGACAACATGTCTACATTTGAGCACTTTATTGAGCAGGGTAAATTGCTTGGGAAGACTGGTGATAAGTTAGAAGAATTTGCAACTGCTCGATATGATAAAGCAATGGAAGCTGAACAAAAGAAACTGCATATGGAAGCTGAACAAAAGAAACTGCAGATGCAGGTGGATGAAAAGAGATTCCAAATGGAAATGGAAAAACAAAAAAGGGAATCAGAAGCTGAGGAAAGAAAGCTACAGCTAGAGGCTGAGAATAAAAGACTTGAAAAAGAAACTGAGAATAAAAGACTTGAAAAAGAAGCTGAGAATAAAAGACTTGAAAAAGAAGCTGAAAATAAAAGACTTGAAAAAGAAGCTGAAAATAAAAGACTTGAAAAAGAAGCTGAAAATGAAAGACTTCAAATGCAGGCTCAAGCTGAAGAAAGGAAGTTACAAAGAGAGTCTGATGAGAGGAAAGCAAAAATGGAACATGAAGAAAAACTCTTAGCTTTAGAGTTGGAGAAATTGAAATTGACGAGCATGAGTAATGGTAATGATTCAAACAAGGGTTCATCTTCTGGGAAGGCTAATAATGATACTTTTAAGATTAAGTTACCAACATTTAGTCCTTCCAGTGATGACATAATGTTCTATCTGGACAGATTTGAACAAGCATGTACAGCTCATAACATAGACAAAGCAAAATATGTTTATCAGTTATCAGGGATACTGACAGGTAAAGCTCTAAGTATATTAAATATGGTGGATGAACCTGACAAGAGCAATTATGAGGTTGTCAGGGCCGCTTTGTTAAAGAAATATCAGCTTAACGAAGACGGCTATCGTCTACAATTTAAAAACATGTTACCTGAAAATGGAGTTGAATTCTCCGAGTTTATTGCAAGAATACGCATTACTTTCTCACGATGGGTTGAACTATCTAAGACGGAAAAAACTTATGAAGGACTTATGGACTTAATACTTAGAGACAAAGTCATGTCGTCTGTCAATGAGTCTTTCCTTGCTTTCCTTCATGAACGTAAACCTAAAACAATAAAAGAAATGGAAGATTTCTGTTGCCAATACGTAACTGCGCACCCACACATAACCATGGGTAACTCTAAGGTGAAAGAAGGTTTACCAGTTGCTTCGGCAGCTCCGTATGGTCAAAACTTTGCTCGTAGATCCCAACAAAATTTTGATAGAAAGGGCAGCGGTAATTTCTGTCAAAATCATGGAAACCAATTTCATGGTGATTCTTCTTCGAAGAATTGGAGACAACCTGATAGTGGTCGTTACTATCACCCTAATAATTATAAGCATTTCAAAAGAGGATATGGTAATAGAGGTTATTCCTGCCGAAGACCTCAGAACCAAACAAATAGATGTTCGCATCAATGTGAACATGATAGTAATCGTGGAAACTGGAATTCGAACCAGTATAACAATTACAATAGAGACAATAATAACTGCAGAGATAATAATAACTCTGATAACTTCAGAGGTAATAATAGTCGGGGTAGATCTCAACACAAAAAAAAAGAGATATCAGCAGGCTAATGCTGTACAACAGGAAACTGAGGGAGCCTGTAATCATGTTGTTGATAATAAAAACTTTGACGCTGTCACTAGTTCTGCTTTTGACTTTGAGAGAGCAAACAAATGCCCCCAATGCAGTACTTTATTCGAACCGGGTACCATAACTACTTTGAGTTGTGGTCACCCACTTCCCGCTCTTCCTGCTGCTGTTGCGCATGACGGGAGGGGTTCTTTAATTCTACATAAGGGTCTTGTTAATGATACTCCGGTCTCACTACTTTTCGATTCCGGATGCACCACTATTGGTGTTAGACAATCGCTTGTAGATCCATCTTGTGCTACAGGAAGGGTTATTAAATGTGTCACATTTGGCGGCACTCTAGAAAAAATATCCTACTGCTGTAATTCGCATTGCCACTCCTTTCTTTACTGGAGATGTGCATGCTTGTCTCTTACCTAATCCTATTGCGGACCTTATTATTGGTCGTATTCACGGAGTTAGGGAGTGTACCCCACAGCAGATTGCTGCTTGGGAAGATAATAACATGCAAGCTACAAATGCAGTAGTTACAAGAGCACAAGCTCTACAAACACCCGAAACTTCACTGAATAGTGATAATGAAGTTGATAGCCAAGATAGTCACTTAGTAATTACTCGTGACTCTTTCATAAAATTGCAAGAAGAAGATCCTTCTTTAAAAAAAATTCTTCGTTCTTGCGAAGAAAGGTGATCCGAATCAGGATACAAATAGAAAATCTTGGATTGCAATGAGAAACGGCGTACTTGTACGTATGGTACAAGATTCGACTACGTCGGCACATTCGCAAATTCTTGTTCCCAAGAGCATGAGAGTCCAAATATTACAACATGCTCATGACTCGCAATGTGCTGGACATATGGGTTTTGCCCGTACGAAGTCGAGAGTCCTTGCGGCTTTCTTTTGGCCTTTTGTCAATAAGGACATTCGTATTTACTGCCGATCATGCAAGGTATGTCAGGAGGTCAAATCTAGAGGACAACGACATGCTGCGCCTATCCAGGCTGCTGACATTCCTATTCGGCCGTTTCAGAAAATGGCCATAGATATTATTGGCCCTTTTAAGGTCAAGTCGGCCAGAGGACATCAGTTCCTCCTTACATGTGTCGATATGTGCACACGTTGGCCAGAGGCTATTCCTCTTAAGAGCATATCTACTACAGATATCGCAGATGCTCTTTGGTTGATATTTTCTCGCTTGGGGTTCCCCAGAGAAATATTGTCAGACCATGGCACTCAACTCATATCTGACACTATGTCACAGGTAATGTCTACCTTACATATTGAACGATCTCTCAGTAGTATCTACCATCCTATGTCTAATGGGTTAGTTGAGCGTCTGAATAGAACGCTCAAGACTTTGCTTGGTAAGATAACTGAAGATCATCCTCAAGATTGGGACAGGGTTTTACCCGCGGCTCTCTTTGCCTATAGAGAAGTCCCTAATGAACACACATGATTTTCTCCCTTCGAACTTGTCTTTGGCGCGCGTCCACGCGGCCCTATGTCTTTATTACACGATCTCATCACTGCCGATGATATTAGCGATGAAACTCAATCCTCATATGAGTATGTCATTGCTCTTAGACAAAAGATCATTGAGGCATGTAAGCTAGCAACTGCTTCATCAGAAATTGCTAAAGAGAAGGCAAGGCAGTTTGCTAACAAGAATAGATGTCTACGACAACTTTGTCCAGGTGACAAAGCATTCGTCCTACTCCCCAGTAGGGAGAATAGACTTCTTATTGCATGGAAAGGTCCGTATGCAATAGTCTCTCGGATTTCCGATGTTGACTATGTGGTCGATATTGATGGAAAGCATAAAACTTTCCACATAAACATGCTTTCGGAATTTCACGAACGTCCGGACTATTTGCTGCCTATTTTCCAGGCAACGGATGATGCTCCTGCACCTCACGGTCATTATTCATCCCTGTCTGTCATTCAGGATGAGGAAGCTACCTTCTCTGATGTCAACCTTCCCCTTCCAGAGGTTCCATTACATTCCACGGAATCTTGGAAAAACGTTTCTGTTTCTCCTAATCTTTCTGGTGACGAACATCGACAAGTCTCGTCGATGTTACAAACATTTCAGGATGTTCTCACTGACATTCCTGGACACACAGTTGTCATAGAACATGACATAATTCTTACCGACAATAATCCAATTAGGGTTAGGCCGTATCCTATTCCTATACACTTTCAGTCGCAAGTGGAAAAGGAATTGGATGAAATGATTCAATTAAATATAATTGAACCATCGACTTCACCATATTCTTCTTCCATGGTTATTGTCCGATAGAAGGATAAGAACATACGAATTTGCGTTGATTATCGCAAATTGAATCAGGTCACAAAGTTCGACGCTGAACCGATGCCTTTGTTAGAAGATCTACTGATTAGACTTCTAATTCTAGATTCTTCACTAAACTTGACTTGTCTAAAGGTTATTGGCAAGTGCCTTTAGCAGAGCATGCCAAACCTCTTACTGCTTTTTCTACACCTAGGGGTCTATTTCAATGGAATGTTATGCCTTTTGGTCTCATGAACGCCCCTGCCACTTTCGTTCGCATGATGCGTCGAATTCTGTCACATCGTTCGGATGTCATCGCATACTTAGATGACATCTGTCTCTTCAGTGATACCTGGGAAGATCACTATTTAGGGTTATATGACTTACTGTCCACTCTACGTGAGAATAATTTGACAGCAAAACCTTCTAAAGCTTTTGTTGGTTTTGGTGAAATCTCTTTCCTGGGTCATCGTGTTGGTCATGGTCTCTTGAAGACAGAAGACCACAATACTTCCAAAATACTGAACATCTCAGTTCCTAAAACGAAGAAACAAGTTAGGAGTCTCTTAGGTTTAATTCAATTTTATGGGAGATTTATTCCAAATTTATCTTCGATCATGGCACCTCTATCAACATTGTTGAAGAAAGGTTCGCCTAATCTGGTCCGTTGGTCTGAAGAATGCCAATCTTCACTAGACCAAATCAAGAATATATTTTCTTCTCCTCCCATCTTAAGATTACCTACTCTTGATAGGACTTTTGTTCTTCGGAGTGATGCTTCATCCACTGGGATTGGAGCAGCACTGATGCAAGAATATGCAAATACTCTGCATCCTGTTATGTACATTTCTAGAAAAACTAAATGCGGCAGAGAGGAACTACTCGGTTTTAGACCGTGAGTTGTTAGCGATGGTTTGGTCAATTCTAAAGCTACAAAGATTCCTCCTGGGCGCACATTTCATTCTAGAGACTGATCAGAAAGCTCTTACAGCTATTCAGACTAAGAATTTGAAGAGTTCGAGATCCACTCGATATGCTATAGCTCTTCAACCTTTTCACTTCACGGTACGAGCTATCCGTGGTGCGATAATGTGATGGCTGACATTTTGTCTAGATGCCCACATGACTCCAACTAATACTTCTGTCCTATATTTCTATATATTACAGAGTCATAACACACCTATATTTCTACAATAGATTAGCACATCTGTACTTACTTTATATGTAACACACTATCGTGCTTTGTTGTCATCTTCTTCTGTTCGTTTTTTAAGATGATAGAGGAGGACTGAGTAGTTAATATAAGGGCCGTTAGTTTACTAAACAGCCACAATTATTAATAATGTATTGTACCTTATGAAGCATATTAGTTATTAATTAGCATTATATTGCTTGTACTTTCTCAGAATGTCATTGTTGAGCTGAGGACTTACCTTACGAGTTCTAGATTGTGTACTTACCCTCGGAATACCAGAGCATATGTCCTGGATCGTCATGTAGTTTAACTTTGCTATGTACTTATGTCATTACATGTCAAAGAATGTACTATTTAAATTTTCCTATCAGATTTGTACATCCATTTTTAAAGACAATATTAGAGTATGCTGTTTAATGATGATTATAGTAACTTGCATACGTATATTGTGTTTACATGCTAACGTGATGTGTGTTGGTGACACCTCCCCGATGTGAATATTTTTTGAGACATATTTATTTTTTCTGTTGAGGTATATCCTCACCAGACACTCTATAATTAGCCTATTGTTTGGCAATTTAGTTAATTATCAGCGCATAATTCGTGCGTTTTGAGCCGCTTATCGCTTGCTCTTTGATATTGAAAAAAAAAAAATATGTTCCACATTTTTTTTTAATCGGGAGGAGGTGGTGATATGTTGCGTGATAAATTCTCGCAACATCGTTTTATTTCAATATCTGTTTTATAACGCAAGGGCAACAACTGCTTGAAATCTATAGTCACTTTTCTCGGTAAGCATTTGTCTTCTCGCGTTAGTATCGAATGCAGTTAACTTTTGAGCTGTGGTCATTTTTGCGCTGGACTGCGCATGACTTGTCTTGTTGTTTGGTCGATCGGTTTCCGCCCACCACTAGTGGGAGTGAGCGATTTGGAATGGCGAAAGAGATGCCTCGTTGAAGAGGGGATCTCCGCTTTTTTTTGTTCTGTCAGGGATGTGTAGTCCTCTTATGGATATTTCGTTTAGTCGAGATAATACCTCTAGTGTTTTCCCACATGTCGGGAGGCGTGATATTTCTGTGTATTTCATGAAAGCAAGGTAAATTGACTTTTTCATTAACTCTATCGATTTTGGGTCGTGAGCGATTTCGATTCATAGCCTGTCTCCGAAAGTCGTCGTCACGAGATGTTCTTTCCCAGCTCACATGTCGCTGCATTGTACTGCATCGGTTGATGCAGGTTCCAAGGACCATTACTTGCTACTTTGTTAAATGAACTAGGTTTAGAAAACCTTTATTATCTAGAGGATATTTTTGAGGACATTATTTATACTTCGGCAGACGTGTCTGTCTTGCTGAAGTCAAACTAAGGAGAGTGAACTGATCTCATACATCTGGTTATCTCCTGGCTGTTATAGAAAAGGATGGAGTTTTCCACCTGACTACATTTACAGCACTATGAAATATAACATGCATCTGACTCATCATTGTAATGCTGTCTACCGTTTATTGCTGTATTGAATGTTGCTGTGATAATGACTGTTTGATGTGCCTACACATTTGCGTAACCATTTTGTCACTGTGGCGTCCACAATAAATAATGAAGAAAAACGTCAACGGCTGTTTCAAGACTCATTGACTTTATACGTCGTGAGTTTACTGACGTCCTATGTGGATTGCCCTGTTATTGTTGCATGAACATTGTTTTGACTGAACACACCTACATACTACACAAAACCAGACATGCGGATGCCATCCATCATCATATGGCATCACGCATCAGTTGTCCCTTTTCTAGAAGGTAAGAACTGACTTATGACAGCAGTATCTATTCTAAAGGAACAATTACATTAAGCAGCAAATCTTTCTTCCGGAAAAATACACAAAAAAAGAATGAATGCATTAAACCAACGAACATCCTTCCGTCACTTTCACTCGGTTCTCTCACCCTTACCTAAAACTTGATGTTGTTCACCGTCTGGCGCAACCTTAGGACACTTCTCTACAGTGAATCTGGATTCTTTGGATAAAGCGAATCCCAGCTCTACAAATATAGGTTTTCTTCCACTGTTTTCGGGGAGCGTTCGCTTCACCAGTTAAACTTTAGATTTACTTTTAATGTCACTTTGATCAGGTTTGATAAGCAAGTTTAAACGGGCACACAGAGTTCCGAAAAAAAAAACACACGTGGATTCCCTTAAGTTGGAAAAGATGACCAGTGGACAACTGCTCTCAACAGATAGTCTTGGTTCACTATCCACTCTTTCAATAGTGTTGGAAATGTAAATGTTAGTTCTTGCAATTATTCTCGCCGCCAGGCAGCATGTACATTTTAAATTTGTGGAGCAATTATGTACTGGCACAAAAGCCCAATATATATTTCTAGTCTTTAGAAACCGTTAATGGGATTGCTATTACTGTCTCTCTCTGATGGCATATGCACTGTCAGACCCGTGTTACTTGAAACATAAAACCCCCACGTGGTTAAAGATAGGAAATGTCTATGCTTCTCACACGTATGTCCTTTTTACTAAACGCTGGAAAGTTAGGTACCACCGTTTCACTATATAAAAGAAAGAACACATATCAAATCATTTACATATATGTACTCATTATAACTTACATTTTAAATAGCAAGCCTACAGCTTGACTTATCTTTAAAACTCCCCGTAAAGTAAGTTATATAAAAATCAAACATCATGAATTAGAAAATACATACATATTTCGTCAACACTCAATGATGTATCTAGCGTTATAAGTTAGTTTTTTAAATAGATTCTCTCGTCTGATTATTTAGAAGTTAAATTAAATTTCTTTATTAGCCGACTGAATTTAAGCAAGAAATATAATTTCTGTTTTCCACTGTAACTCGTCACTATAAATAATACAGACTAGATAAATTAAGCACTCTGCACAAAATCTAACTAGTGAGATAAAATCGGCAATTTAACACTTAATCACTTCACAAAATACTAGAAAATAATATATATAATATTAATATACCTCAAACACAGAATTACTAAGAACGTTAAACCACTTCGACCAAACTAAGGCCATCTCTATTTACAGAGATTATTTAGAAATCGAACGAAGGTTGTTCTAGTCTAACTGCAAAGTTACTGAGTGAAATGAAATAGTTTCAAACGTGGGTTAATATTTTAAACCAGACGAAGGATGAACTATTATTTCGTAGAACGAAATGCTCTCCCCTTTCCGGCTTAAACGATACGTTTAACACCTAACATGTCGTAACTGCCACCACTGACCAAGATGTACGCGTGTCAGTTTCAAATCTCAGACAACCTGTCTCCAATGCAGGGCAGTTTTCACACTACAGCTGACCATGGCCCAAAGTGAGCGCCATGTCAGTTTGGGGATTTTTCAGACAAATGTCTGAATACTGACCAGTGCAGATGTAAAGTATCACACCTCACCGGGACTTATGCCGAGAAGAAGCTCGCGCGCTCGGTGAGAAATGTAGACGATTGTCTACGTCCTATGTTCAGCGAACCGACTTATCACGCCTTCTGACGCCCTGCAGCCCTGACATCTACGTAATATCGTCCTAGCGCGATTCTCAGTTTTGAGAAAGAAACAGGTAAAGTTTAAAAATACTGAAGAAAATATTTTTCGCAACCGAGTGATGCAAAAAATACAGGAAAAACAAGTATGGAAAGAATATAAATGAAAGGATTAGGGTGAGAGAATAGGAAGAAGATGTAGGTAATTTAATGACATAAAGACCTACGTGACAATATATCATACAGGAAGCCAAATAGGGAATTATATTGTTGTAGCTGTTGGAATCTCTCTTCAACAGATTGTATGGCCATGTCTAAGACAGCATTGTAGAAACCAGCTTTGAATTTCTGGTTCTTGCTGTGCCTCTTCTTGGGCCTCGCGCAAACTGCCGTTTCTTTCTCCCTTTTCTGACTTGTTTTGTCTCAAAATGTTGTAGAATCTCCAGCATTTTTGCAATCTCAGTAGCATTTATCAAACTGTTGAAAACTGTCATCACACCTGCACCCCACAAGGTAATTCTTGATCACCTGCAATAGGCGTGTAGCTGAATTTAAACCAGCTTCCTTATTTGGTAGTAGCTTGCTTGTTAGATTGACGATGCACTTCAAAAAGGATATTGTACAATGTAACAAGGGATGCTAAAAACATGAAATTACAAATTACACTAACAAGGGCTTTAGCTTCTATTTGGGAAGTATTTCCAGATGCACCTTTTAGGCTTGTGCCATCAAAGATCTCTGTTAAATCTCATTGCACAGTGAAAGCTAATTTAGACACCTATTAAAAGAACGCGCATGTCCAACAATCCTTTCATGATACATTTTCAGGAAATACGAAAACGGCGGGCGTTGCACCGTGAAAGCTAAATGTAACATCCATCAATAGAACACATATGCCTAACAATCCTTTCATGATACATTTTCGGGAAATACGAAAACGGCGGGCATCGCACCGTGGAAGCTAAATTGAACACTCATTAAAAGAGAGCGCTGGCCTTTCAAATTTTTCATGGTACCATTGACCTTATGTCAAGACCATAAGATGACCTGTAAAATCAACTTTTACAAATACTGATAACTTGTTTTTCCATCTATGCACTAAGTCCCGTTTAGTTACGCAATAGTCAGGCACCAAATACAATGAAAACGCCTTTAGGCGTAACGGAACAACGGATAATTTCTTGTTGCCCTAAGACGCCGCAAGGCATATTGGCGACAGACTGCTTGGTCGGTCGACGGCTAAGGACGGAAGAAGAAGAAATACAATGACATGCAGACAGATAGGCAGATTGGCTGATTGATTTCTGCTATTATTAACGAGACAGAAAAATGTCGGCTACACTTCCCGAGGAACTGCGTGTCATGAAAATTCCCAGACAATAAAAAAATAGCAAACGACAGTATGTCCAGACGAGGACCTTGAACGTGTCATTAATGAACCCAGACATGGCGTATGTAAGCAACAGTCGAGATCATAAGTGTCCATAGCAGCTCTTTGTGCACGGTTTATTAGATCGCACGTTTGCTGAAACTAATGTGGATTTTAGGTATAGTTTATTACACAATCATTACATTTATAGCTCTGATGTAGGCTTTATGACCTAATGGAACGTGGCGGGTTTCTTTTGCACAACTTTAATATGGTTCGAGGTCAACATGTATTTCTCAGTAGTAATAGTAGGTCAAGGAAAAAACCGAAATGGTCAAGGCGAAAAAGAAACGAGAGGAATAAAAAGTAAACATAAAGAAAGATTTACTTGAAAAGTAAGGAAGAAACCTTGTTGTTAAAACCCTTCAGTCTTAGTTTTGTTCATTCTGCCATATTGAAGCGGTTATGAAAAAATAACCGAGCCCACATAATGTAACCCACACCAATAAGTTGAGACTAAAATCTAATGTCTTATCATCATACAGTCATACAAATGTATAATTTACAGTGTGAACGATAAGCACCTAACCTTTTTTGCTCAAAACGTGTCTTTAGTGGGTAACAGTTTGTGTAAATGAAAAATAACAATAGAAGAACACTAACACTACTTAATGATTATTATTCCAAAAGGGTCCTACAAGCGCCCATACATAAAGTCAGTTTTTGGGAAATTTCCACAAATTCTTTTATATAAATCTTGGTCAGTTCTTTGAAACTCTCCTGTTATCGCCGTTTTAAGATCCTCTGAGGTTTTAGGATTTACGACCGCATACCTTGTCATTTAAATATCCCCATAAAAAATCATCTGCTGGCGTTAAATCGGGAGGCCATTCGACTTGACTCAGTTTTCCATTCTACCTGTTAGGGAATTTTTATCAAGGAAATCTCTGACATTAACGGAATATTAGCCTGAAAAAAAAAGTATTAGGAGATGCAGATCTTGAGTATTTTTAATGTTATATGTACATGAAAAAATAAAATGGAATGGAATTATATTTACAAATTATCCTATATAGGAAACACGGGACGTTACAGGATACACACTTCGTCAGTCACAAACAGGCGACAAAGAAAAATTACAGACAGGTAAAACAGACAAAGGCAATGGCACTACAAATACGTTGGAAAAACAATGAATAAAAAAACGATATGATGTTTGATACAGAAAGATGAAAAAAAAAGTAAAAATACGGAAAAAGCAAAAACAATTGTCAGCTAAAGAAATGCAACAAACAAGGAAAATATAAAATGAAGTAACAAAGCAAACTATTATCCTACTAGACAGTCTCGGTAGAAATCTTGCCAAGAAAGTAAGTTATTTATTTACTTTAAATGTTATTGTATCCTACAAAACTTTGGGACTGTCATGAAATATTCTAATCCACATATATAAATTATTAGGTAAATATGAAGCCTAACAAATAAAATTAATAAAGAAAAGAGCAATGGAAAAATAACAGTGCTGTCACAAAGAATGTACTCGAAATCCCCCTTGTTTTCTGCTTCGTCTGCAAATTGTAACGCTTTCACGTTGATATAAAAGCTTACTGTATTATTACCCGCCTTCTTCAATGAAACGTGTGCTGCATTTCTAAGAAAAACATTGAGACGTACTGCGTAATGACCTAAATTAATCCTAACATTAATTATACTGCGTTACCAAAACGAACGAACAGATGGACAAAAGGATTAAGAGAGAGAGGGGAGGGCTGAAAATCAGGAACGCATGCAACACGCTTCGCGCGATACACAAATGCTGCCATCACGCGTGTAAGACTACAAGCACTAACTTTTTTTCAGACGGACAGTGATAAAATACACTACCCTTTCCCAGAGTTAGGTTTATAAATCATAAAAAAACTCTTATTAGAAAAGATAACATTAGATGGGTTTACGGTTGAAAACATAACAGTACCCAGACAGCACATCTTCGAAACAGGAGGTAGAAGAAATTGCATATTTTGAATGCAGCCACGTAGCTCCTTTAAATTTGTATTTTTGGGTTCCTTAGGGCTTGCTGACAAATAATATGTAAAACGTTACGCAAATAGTCCAGGAATTAATAAATTATACCCAAAATAAAATATTGGGGGTGCCTGACAGCATAAAATCATTTCTGCTCATAAGATTTTTTTTAAACGTGTTTGAAAAAAATTTACGTTACAGAAATAGCCTACCATGTAAACTCCAAATTGATTGGAGCGCAACAAATGAAAGCCTAACCACGATTGGTCGGGCTATAAATACTATCTTGGTTGTTAGGGGAAACGGGGAAAGGTAACATTTTTTCAAACACTTGTCGAAACGGGGATCATTGGTCAGACTCGCTGATATACACACTTGGGAGCGTTAGTTCGAAACCACTTGTTTAAATAAGATTGATAAAGCATCAGTGCGTTGAAACCAGCTTATATTTGGCTAAATAAAAGCCTGGAAGATAAGCAGATGGGAATTTGTGCCAGTTTGTGCCAGAATTCATTGCTAATCAACGTATCTGTGTTTATTCGTATGAATTGTGGGACAGTGGTCTTGATGGTACTGAGCAGCACCTAGTCAGAGCTTTGCTGAATCCAGTGTCGGACAGCATACTCCTTGGTCCTTTTAGCTATCAGTGAGGTGTCTCCAGAGCCCAGAGGAGAATTCGAGCAGAGGAGTCCTTTCCTGCCGCCATCACGCCAGATAAGCTAACTTGGCCAGCTGAGCTCAACATTATGTCCCCTCATCTTGAACTGACTTTGTAAAATTAACATTAAGAGGGGAATTTACTTGTCTTAAAATCAGGAACTGTGAACATCTCCAATACTAATCCCTAAAGACAAACTATTGAAGTCATGATGACAAATACCAACAGAGCTTGAACAAAACAAAACCAGTATTACCTCATTTTACTACTACACAACTGACACACATAGAACATTTGTAATAATATATGTCACTACAATATTCATATTAAATACATTCTGTACATAACTTGTAATTTAAATTGATTGTGATTCCTGGTTCCCTTGTAGTTGAATCAGGACACATATTCATTCATGCCAGTAATGAATACATATTGTTATTTGAAAAGTTACGAGTGACTTCTTTAAGATATTCTCATAGAGTGTTATATGTATGTGAGTGTCACAGTGTTGTTAAGAGTAGTGGATTAAATTAAATTGTTTATCTGTCTGTTGTTGTGACTTACACTTCATCATACACATACCCTAGACACATAACGTAGTCATCACACTATTCCAGAATAATTCTGACTGAGATATATAGATATGTGGTAGCAAGTAAGGTTATATATAATACACTACTCTTAATAGATATAGATACCTTCACAGCTGATCTCAGTCAGTACACTAAGTTCCCTATAAATATTTATAACATCCCACTTCACCACATATATTGGGGTCTCGCTCTTGGGATTTTGAATCTTTCCCTATTAAAAATATTGGGGGTAATTCACTTCAGGGAATATAAGAATTAAAAGGTATCCTTGGGTGGAATTAAATAAGGTTGAGCTCACGGTGCCTGTGTTGTCCATTAGAGATTGAATTGTTGGTTAGACATTGTATAAATTTACATAATAGACAATGGCGGACCTGGCCAAATTTCGATCTGCTGCGGTTCAGACTGCAAAAGAGTTAGGATTAGATGGGCAAGTTATGGTTGCCTATGTCACGACGGAATGTGACAAATTTATTGAACGTGAAGAAAGAAGGTTTGAAGCCGAAAGAAAGTTAGAGGCTGACAAGGAAATTAAGAAGTTACAGTTTGAAGCTGAGGCTGAGACTAAGAGGTTGCAGACTGAGGCTGAGGCTAAGAAATTGGAGGCAGAAAGAGAAGACAAAAGATTAGCTGCAGAAAGGGAAGAGAGGAAATTAGCTGCAGAAAGGGAAGCAGAAGAAAAAAGATTACAAAGGGAACATGAGTTACGACTAAGGGAGTTTGAGTTTCAAGGCCATGCTCCTGAAAATGGTGCCAGTCCCTTTGCCTCTGATGCTACGGTTACTCAAGGAGCCTCAACCTCAGCTATGAATTTTCATTTAGATCATTTTGTTGAGAAAGACGATGATATAGAGAGCTACCTGAATAGGTATGAGCTATTAGCTACCACGTATGGGTTAGAGAGAGAAAGGTGGAGCTTAAAGTTATCTCAGGGACTTCGTGGGGCAGCTTATGAAGTTTTTGCAAAAATGAGCAGAGGTGATCAGGAAAATTATGACATGCTAAAGCAGGCTCTTTTGTTAAGGTATGAAAAGAATGCAGAGTTTTACAGGAAAAAATTTAGGAATGCTAAACTACTGTCAGGTGAAACCTATCACCAGTTCTCTGCACGAATAGAGACATACTTGGAGAAATGGACTTCTCTGGGGAAAACCCAAGATCTTAAGGAAATGGTCCTTATAGAGCAACTAAGAGAGTCCATGGCTCCAGACCTGAGAAAGTTTCTCATGGAACAAGGTGCAGAGAGGCTGGGTGAGTTGCTAAATGTTGCTGAAAGGTATCAAGCAGCTCAAGCAGAGGTAACAGGTAATAAAAAGAAACAGGTGGATAACTTTAGGGCACCACAGAACTTTAATAAATTTGATCCTAAGGATCAAAATAAAGGTAAGCACCAATTTGATAGGCCACGGTATGAAAA
Organism: Oreohelix idahoensis; assembly: GCA_024509875.1. Taxonomy (NCBI): domain Eukaryota; kingdom Metazoa; phylum Mollusca; class Gastropoda; order Stylommatophora; family Oreohelicidae; genus Oreohelix; species Oreohelix idahoensis. Next base: position 49,795 of record JAMPIV010010386.1, on the reverse strand, counting down.
TAAAAATAAATTCCCACAATTCGATGAAAGGAAATATGATGAAAGAAAATCTTTCAACCAAGGAAAAAGGTGGTGTAAAAATTGTAAGATGAACAATCATGACACTGACCATTGTAGAAGGAAACCTCCTCATTTTGCTGCTATGACATCGGGGAAAAAGGAAAAGAAGGGCAAACCTGAAGAATTACAGGAACCATACCACCCCCCAGTGTGTGAAGATGTCATCTGTAATGGTGTCACTATAAGATGTTTATATGATACCGGTTTAGATTACGATTCCGTTGTGAGTTCTCACCTGGTGCAGGCCGATCAATACACCACAGAAACAGTGGAGATTCAAACTGCAACCAAGGATGTAGCTACCATGACACTTCCCGTCGCCCGAATAAAAGTGAAAACGCGATATGTGGAAGGAATCATAAAAGCAGCAGTGATAAATGAGCCAATCTACCCTCTAATATTGGGGTGTAGATATGTCTTCTTGGGGAATCCCAAGAGACCTGTGATATTGGCAACAGTGCAGACCAGATCACAGACAAAGAAGGAGGAGGATAATCCCATAAATACTCACCCAGATGAGATGAGGAAGGCACAGGCTGAGGACAAAACACTCAAGCCATGTTTCAAGAAGTTGCCCAAATCTCATACACCTCCAGGCAAGGGAGAGTTTTATATGAAGAACAAATTGATATATAGGAAGGCTGGATCTGAATCCAATGGTCACGGACAGCTGGTCCTTCCCACTTCATATAGGACTAAAGTGTTGGAACTAGGGCATGCGATTCCCTTCAGTGGTCATATGGGAATCAGCGCAACAGGACAGCGAATAGCTTGTCACTATTTCTGGCCAGGAATAACTGAAGATATCAAACGATATGTAAAATCCTGTCCAGAGTGCCAACGAGTAGCACCTAAACATTGGACTGCACCAGCAACTCTGGGGGAAATGCCCATAGTGGGAACACCCTTTGAGAGAGTTGCCGTGGATCTTGTGGGACCTCTCACCCGAACCAAGAGAAGGAACAGCTACATTCTGACTCTGGTGGACACTTGTTCTATGTGGGGAGAGGCAGTAGCCCTGTCATCGATTGATTCTAAACATGTGGCAGAGGCATTGCTCACAATTTTCACAAGGTTAGGCTTTCCCAATCAAATCTTGACTGATAATGGCTCTCAGTTCAAGGGGAAACTAACTGAAGAAGTTTTCAGGATCTTCCAGGCCAAACACTTCCATTGTAGTGTGTATCATCCCCAAGGGAACGGCCAAGTGGAAAGATTTAACGGCACATTGATGTCGATCCTGAGAAAGTTGGCACACGAAAAACCAGATACATGGGACCAGTACCTGCACGCCGCCCTCTTTGCTTATCGGGAGGTACCCCATAGTTCAACCGGTATGGCCCCGGCAACATTATTGTTTGGAAGGCCAATAAAAGGTCCACTTGAAGCTTTGTTAAGAACGTGGACTGATGAAAAGGCAGAGGAAAACATTACATCTTCATACCAATATGTGAATGAGCTGACCACTCGGTTGAAAACTGGCTGGAAACTTGCCAATGAAAATTTGAAACAAGCCAGGAAGAAACATGCTGCCTATTATAACAGGAAGGCGAAAGACAGAAATTTGGCTGTGGGAGAGAAAGTACTGCTTCTTTTGCCTGGGAGTCAGAATAAGTTACAAATTGGATGGCAGGGTCCATATACAGTTTTAGAGAAGGTGTCTAGAACAAATTATAAGATAGATAAGAAGGGGAAAGAAAAAATCTATCATGTGAATCTCCTGAAGAAATATTTGGAAAGAGAACATCAGGAAGAGACACACTTGTTGACCTTGTCCATCGCCATGGAGATGAAAAAGGAACCACTTTCATCATTTGAATATCCATTACACCCCTGTGAGACAGCAGCACAGGTGAAAATCAGTACACATTTAACGAAAACTCAGAAAGAGAGAGTGCAACAGGTTCTAAATAATCATGCAGAGGTGTTAACAGACCGACCAGGGCATACAAACCTATTGGAATATGATATGAAACTGATAGACCCCACACCTGTCTGTATGAAACCATATTCGATTCCGTTTGCTAAGGAGAAAGCTTTGAAGGAAGAGATAGACTATCTGTTGAAGGAAGGAATTATTTCGCACAGTGAGTCTTCGTATAGTTCCGGTGTTGTACTCTTAAGGAAGCCCTCTGGAGAACATAGACTCTGTATAGATTACAGGAGACTGAATGCTATTACAGAAGGACAGGTGGATCCATTGCCGGATACAAATCAGCTGTTTGCCAGACTAAATAAAGCTAAATATTTCTCAAAAGTGGATTTGAGTAAAGGATACTATCAGATCCCAGTAAAGCCTGAGGTTAGACCATACTTAGCTTTTAGTACCTCAGAAGGACACTATGAGTTTAATAGATTGCCATTTGGATTGAAGAATGCGCCTAGTGTCTTCTCTAGAATGATGAGAAAATTATTGGATCCTCTGAATAATCCCTGTATAACAAATTTTATGGATGATATCCTTATAGCAACAGAAACATTTGAGGAACACATTGACTCTCTGAACATGCTGTTTGATCGACTTAGGGAGGCAAATTTAACAGCCCGACCAACAAAATGTTGCGTTGGATGTAAAGAATTGGAATTTTTGGGACACACAGTTTATCAGGGAAACATGACCCCTGACCCAAAGAATTTAGAAAAACTACAGAAAGCCCCGAGACCACAAACCAAGAAGGACGTGAGATCCTTTGTCTCATTATGTGGTTTCTACCAGAAGTATATCAAAAACTTTAATTCCATATGTGCACCTTTAACGGAATTGACACGTAAAGGACTTCCAGATCGCATTACATGGACACCACAATGTGAAATGACTTACCAAGAATTGAAGGAAAAGCTCACAAGTAAACCCATTTTGAAATTACCTGACTTAAGTCAAGAATTCATAGTAAGGACGGATGCAAGTAATATTGGGTTAGGTGCAACTCTACTACAGAAATCAGATGCATTGGATGGGGAATTAAGCCCAGTGGCATATGCTAGCAGAAAGTTGAATAAAGCTGAAATCAACTACTCAACTAGCGAAAAAGAATGTCTTGCAGTAATATGGGCAATAAAGAAATTCAATATTTATCTATATGGGAAGGCATTTAAGTTGCAAACAGATCACAAACCTTTATCGTTTCTAGCACAGGCTAAGCATGAGAACTCTAGGTTACTCCGATGGTCTTTACTTCTGGCTCCATATAATTTTAGCATTGAGTATATATCTGGAAAAACCAATTTGGGAGCGGATTTTTTAAGCCGCCATCCGTGTGATGAGAATCACCGTAAACACCAGCAATAATAATAAATTTCTCTATGTGTATATAGAATAAAGGACTGACATATAATGTCTGTTTTAAGAGGGGAGGTGTCATGAAATATTCTAATCCACATATATAAATTATTAGGTAAATATGAAGCCTAACAAATAAAATTAATAAAGAAAAGAGCAATGGAAAAATAACAGTGCTGTCACAAAGAATGTACTCGAAATCCCCCTTGTTTTCTGCTTCGTCTGCAAATTGTAACGCTTTCACGTTGATATAAAAGCTTACTGTATTATTACCCGCCTTCTTCAATGAAACGTGTGCTGCATTTCTAAGAAAAACATTGAGACGTACTGCGTAATGACCTAAATTAATCCTAACATTAATTATACTGCGTTACCAAAACGAACGAACAGATGGACAAAAGGATTAAGAGAGAGGGGAGGGCTGAAAATCAGGAACGCATGCAACACGCTTCGCGCGATACACAAATGCTGCCATCACGCGTGTAAGACTACAAGCACTAACTTTTTTTCAGACGGACAGTGATAAAATACACTACCCTTTCCCAGAGTTAGGTTTATAAATCATAAAAAAACTCTTATTAGAAAAGATAACATTAGATGGGTTTACGGTTGAAAACATAACAGTACCCAGACAGCACATCTTCGAAACAGGAGGTAGAAGAAATTGCATATTTTGAATGCAGCCACGTAGCTCCTTTAAATTTGTATTTTTGGGTTCCTTAGGGCTTGCTGACAAATAATATGTAAAACGTTACGCAAATAGTCCAGGAATTAATAAATTATACCCAAAATAAAATATTGGGGGTGCCTGACAGCATAAAATCATTTCTGCTCATAAGATTTTTTTTTAACGTGTTTGAAAAAAATTTACGTTACAGAAATAGCCTACCATGTAAACTCCAAATTGATTGGAGCGCAACAAATGAAAGCCTAACCACGATTGGTCGGGCTATAAATACTATCTTGGTTGTTAGGGGAAACGGGGAAAGGTAACATTTTTTCAAACACTTGTCGAAACGGGGATCATTGGTCAGACTCGCTGATATACACACTTGGGAGCGTTAGTTCGAAACCACTTGTTTAAATAAGATTGATAAAGCATCAGTGCGTTGAAGCCAGCTTATATTTGGCTAAATAAAAGCCTGGAAGATAAGCAGATGGGAATTTGTGCCAGTTTGTGCCAGAATTCATTGCTAATCAACGTATCTGTGTTTATTCGTATGAATTGTGGGACAGTGGTCTTGATGGTACTGAGCAGCACCTAGTCAGAGCTTTGCTGAATCCAGTGTCGGACAGCATACTCCTTGGTCCTTTTAGCTATCAGTGAGGTGTCTCCAGAGCCCAGAGGAGAATTCGAGCAGAGGAGTCCTTTCCTGCCGCCATCACGCCAGATAAGCTAACTTGGCCAGCTGAGCTCAACATTATGTCCCCTCATCTTGAACTGACTTTGTAAAATTAACATTAAGAGGGGAATTTACTTGTCTTAAAATCAGGAACTGTGAACATCTCCAATACTAATTTCCTTAAGACAAACTATTGAAGTCATGATGACAAATACCAACAGAGCTTGAACAAAACAAAACCAGTATTACCTCATTTTACTACTACACAACTGACACACATAGAACATTTGTAATAATATATGTCACTACAATATTCATATTAAATACATTCTGTACATAACTTGTAATTTAAATTGATTGTGATTCCTGGTTCCCTTGTAGTTGAATCAGGACACATATTCATTCATGCCAGTAATGAATACATATTGTTATTTGAAAAGTTACGAGTGACTTCTTTAAGATATTCTCATAGAGTGTTATATGTATGTGAGTGTCACAGTGTTGTTAAGAGTAGTGGATTAAATTAAATTGTTTATCTGTCTGTTGTTGTGACTTACACTTCATCATACACATACCCTAGACACATAACGTAGTCATCACACTATTCCAGAATAATTCTGACTGAGATATATAGATATGTGGTAGCAAGTAAGGTTATCTATAATACAATACTCTTAATAGATATAGATACCTTCACAGCTGATCTCAGTCAGTACACTAAGTCCCCTATAAATATTTATAACATCCCACTTCACCACAGGGACAAAAACTTATTAGAATAATCTACTATACTTTTCTTCATACATAATATTTTGAAATGGCAATTGACATATGGCTCAAGCTGAATATTTGCAAATTTAAATAATTTCCTTTTGTTGTATAGGCTCTGCACAGGCCCCAACAGATGATGATACCATCTATTCAACAAGCTAAAGTTAGGAACTATCGATGAGTGTAACTATGGCACTGTTAAAAATGACTGCTCAACATTTGCTTCAAAGATGCCCAACATATGAGAAAAGCATGCCCGTCACCATCACCATTCCTGAAAAAACTTTATGGAGACACAAATAGCCACTGCTTTCTTTGAAAACATTAAAGTACACGTCTGAGAGTATACGAAGAAGAAGAAGAAGTATAGGCTTATATAAAATTCCTTTCTAACGACTGACCTGATTCCTCGTCTGCATCAGTGTTGCCACCCTGAATTTTGAAAACAAAACCTAGATGGTACCTAAAAAAACACCTAGATGCACCTAGATTATTAACTTTGGGTTACTTTTGGGCGACCTGGGCTACTTTATGCTGTTGCTTCTTTGGGCTATTTTGGGGTTACTTTGGACGAAAAACCGAAAGTTGATCTAGGTGGCGTTCTTCAACTGATGAAGGAAAATGACACCTAGACAGGAGTCAACGGTGCACACAAAAAAACCAAAAAAAACAACAACCTAAATCTTGGTGAATCCACCTAAGAGTGGCAACACTGGTCTACGTCTACCTGTAAGCCATAATCTGCCCATTCATCCCTCCTCCAGTCTCATTAGGGCCTCCTGGTTGCATTCCTGTTGCCAGTTGACAGATACATTTTTAAAATTGTCGGTTCAGTCAGGTTGAATTGTTTGACAAATCTCTGTGTGAAGTCACAACTGCTTATTACGGATACATGGTGGTCCATTCATTCATAAGGTTTTAAAAGAGAACAGTGCAGGAACAGAGGTATTCATTTTCCTTTTCGTCCGTTATAAAACACAGAGCCACCACTGGTCCAGTTGCATGAAACTTGTACCCAAGCTGTCACGTGTTCTTGCAGTAGTGGTGTATGTATCAATCTGTTTACACGATGAAGTGTTTAACGATGCCATAGTTTCAATTCTTCTTCGTCGTTTGCTCTCATATAACAATATCTATCTCTTTTATAAAGCTGTCAGCCCGTCTCAGGCTTCTCGCATCACTGTACAGTTTCTTCCTCAACTAGGCTGGAGAAGGCACGCTGCCACTCTGCTCCTCTCGTGGTGCAGTACGTGTTCTACTGTTTGGTTGTCATCTCCAAATGGACACATATCTGTCTGTCCGATTTTCAATTAGTTATCGATTAAACATCTTTATTATTCTTTCTTCTTCTTTGATCCTTAGCCGCAGACTTTCAAAGCAGTCAGTGGCCATCACGCCTGGTGGCGTCTTGTAGGGCAGCAACAAATTGCTTCCACTTTGTTCGGTCGGCCGCCATCCTTCTTACAGTGCCCAGCTCTGGTTCATTCTTTGCATCTCAGCCTCCACAATTCTCCGCCAAGCTGTTTTTGGTAAGTGTTACGGTAGTTTTATTGATATCGTCTGCTATAGTTGGCAGTGCGCAATTTTTAGGTCAATAGAATTAATATAAATTGATTTTGATACTTCACGGATTAGTGAACGCAAAGTACACGGTCAAATTATGACGTGTTAGCGTCGATAAGGTCACGCTTCGTGACTTACATACCGGACCCTTGTTACGTTGTCCGTCAAGCCGTGAAGTCGTGTTTTTACCTCCTTCCAAGGTTAGGCTTTGCTAATAGCCGTATTTCTGTAAATTGATATAAGGACTCAGGGTCAGTCCAGATAATATTATATACGAGTGAATTCATAAGGTTTGTGATTAACCTGTATTTCGAAAGGATAGTTGATAAGTTGTTTGATTATTTTCGTCAAGACTCATGCGCTCATTTCTGGCTGTCTGGACCCCAGCAGCACATGTATACAGCCATGATGTTCTGTTGACATGAATTTAATATGACACGGACGGACAAGAATATGGATTTAATTGGAAATCAGATGCAAATATATGTTTTATTATGACTAATGCTTGGGATGTCTCCAGATGTATATTGTCAATAAATGTTGGACTCAACCCACCGACTTACCACATTGATAATGTTCAGGTTGATTCAGCACGTTATATTATTCATTGTTATTCAGCACGATGACTCTTATATCAAGAAGTTAAGTATCTACAATACTTCCAACAAGGTTCAATAGGAACTAGAACTGTGGTAAAATAACATTGCTAACCGATGAACCAAGTACTCAATGACCCACAATTATATCATGTGTGCATAGCCAAGGACTTACACAATCAACCCTGGATCAACCTGTAACAACTGGCGGCCAAAGTGTGGTTGTGGAATTTTAATTCACATTCAGCTATGCAAAAATTTCCCTTCGAGCGAAATCGAAATGGACATGTTTTTTACGTGTACACCTGTGACGTCACACGCCCTTAACTACAAGATAAACCGTCACAATGGTAGCCGCAATGAATATCGCTCACCTGAGCAGCAAACTATGGAAATGACACACTCAAGAAATCATCTATCTTTTATCCAACTACGGCCTGTATATAATACGAACTAGACAATACACTGCTCTAGCATTACAACGTACTTATCCACCAGGTCCGAAATATGGCAAGCACTCAATTAACAGTCTACAATATGAACCACACAGCAATCTTGCTGGCAAAAGGAAAATGTCCGTCCTCTTTGGACGCAGGCTAGTTTCTGACTCCCAAATTTGCGCCTTATTTGCCGACCTCCGGTAGTCACATGACCCCACGGTTCGGCTAGCCCCGGCCTCGCCCGGCTGGGTTTTCGCCGAACACAATACATAAGATGCACTGCGAAAAAGCGCTGTGACACATACTAAGTAAGTAAATGTGCCTGTCTATTCTAGCTTGTGGTTCCTTATTGTTATTGGCTCAGGATTGCCCACAATGAGTGTCACGACCTCTGTATTTTTCAGATTGATGTTCAGACCCACCTGCTGCCTATACTTATTCAGTCTATCGATTTTTTCTTGAATGTGTTGATGTGAATGTGCGAGTAGGGCAATGTCATCTGCATATTCCAGGTCTTCCAGTGTAGAAAATTGTGTCCACCTAATTCTTCTTGGACTGCCTTCTGTTGTCTGGCGCATCACCCAGTCTATGACTGTCACAAATAAAGTGGTTGATAAGGGACATCCCTGTCGTACTCTTGTCTTCACCTCGAAAGTTAGGTTGCTCAAGCCAACGCTGCATGTAAAGTTAGAATAGAGGCTTTTTATAATGGAAACAATGCAGCTAGGAATTCCATAAGCCCTCAGTATTTTCCATAGGCTGTCCCTGTGTATGCTGTCAAAAACCTTTCCAAAATCAACAAAGTTAATGTACAGCTGTCTCTGCCACTCAGCATTGTTATTCTTTAGGCATAACTAAATTCGTCAATCAGTTTTTTTTTTTTTTTTTTTTTGTACGCCCGCTAATACTCGAGGCGAAATCTCAGGTTATTATTAATATTTTAACCTGACATTGATTTTACGTGAGTATCCCTTTGTTTCTTGTACAGAGACAGGTGTCCCTCGCCATTCAGGCAAATACTCTCCGATTTCGGAGGTACCCATTAGAGCTGGGTCGGCTCAGGAGCCGCCAGTCCCTGGTCGACGACACTCCTTCAAATGTCCTCGCCAGGTCTCGAGTTAATCCAGTCCAAATCCCGGTCAACGAAAAATCCTCAAATGCCGTCGCCCGGGTTTGATCCTGTATCACCCGGTCGCCAGAGCGGTGTTGTAACCACTACGCTAGCGCGGCCCCCATCAATCAGTCATAATAATAATAATAACTTTCATTTTACGTTCCCTGCGGAGTATAGAACGATCAATGCAGCTGGTCCCTTTGCATGTTCCCTGCGCCCCAAAAAAACAGTCACGTGCTGTTGCAGATGTGGATTCTGTATCAATTTGTTTTACATGGTGAGAAAACTAACCTCATGCACAATCTTATTTTTATTGCATCTCCCAACATGCCCCCAGGCAGATGTATACCTATTATTTTCTTGCCCCTCTCAGAGGCCCCCAAAAACTCCACGAGGCAGTCAGTGAGTCAGTCAGTGAGTCAATCAGTGAGTCAGTCATCAGTGAGTCAATCAGTGAGTCAGTCAGTGAATAAATCAGCGAGTCAATCAGCGAGTCAAGTCAGTGAGTCAATCAGTGAGTCAGTCAGTGAGTCTATCAGTGAGTCAATGAGTGAATCAAGCAGTGAGACAATCAGTGAGTCAATCAGTGAGTCAATCACTGAGTCAATCAGTGAGTCAGTCAGTGAGTCAATCGGTGTTCCTCTTCCTTGTGGAGCCCCCTCACGTCAAGATGATCATTCTTGAAAGAAGTAAAAGCAGTCTCAGCTTGTTATGGTTTTGTTTGTAAGTTAAGGCCAGGGGCGAAGAGCCGAACAATCATCAGATGAGCTTCATTTGCCCCTGCTCATCCAGCATCTCATGACAGTCTATGTTATTCAGCGTAATAGTTTTTATTTTAATAGAACAGAGGAAACCTGCTGAAAACAGTACAAGGTAGTCCTTGTTCTTGGATCACCTGAGTAAAAGCGGTAGAGAGACCCGAAAAACACATGGAGAATGAAGCTGAAGAGCGACATGGAAGTAATGATGTCATGGAAAGGCGTTGACCGGAGGGCACAGAACATGAAGGTTTGACTGGAGGGCACAGAACATGAAGGTTTGGCATGAATTTATTGATGGCCCATGCTGCTTTGAGAGATGAGGCGTAGTGACGAGGATGTGTTTTTTTCTTGCACAGTGCTAGGATTATCGTGTTGAGTATTTAGTAGTTTGCTGTAATACTTTCTAGTTTTGTGAAAACAGTCTGCCCAAAAACAACAAAACATTTAGGCTTGTCTGTTGTTGCCATGAAAAATGAAAAGGTAAAGGTAGGCCAATAGCAGATATAGCTGTAGAGGAGTGAAGTGTTAGAGACTTTACTACACTAGGTCTAGCAGCTTTATGAGTTAGATTGACCAGTTCCTATCCTCATTGCCTTTGCCGTTCTTAACGCAAGATCCGAGTCAGGTACCCATTACAGCTGGGAAGACTGGAGAGTGACATTACCAGGTTTCGATCCCAGTAACTGTGCCACGACAGGAAAGCGCTGTAACCGCTTAACTAATCGGGTGCTGCAGTGCAACACTGCTGCGTAAAATCGTTTATTAACGAATGTGCCACCGTCTGCTGAAAGTAAGTGTGGTGAACTCTCGAGGTCGTTCTGATTAAGAAAGTTATTTTTAGATACTGAAGTTAATATCCAATTTTTGACGGTGTGCAAGATAATCTTCATGTATGTGCTCAGTTGCCAAGAAATAACAAGCTCGTAAGATTTTCACTTCCAATCAGATGTTACTATTTCTAAACTTATGTTGAGACAAGTTCTGCGTGGCTCCCACTTATGTCAATTATCTTTATCTTATCTATATCAGTTTTACTATGTCGGTTCCTTGTACTTTTGTTGTCATTCTAGCTTGTATCACATTTCTTTGCTTCTGTCATAGGTGTTGGATGGTGGGGAGGACAAATATGAAATGGAGGTAACTGAGATGTGTGGTATATGTTAGAATAAGAATGTAAGATAGTTAGGGGGTTGTGGTTAGATTTCTTTAATTTTCTGTTGAGTCAGGATGTATGAGTTCAGCGTTATTTAGTAACTTCTCGTGAAACGCATTCCTATCAGGTGACAGTGCGGGGGATTATGAAATTCCTGCAGTATTGAATCAGTTTATATGTCTGAATGCAGCATTATGATTAGATGAGGGAAAGAAAGTCATAACTACAACTATGAGAAGTAAGTTCAGTTTGAGATCTGCTTTTAAAAAGACAGAGTCTCAGTTGTTATCTAGAGATGAGAAGTTATGAAGTGATACTCTATAGAAGATGACAGACAACAGAACCATGCAGGAGAATGACTAACTAAATATTGAATTTTGAGACTAAACCAGCGATATAGCTTGTAATCTGCCAGTGAGATATTCCTGTTTTACAGTGTTGTGTCGATTTATGTTACAGCGAGTACTGACATAGCTTCTGTTGGACTTTACGGTAAGACGTTATAATATCCCCTTCATCTATATATGAATGAAAAACACTGGAGACGATTCTATCATTTGCTTACGTCACAAGATAATTATATGAAGGACGTCACAGAGCTATTTCTATCTGATCAGGTTGTTGACCTCTATCTACAGTGTACAAGCAGCAGTGTCTATTACTGAATAAGAATTTGAATGCTAGAGATTTAGAAAGAAACCTCAGAAATAAGGTATCTGAGGAAGGTGGTTGAAGTAACAAGAAGAGACATGGTCCGCAACCAGACGATACATCAAGGCCTAAAATCCCACCCCCTGCAGACCCAAGTAGAACAGTGCCATCTAAGATGATTTAGGCCATTTCTGCAGAATGGGAGAAGATCGGCTACCACGATGTCGTGAAATTCTACATCCACATATATAAATTAAAAGGACAATATAAGGTCTAACAAATAAATTTAATAAAAGGAAAGAAGAATGGTAAAGAACAGTGCTGTCACAATGACTGTACTCGAAATCCCCCTTGTTTTCCACTTCGTCTGCAAATTGTAACGTTTCACGTTGATAGTAAAGCCTTCTGCAGTATACACGCGTTTCCCAAACACACTAAAAAAGTGTACTCCATTTCTAAGAAAAACCTTGAAATACGCAAGTTGACCTAGAATTAAAATTCCATTCATGTCTTTTTCTACACTATGTTACCAAAAATAAAAGACAGATGGACTAAAGATAGAAAGAAGGGAGAGGCAGAAAGCAGGCACAGGCAATACTAACACGAGTCGCGCGATACACAATTACTACCATCACGCGTGTAAGGCCACAAGCACTAGCTTTTTTTTCAAATCGACAGTGATAAAAACACTACCCATACCAGAGTTAGGTTTTAAAATCCTGAGAAACGCTTATTGGGAATTATGACATTATACTGGTTTACGTTTGAAAACATGACAGTACCCAGACACCCTAAAGTTTGGAAGAGAGGAAGTGGTAACAGCGCGACTATCCTAGTGGATTGGTTAGAGCTGCGAATATACTCAATTCAGGGCGTCTGTTCAGGGCCACATCTTGTAATAAACCTACTAAGAAACAGTGCGTTGAGCACCAGTGTATATTTTTTCCTAAAATAAAGCCTGGGACATCGGCAGATCGGAGTTGTGCTATATTCATTGCCATTCAACGTCACTGTGTATTATTTCCATGAATTGTGGTAGGTTTGAAATATTTGAAATCTTTTTAAATGAAAATTGAATGTAAATTGATACTTATGTCTGTATATATGTGTGGTTCAGTAGCGAACATGAGGTAAAGCCTATAGTGCTCCAGCCTGAACAGAAGGTGTCGGTGGAAAGTAAAACTACATGGAATTGCCAAGCAGTACACTGACATCTAGATTATTGACTAGAAAGAAATAATGCTGGAATTGCAGAGGCGTAGTGACAATTAAGGAGGAATATACTGGTGTAAAGTAATTCAGATGAAGCTGACAGTTGGCCTAACGCTCTGAACTCAGGTTTGTTATGTATTGTGCTCAGTGTAGAGCTAGAGTATAAATTAGTTCTGAAGTAGGAGGTACAACCTTCTTGTTTCAGGGACCGTGGTCTTAAAGTTATTGAGCAGCACTTGGACAGGGCTTTGCTGAATCCAGAGGCGGACAGCATACTCCTTGGTCCTTATAGCAAACAGTGAGGTGGCTCCAGAACTCATTGAAGTAATCGAGCAGAGGAGTCTTTTCCTGCCGCCATCATGAAAGATAAGCTGATGTGGCCAGCTGAGCTCAACACTATGTACCTAAGCTTAAACTGACATTGTAAAATCAAATTAAGAGGGGAAATTAATTGTTTTAATGCCAGGAACTGAGAACATCTCTAATACTAGTTCCAACAGAAACAAACTATTGAAGTCATGATGACAAATACCAACAGAGCTTGAAAAAAACAAAACAAAACCAGTATTCCTCATATTACTACTACACAACTGACACACATAGGATAATATTAATAAAATATGTCACTACAAGATTCATATTGATAAATTCTGTACATATAACTTGTAATTAAAATTGATTGTGATTCCTGGTTCACTTTGTATTTGAATCAGGACACATATACATTAATGACAGCACTGAATACATATTGATATTTGAAAAGTTATCAGTGACTCATTTAAGATATTCTCATAGAGTGTTATATGTATGTGAGTGTCACAGTGTTGTCAAGTGTGGTGGAATAAATTAAATTGTTTATCTGTCTGTTGTTGTTGTGACTTACACTTCATCATATACATACCCTAGACATATAACGTAGTCATCACAATATTCCAGAATAATTCTAACTGAGGTAAAAATATGTGGTAGTAAGTAAGGTTATCTATAATACACTACTCTTATTAGATATAGATACCTTCACAGCTGATCTCAGTCAGTACACTAAGTCCCCTATAAATACTTATAACATCCCACTTTACCACACACGACAAGCATGGGAAACAAAGAGCGAGGGATCCAGACCCCCCAGGACGACCCAGGGTCCGCTGGGAGGACAACATTAGACAATCTTTGAAGGACCGAGGACTAGAATGGAACCAGGCCAGGAGGAAGACAGCCGATAGGATAGTCTGGCGCTCTCTCTCTTCCAAACCTCTACACCTCACGGTAGAAGGGGAACGACTAAGTAAGAGATTTAGAAAGTTTGGGGGAAAAATCAGCTGATAAATTGGACAGATGGATGATGTGTGAGAGAGTGTTGTCATTTATTTTCATTGTACAATAACATTTGTTTTGACTACTATACATATTTAAGAATTATTACAAATCCTCAGTACTTGCTGATTAGAAGCCCTGAGATCCGTTTATCAGACCAGTTGGGTACCGTCTTTATCGCTTGTGATGGTACTGCGTCCAGATTAAAAGAAGACCTCATCACAACTGTTAATACTTTCATTATCACTTTCGTACAACCAAGTATTCATTATCCAATTTATTGCAATCAAACAAGCATTTTTTTTCCTTTGAAAATTGCTATCAGGGAATAACACAATCCAATCCGATTGCTTATTTTTAGATATACGTATGTGATTACAAAGCTTCCATTTATTCTGTCCTTGTTATCTTACAAATCTTCCATTTATTATTCCCTTGTGATGATCACCATCTCCATTTTCACCCCTTAACTGCAGCTGGTTCCCATACTGGAAGCCACCACTAAAGTATGTATGTGCTGGTGCACTAATGGTTTCTGTTGCAGTTTTTAAACAGGATGAGGTTGCTAGCCCCATGCACAGCCTTGTACTGCTTGCCTCTTACGACATGCTTGAGAGTGCAGTAGTTCATTTCTTTCTTTCTTTCCCACAGAAACCCTAAATTGTCCACAACATATGAAATCATTTATTGAAAAGGCAAAAATAAGATGAAGAATACTGCAAGATTAAATCGGTCGTACCCCTCTGGTATTTCGTCCAAGGCGACTAATGTAAGGTTGGTCCAGGCGCTGCCGAGCTCATCATGGTAAATAGTTGACACAGAAACCACAGCTTTAGGAGCATGTTAATGTTTGGTGCAGGCTTCGTGCAAGAAGACCAGATACAGTGGCGGCTGCGTGCTGTGTACGGAGTGCAAAGGAAAGTGATGATGGTGGTGATGGATCGGTGGTAGCAAGAAACCCACAGAAACATGTGAAGTCGGATATTACTATCCGAGCCGTCTAGTTGTAACCATGAGCGGCTATGAAGTGGCAGATTCCTCCACATCTTGGCCCTTGCTCGTGAGTAACACGTGCCACGCGCTACATATATTTTTAATCGATTCTTTTAAAAAGAAGCTCATTATCAAGTCGATCGGTTGTATCAATATTGTTGTTTACGCTGGCATTCTCCGACTGTTCAGATTCCGAGACGTCTAGCAAGGGCGTCAGCTTGACAAGTCACATGTCATCTATTTATAGTTTATGTCCTTTTTCTTTTGATTGGTTGGCTGTAAGAATTATATGTAGCAATATGAAGTTACTTTTTTCCAGTATATGCGCCTTTATCGGTTGTAATGTAGGGTCTAGATTTTCAGACAGAAACGTAAGGGCGAAATTTATGACCGTGATGATATTCAGTACGCACGAGTTTATTCATTGCACAAGGCAGGGCATACAGTCATTTTATGAGGTCTTCTGCGTTCACAAATTCCAACTCTTGTCTTGTAGAACCGTTTATTATGTCAGTTTCACAGACGCCTAAGACTTGTTTTTTTTTTTTTTCTACACGAAACTATTTCTTGATTGATACTTCTTTTGCATTCCCCTTTCTTGTAGTCACGCTCTAGTCTTGCATTACTGTCTCTGCGCTGTATTATTATTCTTCATCTTCTGGCTTTTCCCAGGAATAAAGAATGTGGGAGATAAGTAAATATATACTGACTTTCTTCATATTCTTATTCTCTGAGCATTTGAATTTTCTTTTGTGAACAGAAGAATGGTGTAGATCAAGAATTCTTAAAATTTGTTTGAGCTATGGGCCCCTTGGACTGTCCGATAAAGGCCACGGACCTCTTTGATTGTCCTATGAAAGTTATGGACCCCTTTGATTGTCCGATAAAGGCTATGGACCCCTTTGATTGACCGATGAAGGCTATGCACCTATTTGATTGTCCAGCAAAGGCTATGGACCTCTTTGATTGACAAATGAAGGCTATGGACCTATTTGATTGTGCAGTAAAGGCTATGGACCCCTTTGATTGTCCAGTGAATGATAGCATAATTTAAAATGTTACGCTTAAAATTGTAGGTTATGAAAACGGATCCCCTAGAATCCCGTTCATGGACCACTAAGAGGTCCGTGGGTCATATGTTAAGAAACCCTGTGTAGATATTGTGCTCAGAAAAAAAAAATATTAAAGGATGTCATTTGCAATCCTTTCTAAAAAGAAATAACAGTCAGTAAGCCACCAGTTAATTCTTTCAATGTCTTCTTTATCCAGTTCATGCCAACTCCAGTTCCATTGTCCGTAGGTTTTTGGTTTCCTTCTATTTTCTTATGCTGAGTTTCCAGGACAAGGACTACCTTGAACAACTATCAACTGGTTTTTGTTCGTGTGTGTCCTTTCCAACGCCAGCGACTTCTCCTCACCCCTTGTTACACAGGTAATTGCCTGGTTCTGTTCATCACTTCCACATTGTGGATCTTGTTGTACCATTTTAACCTTTCTATTCCGCATATGCACCCATTTATTAAACTTTGTATCTTCCAGCCAGTAGTACAGCAAGCACATAACCCTAGAGAGGAAATATCAGATCTAGAAGACTAAATAGATCAGTGTTTCTCAACCCTGATAGTAGCAACGCCCCATTTTGACAACTAATATTTTAAAAAGCCCCCCCCCCACCCTTTTAATACCCCCCTTGCTCTTTATCGTGTATACACAAACACACACACACACACACATATACAAGTATACATATATTCCACCGTACTTTTAAAAAAGCAATGCAGTTAATGAGTTATCTTTTCTTATAATATAAAGAAAAAGAGAAAGCACATTTATAAAAGCATAGTTATATTAAATATGAGTTTAAGTACAGAATTATATACACCACAAGTTCATTATCCTTGAATTACAAATTGGCGGAGCAAATGATATAACATTAGTTCTTACAACTCTATAACTATCATAATTATTTCATTTTAATAGCGCCTAAATGACTGCATATATACCTTCAAATCTGAATATTTAAGCCTCTCCTTATGTAACCACTTTAAACATGAAAAAAATGGAAAAATCATTAGTTGATAATAATGACATAATTATATAAAAATTCACTTACTAATGAAGCTTAATGAGATCCTTGCGCTTGGTGTGACTCAGCCAGTTTTGTAATATTTGGTTCTAAGTTTGTTAAAAGAAGTTCCAAATCTCCTCTGTTACAAATCTGTAGTCTGTTTCGTTGCTTTTATAGTAGCAACACTACTGCACTGAACCCATACTCCACCAAATACGACGTTAAGAATGCTGTAATAAGCAATTTAGTTTCGCGCCAAAGAACGGGATACACAAGCCTCTGCTGGATCCACAATTTTTCGTAATGTGTGTGACTGAATCATGCTTTTGCCTTGAAGTCATTTTGTAGCTCAATTAATTCATTTTGTAAATATGGACTAACTTGTTTCACGTCTGATTCAAACGGATTAATCGCCCAATGCGGTATTATTAGTTCTTGCAAGTCTTTAAATCTTATGCTCATATCATTTTTAATAGCGTCCAAATGTCTGCAATAAACCTCTAAATCTGAATCTTTAAGCCTGTCCCCACCTAACTGCAGTAAACATGGAAAATGAGAAAGTTCTCGGCGACTAAGATTATTTTTATATAATGTCAATTTGTTGATGAACCCCATGATAATTCCTTTCACTTTAATCAGACTGATCTCATTTCCTTGTAGCTTAAGAAGAACCTCATTTAACTTTTCAAATATATCTAAAAGATAGGCCACATCGTTTCGCAATACTTCTCTTTCGATGCTAAATTCTTCTTTGATTGAATCCAAAGACTCAACAACAGTATCAAATAATGACCATAATCTTTTTAAACAGTTACCTTTGGACAGCCATCGTCCTTCCGTGTGTAGGAGAAGACGTTCAAACTCTTCACCATTATCACAACAAAGTTGACAAAATAATCTATCGTTTAATGAATGCGCCTTAAATTTTGTTAATAACACTGATAACACAGTTCCATGATTTGTGGAGTCCGTCACTAAGATGCTTGGCGACTAAATGTTGTCTATGAATAACACAATGAATTGTTAAAACACCTGGTGCCACATTTTTTAAGTAGGCCAGAAACCCACGATGACGACCAACCATAGTTGGTGCTCCGTCTGTCGCACATGCAATAACATTGGAAAAGGGGGTTCTTTTTTTTCCCAATAAAAATGTTTCAAGGGTTTCAAAGATTGATAACTCCTTTGTATCTGCTGTCAGTAGTTTTGCAAATAACATATCCTCTATGACATTTTCATCCTTTATTACATATGCGAGCAGCAAAGCTTCGTTATCACGCACGACGCTTTCACCCAACTGTAGTGAAAATTCAGTAGACTGCAAATCAGTACACAGCTGATTTTCAACATCGCTTGCCATCTCATCTATTCTTCTAGAAACAGTATCTCAATGGAATAGAAGAAATAATGTTACTTCGATTTATTTCCATCATTGTGCTAATTACCTCCCTTACAGCTGGTAAAATTAAGTTTTCTCCAATGTTGTGAGGTTTACCACACTTCGCAATCATGTGTGCAATTTTGTAAGATACAATGAGACCTTTATCATTGTGATTTTACATTTTCTTAAACATACTAGTGACAGTGTTGCGGCTTTCAAACTTTTGTTTTAAATTCTGGAAGTAAGAAATATATTTGCCAACTTTATCTGAGTGTTTCTTGGTAAAATGCTCGTTAAGCAGTGATGGTTTCATTGTTTCGTTAAAAACACTTGCTGACACAGCAAACACATTGGTAATTGTTCATTTACGGTCGAAGGTACAAAACCGAATTTCAAATACTCAACTGAATATTGTCGACACTTTCTCTTTACTACTGACATATTAAAAATTTTAGTATAATATCACTGCACATACATCTACACCTCGTTAAGCCTCAAAACTGACTGAGTTTAATTCTCTACACTCGAAACATCCAAAGATGCATTAAAACTAAGCCACAACTGCCCACAACGTCCCTGTAGCGAGAAGGTATTTTTGGTGCACTCGCATCAAAGAGAGTTGAACACAAATGTCACACACAGTTCTGTGTAGTGCTGTGACTAACGTCAACCTCACTAAACAAAGAGGGTTTTTTGGCAGGCACACGTGGGACACGTGATTGTGCGGGGAATGTTTTGGGAGGGAGTCGTGCTGTGGAAGTGGGCAGAGTAGGGAAGGGGATGTGATGTGTTCACGGGTTAATCGTTTGATGGGAATGTGTTTCCAGAAGAAAATATGTGTCGAGAGTGGATAGAGAAGGTTAGCTTGGATGTGTCGAGAGGCTAACGAATGTTTCGAGTGTTGAAGGGTCATAAATCTCCAATTACAGTCTCCTGACAATGGTAACATCACAGGTACTAAAATTTTGCGTTTGGAATCCTGGAAACCTTCCGTGTTTTGTATCGTGTTACAAGCTATGCAAAGGGTAATATCTTTTGTAATTGTTTCATATTGATTCTTGTAAAATGTACACAACGCCCCCCTGAATGGAAGTAGCGACCCCCAATCGTTGCGACTCATCAGAACGCCCCCAGACAACTTGAAAACGCCCCACAGGGGGCGGTACCGCCCCCGTTGAGAAACACTGATATAGATAAATATAGGGCGAGGATGGGGCAGACAGCATGCACAAAATGAAGTCATGATTTGAAGTTATGCTTTGATTTGGTTTGGTTTGATTTGGTTTGGTTTGGTTTGGTTTGGTTTTAAGGACCATCTTCATTGCACACGGTCAATTCCATCAGTGCTCCGATCTTCTCCCTTAGATCACACAAGGAGGATCTCAGCACAGTGCATGATTTCCGTAGCACCAGCGAGGATCCCAATGTGTGTTTACAGGAATCTCATGCACAACATGACAGCACACACAGCGGAAGTGCATGAACTAATATAAAAATGCCGTCTGTGTTATTTCAAAACCTTAGGTTTCCGTTCAAGGGAAGGAAGACAGAATAGAACTAATGATGCATCGTCGTAAGAGGCAACTAGTATGAGGTTGTGCATCGTGCTGGGAAACTCATCATGGAAACATTCTGCTACTGAAATAACACTGCAAGAAGGTCAGCTACAGTGTTGGCTTCATGTTCCGGAGCTTACATGAATGATGATGATGATGATGATGGTGTCAACAACGGCAATGATGATGATGATGATGGTGTCAACAACGGCAATGATGATGATGATGGTGTCAACAACGGCAATGATGATGATGATGATGATGATGGTGTCAACAACGGCAATGATGATGATGATGATGGTGTCAACAACGGCAATGATGATGATGATGATAATGATGATGATGGTGTCAACAACGGCAATGATGATGATGATGATGATGGTGTCAACAACGGCAATGATGATGATGATGGTGATGATGGTGTCAACAACGGCAATGATGATGATGATGGTGTCAACAACGGCAATGATGATGATGATGGTGTCAACAACGGCAATGATGATGATGATGGTGTCAACAACGGCAATGATGATGATGATGGTGACAACAACGGCAATGATGATGATGATGATGATGGTGTCAACAACGGCAATGATGATGATGATGGTGTCAACAACGGCAATGATGATGTGATGATGATGGTGTCGACAACGGCAATGATGATGTGATGATGATGGTGTCAACAACGGCAATGATGATGATGATGATGGTGTCAACAACGGCAATGATGATGATGATGGTGTCAACAACGGCAATGATGATGATGATGGTGATGATGGTGTCAACAACGGCAATGATGATGATGATGGTGTCAACAACGGCAATGATGATGATGATGGTGTCAACAACGGCAATGATGATGATGATGGTGACAACAACGGCAATGATGATGATGATGATGGTGTCAACAACGGCAATGATGATGATGATGGTGTCAACAACGGCAATGATGATGTGATGATGATGGTGTCAACAACGGCAATGATGATGTGATGATGATGGTGTCAACAACGGCAATGATGATGATGATGATGGTGTCAACAACGGCAATGATGATGATGACACGCTTCACGATAAAAACAGGAAATAAAAGCAAGTGGAGATGGTTACAATGAATTCTGACTTTCCTGTTCTCAAAACCTGACCAGTAACAATGAAAAACACTCACACTTTTAGAATGAAACAGGACCAGTAACCGTGAAAAACACTCACAATTTTAGAGTGAAACCTGACCTGTAACAATGAAAAACCTTCACAATTTTAGAGTGAAACCTGACCTGTAACTATGAAAAACACTCACAATTTTAGAGTGAAACATGGCCAGTAACCGTGAAAAACACTCACAATTTTAGAGTGAAACCTGACCTGTTGTAGTGGTTTTTGATGGTACTGTAAGGTTGTTGCGTTACCTAATGTAATGTATGAGGTCAGCTGTGAAGGCTCCTGAGATAAATGTAGATGAGAATTACAGAAGGCCCTTCTTACTACCACTTACGACCTCAAACATATATTTTTTTCTCTTATGAATGTAGCTACGTTAAAAAGTCTAGGGTACTGAAATGTAATGTGTTGTAGTATAAGATACAAACACACACACACACAGAGATATTTAATAAGTCTAATAATATTACTAAAATTTATAACACACTGAACTAACTCAGGCTGTTTTAGTTTAAAATATTAATTTTTTTCTTTAAATTTATTTGTTCTGGACCAAGGTTTTATTTTGGCCAGAATATATGAAATGTTATGAAGTTATAAATGGAATGCATCAATATATGGCAGAATAAAATGGAATGTGATTACAAAGGTATGTTATAAGTCTGGTTAATATTAACTAATTTTATAGTGTCTCTGGGAGAACCTTTTTACTGGATATGCTGTTGGGATGGTGTAATCACTCCCTCTCTGTGAATAGAACTAGCTTTGTCCATTGTCTTATGTACTTTAGAAAAAGTTTATTTCCCAAAATTTCAGGATATTAGTGGCGGGAAATCTTTATAAGTATTCAAGAGTTTTGGTGAATCATCAGCAGGCCATGGAGTTACTCATCTTGTATGAAAATATATGAAGCTGGAATCCGGTGGCCCCTCCTCTTGGTAGCTGGGATACACTGCGATACAGCACCAACACCACTGTAGGCGGCACACACGTCAGCTTGAGTAAACTTGTATTACTTTTGTGGCACTAGGTTAGTGCCACAACAGAAACTCACAATTCTGAAACAAAGTTGGTGCGCTGTGTCAGTAATCTATTACTGTACCACTTTTACACACAGCACAACACATCAACAATACACAGAGGGGGTCAGATCTCTCTGACCAACGAAGCACATCTTACCCAGTTGTTTTCATATAGTATCAGTTCCCCCAAGACTGCATTGCATCTGAGATATGTTCAATAGTTTCCTTTTATACAATAAGATAGGTGATATGTTCCCACCGATCTCAACAATAGATCCGCCTTCCATAGTCTTAGTTAGGCGTCCATATATTTTGTTTGTCTCTAGACCCTGAACTTGGGCTGGGGACCTAGAGCGAACACTTACTTGTCGTAATCATTTTATATGATATGGCAGTATCAATCACTCGAAATATTAAAATATACAAAAGAAATACTTTCATTCTTACCAGAATTTAGAATTGAGAACACAGTTAATTTCTAGCAAAACTCAGCTGAGCTGCTGGCTATGTGATGGCGTCCCACTAAATGTATAGAATATCTTCTGGAAACAACACCACAGGTAATAAACCACTGTCTCTGGACAGTCTGGTAACGAATGGCAAAATGTGTGCCTCTACCCCGCTACTATGATTTCATTCATCCAATCACAGACTCTTCCCCCCCCCCCCTAACTTTCAAATCTACAACCAAAAGTCAAATTTCAGTCAGCTCTCAGTCAAGTATGTATTACGGTCTGTTGGTCCGTCTGTCTCTACTTGTTTTTTCATAAAAAACACGCTTGGTTCTTGGACCAACGCCATGTAATACCCTACACACTTCTGCCTCCGAAGTTATTTTTAGCCACAATTCTCCCCCTTTCCCCTCTCTTTAATTACAGCTCGATTTTTGCGTTACTTGCCTCAAGGCCGAGAATTTGAAACTTTAGTGAAATTTTTTTACAGTGCAGTCGCTCGTCTGTTATGAACAACACAGTCTTTTGTCAATATCTTCCTTATTATCTATCCGTCTGTATAATTGAAAATATATTATTTCTCTGCTCAAGACGGGCTATCAAACTAGCTAGGTTTTATATTCATAACATTATTATTAAGAAAAAGTTACTTTTTCAAGGTTAGTTTTTTTTTAAATATGTTCGAGAACCTTCCCCACGGCGTTTGCCGCTGAATTCAAATAACAATCAAGTATCGTAAAAGTCAAAGAAATGACTGTTTCAGACACGAGCTAAAGTCGTTTTTTGTCCATTTCCTTACATTGTGTCAACTAGTGACGTGAATTTTTTTTCTTTTACTACCTATTGCGTCTTTTAGCCTTGCTGTATTCTAACACGTGTTCAGTCATATTTTTCCTTTTGTGTTCTCCGTTTTCTCTCCCGTCTACAAAGGGTAAACCGTTTCGTCTGTACGTCTAACTCGTTAGTTTTAAATGGCGGGTAGGAAAAGCGGGCATGGGCGAGCATGTCTCCTAGTATCTTACGCATTATTTTTATCCCTACATTTTATCGTTAAATTTGGAGATATTTTAACGTTGTATCATGGTAAATTCATCACACCTGTAACAATGAAAAACCTTCACAATTTTAGAGTGAAACAACCTGTAACAATGAAAAACACTCACAATTTTAGAGTGAAACATGACCAGTAACCGTGAAAAACCCTCACAATTTTAGAGTGAAACCTGACCTGTAACAATGAAAAACACTCACAATGTTAGAGTGAAACCTGACCAGTAACAGTGAAAAACACTCACAATGTTAGAGTGAAACCTGACCAGTAACAGTGAAAGACCTCACAATGTTAAAGTGAAACCTGACCAGTAATAGTGAAAGACACTCACACAGTTAGAGTGAAACCTGACCAGTAACAGTGAAAGACACTCACAATGTTAAAGTGAAACCTGACCAGTAACAGTGAAAGACCTCACAATGTTAAAGTGAAACCTGACCAGTTGTCGCGAGAGGTTCAGATAGTATAGAATGTAATAAGGTAACCTGGATATAAAGGTGTATCAGATGATACCAGGATAGTACCCGATAAGAGTCTGGTCTTATCAGTAATACCCCTTTCTCTGAAAAGAGTAAAGGTGTATAGACAACAAAGGTGGGGTCAAGCTGTATAAGTTCCCAGAGAAGATGGTAATGTAGTACTCTGAGTCCTTATATGATACCTCTCCAGATCCCACTCTGTTAATATGGTAATTATTATTAATATTTTTAACTTTGCTAGGGGTCATTATTTAATTAAATTCTCCAACAATGAATAAAACTTAACTTAAAGAATTTAAGTAAGTCTGCTGGTAAATATTTACAATTTATTTGTACATTTAAAACTCTTTTCTGTTTGAAATGTTTTAAAAGAACTCATGTTACAACAGTAAATAAATAATAAAAATGTTCAACAAAGTCTGTCTCTGTGGTAAGTTGTCTATCAATATGGAGACAGTCTTGCTTGGTTGATCTGTCCCTGAATAATTACTAGTGTTATTCTCACAGTCTAATTGAAGAGCTATATTGCTAGATTCATCACAAACTGGTTTGGTTGTAGTTTTGGTGAACAGGTATATGCTACACAGTTTCCTTGTGAGCAACTTAACTGAGTCATTGCAGATGGCTCCCTCTGATGCTGGAGAGAATCTTCAGATGAAAACCTTCCAACTGTTACACACGATATGACTGGCCCTCTACCATAGACTGGCACTGCATTCGTTGCAACTTCAGTAAGAGAAGCCTATTCTTATTTGTTGTAGGCTTTAGGTTAAAGGATTAAACCTGAAACGAAGTCAAACGCAATCCCTGCCGCAATCCCTGTATTTGCCTATCTGTTTGGACCACTGAAAGAAGATTTTCGCGGACATGACTTTGAGGACATCGAGACCCTTAAACGCGCCGCACGCCAGTGGCTTAGGAAAAAGGACACACATTTTTACCGTGCGGGGATACATGCCCTTGTGAGAAGATGGACAAAAACTGTAACAAATAACGGAGACTCAAAAAATTTTTGAAGTTCAGACTTGGGGCTACATTTCAATGTGAATTGTATCTGTTTTCTTGCCTATTGAATGAAATTAAAAATTACGAGGCATTACTTTTTGACCGTCCCTCGTATATATATATATATATATATATATATATATATATATATATATATATATATATATATATATATATATATATATATATATATATATATATATATATATATATATATATATATATATATATATATATATATATATATACATACAAGGTCTGTCCGGAAAGTAATGAGACTGATTCCATAAAATTGGTTTATTTCAAGACATGCTTACATACACTTAAAAGTTAAAATTTTTCGAAATAACATCCTTGAGCATCAATACACCGTTGCCAGCGGTTCTGCCACGCGTCGTAGTTCGCCTGGAAGTCTTGAACGGGGATCTCTTTCAACGCACTCGTCAAGGCAGCTTGCACGTTTTTAACTGTCCCAAAATGGTGTCTTTCAAGCTGGATTTGAGCCGGGGAAACAAAAAGAAGTCAGCCGGGGCCAAGTCCGGGCTGTAGGGAGGTTGAGGCAGCGTTGCCACGGTTGGTTTCGCCAGAAACTCTCACTAACAGGGACGCATGAGCCGGCGCATTGTCGTGGTGAATAACCCTGGTGTTGGCCATCTCCGGGCGGACGCGCGCGACTCTGTTCTTAAGCCGTTTAAGCACTTCCACGTAAAATGCAGCGTTGACCGTTTGTCCAGGTGGTACAAACTCCTTATGGACAACACCTTTAGAGTCAAAAAAGACAATGAGCATCGATTTCATCTTCGATATGCTCATTCAAACCTTCTTTGGTCGAGGAGACTCGGTAGTGTGCCACTCAGAGCTCTGCCTTTTCGTCTCCGGATCGTTCTCAAAGACCCACGTTTCATCACCCGTTATCACTTTTTCCAAAAAATCAGGTTCACTCCACACACGGTCCAAAAGCTCACGAGAAATCGACACACGGTTTTTCTTCTGTTCGTCGGTCAAAACCTTAGGAACCAATTAGGCACAAACTTTCCGCATCTGCATTTCTTTCGTGACGATTTCATGCACAATGGATTTTGGAAGTCCCACTTGATCTGCTATCAATCTAAGACTCAGACGTCGGTCAGAGTCCAAAACCGCTTTCACCTTATCCGCATTGTCCGAAGTGTGAGACGTTGATGGGCGCCCTGTGCGTTGTTCATCCTCGACGCTCTCTCTTCCTTCTTTGAACGTTTTGTGCCGAAACACTTGTGCTTTCGATAAAGCATCCTTCCCGTAGGCTTTCTATATCATAGCAAGCGTCTCGGTTGCGGATTTTTCAAGTTTTACTCAAAACTTTATCGCCTATCGCTGCTCGACATTCCTCTGCATTTTGACCGTTACGCGACGCTCAAACAGCTGTCCACTTCGCAAGCGATCCGCACTCTGTAAAAGCTCAGAGCCAATTGACGAGAAATCTATCGTTTACCTAACATCCCCCACCAACCGTCACGCCTGGAGACTCCGCCACCCGGCCCTTCTGATTGGCCCAAGAAAATCAGTCTCATTACTTTCCGGACAGACCTTGTATATATATATATATATATATATATATATATATATATATATATATATATATATATATATATATATATATATATATATATATAGATTCGTTCTTACCCTCAGGCACACTCAGACGAGCCCTTAATGGTTGATTAAGGTCTGCTAACAGGTTCAGAAGGCAAACACTTGCATTAACATAAGCTCTTTTTTTGACGCTCTCTGTATATTCAAATAATAGTGACTGACCCGATTTTGTTAGGCGCGTCTATTTATAGTGTGACCTCGGCCGTACGAGATTGGAACCCCGAGGAATGTAATCAGGATCAGAAAATGTGGGTACATTTTTGCCTATCGTTCAATTCAGGAAAACTACTTTTTTAATTATCTCCGTTATTCCTGATGCTATTTTATTCATCCAAAGCTTAAATTATACCCGGAATTAGGCTTAACATATCTATGTAATAATCGTTTAGTTTCTTAATTGCATTTTAAGTTATGCATGCTTTAAACAGCTAAATTGAGGACAACCTGAAGCTTCGAATGCATTCAACCCAAGATTTCTTCCGTCCCATATTAGGATTAGTAAAAGTATTATTACTTACGGGTAGAGTAACATCCCTAATATTGTTTTGGTAACCTCTTTCAAGTGGTACTTCTTCCAAAATGCTGTAGTAAAATTCCGAAGTTAATCAGGTTACACAGATTGGGCCTTGCCATCTTTATTTTCCCAGTGGTAGTAAACACAAGACCAAGAAAGCGTTTTCATTGGTTAGTGTATCATATCTTTCTACAATGTATGGCGCGTGGTATGGTCAGTGTTATTTAGAATTCGTGTTGTGATACAGACGTTACTTCACGACACCAGTAACAGTGAAATACCTCACAATGTTAAAGTGAAACCTGACCTGTAACAGTGAAAAGCACTCACAATTTTAGAATGAAACCTGACCAGTAACAGTGAAAGACACTCACAATGTTAGAGTGAAACCTAATCTGTAACATTGAAAGACACTCACAAAGTTAGAGTGGCATCGTGACTTTACAAAGAAATAATAGGACTACGGCTCCCTCGGGAATATCGTAAGAGACAACTAATATGAGGCTGGGCATGGGGGCCAACACTCCCATCGTGTAAAACATATAGCTACAGAAATCACAAGTGCAGGAGCACAGGAATCCTTGGTGCATGGCTTCCTGACAGGGGACATGCTTCAGTAGTGGTTCTATGCTTCGTAGGGCGTGGAAGATTGAGTGATGATGGTAAAAGCGCTTGCTTCTCGGGGCAAAATTACCGGAATTGAAACCAGGTCGCGTCACTCTCTTGTCTACCTTGTTATCCATATATACCTGACTCTGCTCTTGAGTTAGGAAAGGCAAAGGCTGTGAAGAAGGTAGTAAGTAACCCTTGTTATCCATATATACCTGACTCTGCTCTTGAGTTAGGAAAGGCAAAGGCTGCGAAGAAGGGAGGCAGTGACCCTACTTTACAAATGTGTGACCTAGTTTAGAGAAGTCTCTAATACTTCACTCCCCTACGGCAGGAATGGAATGACCTTTACTAAATAAATAATAAAGGAAACCTGCGCCTTGTGAGTAGTAAATAAATAAAGGTAATTAGCAGGCACTCGTTGGATAGACAGGAGGACACCAGACAATTAAAAAAAAAACATTAGTGATAGACTTACCGAGAATCGAACCAAAGACCACCCAACCATGAAAGCTGCGAAAGTAAATCGTGTAAGGACGCACAGCCAATTTTGCATCCTAATAAAAATAATTGGCCGAGGACATTCTCACGACACCCACACAACTGCGGTATATAGCACCCGTGAACGACCCAGACATTTAAAGACTCAATCAATAATCTAACTTTCAGGTCATCATCATGTGACATATTCTTTCCAGAACGTTGTCTCCATTACAGCTGCTCTGAACGCATCACGATTCTGGGCAAGTCGACCTGCATCAGCCAAAGACAAGTTCAGACTCTCTGTGATGTCCTGGGTCCACCGTCGTCTAGGTCGACCCCTTCCCCTTTTTCCAGGGACCATGCCTTCCATCACTGTTTTTTCCAGACTATTATGTCTTTTTATATGACCGAAAAATTTCAGCTTCCTTATTGCGATGGTATTTAGGAGCCAATGTTCCTGTACGTTTAGTGAGTGCAGTACTTCTCTGTTGGTCTTTTTTTCTGTCCAGGGTATTCTCAACATCCTTCTGTAGCATTTCATTTCGAATGATGTAATCTTTTTTGCAACTGTTTTATTGAGTGTCCAAGTCTCGCAGCCGTATGTTGCTACTGGGAATATACATGCTCTGATCAGTTGTAACTTTGTTTCTTTGCTTGTGCCTTGCCATAGGTTTTTCATCTGTATTAGCTTATGTGAAGCAATTGCAAGTCTTCTTTTAATTTCTACTGCACAGTCGCCAGAGCTGTTAATGATTGATCCTAAGTATTCGAATTCATTGACACTTTCCAGTTCTTCGTTATCAATTTCAATTTCTGGTTTGGTCTTTACTTTGTCTGTTGTCAATACTTTGGTCTTCTTGGTGTTTAGGTATAGATTCTGGGCCTCGCTGTGTTTTTTGGTGGACAGAAGTAATTGTTCAAGTCCTTTTGGGTTGGTCGATAGGAGGACTGTGTCGTCAGCATATCTGATTTCCGGGATCTGGTACCCGCCGATGTTAAATGAGTCAAACTCTGTGTGTTCTTGGTCATCTCTTACGTTTCTCATGATATTCTCGGCATAAATGTTAAACAGGTAAGGGGAAAGGGTACAGCCTTGTCTTACTCCTTTCTGTACTTCAAACCATTCTGATGTTTCCCCCTCTATTCTTACGGCTGCCTGTTGTTCTTGAATTCAGATTAGCCATTATGGATTTCTTGGCATTGTACATCCAGTAGTTTGCCATTGCTTTCTGGATGGTTCTAGCCGCTTACCATTACAGTCCATGGTGCGCCCTCAGCCCGATACCAGGCCTTTCCAACTCCTGCCCTAGAAGCCGTTGTCAAAATATTATTGATCATCCGCCCGTTCGGCCAGCAGTTGTGTGTACTGTTTAAGGGGGACCTCCCTTTTTCAATTTACTCATGTAGTTTGGCCGGCCAGTCAAAGCCGTTGCCCGGGGGGTGGCGCTGCCGTACACAAGCAGACTCGAGGAGCCATACATGAGCTGAACTGGAGTGGGGGAACCAAATAGGATCCAGGCCATCCTCAAAAAGAGGTCAGCAAACATAAACCAAACAAAGACCGAAATAAGTGCGTCTAGTAATGTGCAGAGGGAAATGAACAACAGAGAATAGACTGGTAGGTTAAAGTCCGGATAGGTGAACTCTTAAATAAATAATGAGAGGAAACCGGAACCATGTGAATAGTAAATAAATAAAAATAGGTAATTAACAGGCACTCTTTGGACATAAAGAGGACAGCAGACAACAGAAGAAAAAAAAATGATAGGCTTACCGGGAATCGAACAGAGGATAATCCAAACGGCGCAATCGCCTCACTATGAAAGTAAATTGTGAAAGGACCGTTACCTTTACCAGCAACTAAAAATTTAAAAAACGTACGCCAGTTAATGTCCTGGGGCCCTTCTAAGTTCAACTGGTGCACACGTTTCAAATTCCGTGCTAATCCAGGGAGATAACGCTTACGAAATCAAAACAAATCGGTTGTTTGAAGAAAAATCTTTCTTATGAAAACACAATTTATCTCCCCGTTTTATCTTTCCGGCCTACTCACGTTACGCACGTCATTCGATATGATATCAATGCTTGGTTCGAATTTCCTAGAAGTTTACGTTACAATAAAACATCATGGGCACCTTTTATCATGTGAACCGTTTGCATCATAGTTGAAAAAATTCATTTGCCGATTTGTTGCATCATCGCTGAAAAATGTGTTGCTGGCGGTGATCTGTGAGTATAGTTCTTTCTTCTACAAGCGCATGACCGTAGTCTATGAGACTCTACTGAGTTTGTTAGAGGTAAAAGTAGTCCCAAAGAAGATATTACTGCAGCGGAGTGGAGTGTTAGAAATTTCACATATACTAGGTTCAACTAAGAGAGGTGGGGAGGCCAGTTCCACCCTCTTCGCCTTGCCTACCTCAAGAGCATAGTCAGGTGCCCAGCTGGGTAGACTGGAGATGGCCCTACCGTGTTTCGAACACTCTAACTACTCTGACAGTCGGGCGCTCACTGAGTTTTTTTTTTTTTAATAGGTGCTCTGCCTCGTATTTGCAAGGAGCTTCGTTCAGCCTAGACACAAAATCCATCAGCTATATTAGGGTGCATGTTCAAATATAAAAGACCTTGCAGCCTGCATTATATATTTCACTGAGTTAGTTAATTTTAAAAATTATTAAGGCAAAGGAAGTCCATAGCACATACTGCTGTAGAGGAGTGAGGGCATTTTACTGGATCTCAGGTTACTGACGTGGAGCACCCGGTTCCCTTCCTCGCTGCCTTGGCCTTCCCTCAGTCAAGAAAAGAATCAAGTACTCATTTACAGTTGAGTAGACTGGAGCGTGAAGCTACCAGGTTTCGACCTCAGGAGCGTTGGCTCGAGAAGCAAGCAGAGGTTACCACACTGCCACTCGGCACTGTATACAAATTATACTTTTCCATCTCTTTACTTTTTTTTTTTTAAATACTTTATCAGACTACCAAGTTCTACGAAAGGTAAAGTTGTTCTTGTTTGTCTTTCTCTCTTGTTTTAATGAACGGTTGCCATGTTCTTATCTGTTTGGCCCGAGGAAAGTCTTCTTGGCAGACTCGTCGTCTCTTTTTATTTATTTATTTATTTTTGTAATTTTCGTCCTTTTTAAAACTATACGCTGCAAACGCTGTGAGGATCATTTGATCTAAAGCTGCTACAAAGATAAAAGGTATAGTTAGTGTCATAGCAGATACTGCCGTAGAGAATTGAAATATTAGAAACTTCACTTATACTAGGTCTGAGCCTCATGAGATGGGGTAACCAGTTCTCTTAATCGCTGCCTTTGCCTTCCCTAACTAAAGAGCAGAGTCAGAAACCCATTTACAGCCGGGAAGAATTTAGCGTTACGATACTTGGTTTATATCCCGGTAACTTTGCCTAAGGAAGCAAGCGATCTAACCACGTTACCGCTCGATGCTCTGCTACAAAGAGGACGTTGAAAATGTAACCATTTAATAAAATATTTCACACAATAATTTTTAAAATGAATATTTTGTAACTAAAACCATACCTTCATGGCCGTAGTATCCATTAGGCTAAGTAGGCTGAAGCCTAGGGACCCTGAGCTCTTTGGTGCCCGTGAATAAGTTAAAACAATTATGCTAAAGGGTTTGAAACAAAATATTAACATTATTGTTTATTAGATGAAAGGAGGGAAGGGGGGCGGCAAACATTGGACTGAATTGAAAGAAAGTTTAATAGAATGACAGCTCTCAATCGTCCGGTTTTAACAAGACCAAGATGGAGAGAATCGGATGAATATTAAAGGAGCAGGATATAATGGACTTTGGAATAAAAACACCCTTATCTAAACACAGATCGATTTGGCAAGAATTGAGATGGACGGATAACCTATGACGCCATTGCTTTCTCATCCGGAAGACAAACGGGTATAAAATGGAGAGAAATGGTTTGGATAGCACTCACCGCCAAAATTTGTTAGACACATAGTAAAAGGACAGAGCTCGCCACCAAGCCTTTTGCCATCTGCATGAGTGTGCAGCCTGCCAAGTAATTGATGCCCTGTGTGTATTTCTGAATTGAGGGTAAGCTGACTCGTCTTAGTAAATATGTAAATAATATTATTTTATTGCAGATTCAAATTATAGTGTGTAGAATCATATTGTGTAATTTTTGGAGGGAAGAAGCCATTGATGCTGTAAATTTTTTTACATGAACCAGAGGATGAATTGGAATGCAGATTAGTTATCAGGAGACTTACAAAGCCTTTCTTGGTTACTGGATGGAAAAATACCTACAGTGAAATGTGAAAGAATAGGATAAATTAACTCGAATGAATGATGTGTATATATTTATGATAACATATGCTTGTGAAATGTGAAAGAATATGATGAATCAACTCAAAAGAATGATTTGTATATCTTTATGATAAAATATGCCTATACTATTGTGGTGAAGTGGGAAGTTATAAATACTTATAAGGGACTTAGTGTACTGACTGAGATCAGCTGTGAAGGTATATATATATATATCTAATAAGAGTAGTATATTATATATATAACCTTACTTGCTACCACATATCTATATATCTCAGTCAGAATTATTCTGGAATAGTGTGATGCTACGTTATGTGTCTAGGGTATGTGTATGGTGAAGTGTAAGTCACAACAACAGACAGATAAACAATTTAATTTAATCCACTACTCTTAACAACACTGTGACACTCACATACATATAACACTCTATGAGAATATCTTAAAGAAGTCACTAGTAACGTTTCAAATAACAATATGTATTCATTACTGGCATGAATGAATATGTGTCCTGATTCAACTACAAGGGAACCAGGAATCACAATCAATTTAAATTACAAGTTATGTACAGAATGTATTTAATATGAATATTGTAGTGACATATATTATTACCAATGTTCTATGTGTGTCAATTGTGTAGTGGTAAAATGAGGTAATACTGGGTTTGTTTTGTTCAAGCTCTGTTGGTATTTGTCATCATGACTTCAATAGTTTGTCTTTAGGGACCATTATTGTAGATGTTCACAGTTCCTGATTTTAAGACAAGTAAATTCCCCTCTTAATGTTAATTTTTAAAAAATCAGTTCAAGATGAGGGGACATAATGTTGAGCTCAGCTGGCCAACTCTGCTTATCTTTAGTGATGGCGGCAGGAAAGGACTCCTCTGCTCGAATTCTCCTCTGGGCTCAGGAGACACCTCACTGATAGCTAAAAAGACCAAGGAGTATGCTGTCCGACTCTGGATTCAGCAAATCTCTGACCAGGTGCTGCTCACTACCATCAAGACCACTGTCCCTGAAATCAAGAAGGATGTACCTTCTACTTCATAACTAATTTATATTCTCTTTTACACTGATCACAATACAGCACAAACATTGCGTTCAGAGCGTTAGGCCAACAGTCAGCTTCATTTGAAATACTTTATTCCAGTATTACCCTTCTTAATGGTTACTACGCCTCTGCACTTCCAGCATTATTTCTTTCTAGTCCATCATCCAGGTGTCAGTGTACTACTTGGCCATTCCATGCCGTTTTACTTCTCTCCGACACCCTCTGTTCAGGCTGGAGCATTATAGGCTTTACCTCACGTTTGCCACTGAACTACACATATATATACAGGCATAAATCAACAATTCACATTCAATTTTTCATTAAAAGATACTGAATGGTTCAAGCTTACCACAATTTCATGGAAATAAACACAGATACGTTGATTAGCAATGAATTCTGGCACAAACTGGCACAAATTCCGTTCTGCCTATGTTCCAGGCTTTTATTTTAGCAAAAATGTGAGCTGGCTTCAACGTACTGTCGCTTTATCAAGCTTATTTGAATTAGTGGTCTCGAACTAACGCTCCCAAGTGTGTATATCAGCGAGACTGGCCAATGAGCCACGTTTCGACAAGTGTTTGAAAAAATGTTATCTTTTCCCGTCTCCCCCAACAACCAAGATAGTATTTATAGCCCGACCAATCGTGGTTAGGCTTTCATTTGTTGCGCTCCAATCAATTTGGAGTTTACATGGTAGGCTATTTATGTAACGTAAGGTTTTTTCAAACACGTTATAAAAAAAATTTTATGAGCAGAAATGATTTTATGCTGTCAGGCACCCCCAATATTTTATTTTGGGTATAATTTATTAATTCCTGGACTATTTGCGTAACGTTTTACATATTATTTGTCAGCAAACCCTAAGGAACCCAAAAATACTAATTTAAAGGAGCTACGTGGCTGCGTTCAAAATATGCAATTTCTTCTATCTCCTGTTTAGAAGATGTGCTGTCTGGGTACTGTTATGTGTTCAAACGTAAACCCATATAATGTTGTCTTTTCTAATAAGAGTCTGTTATGATTTATAAACCTAACTCTGGGAAAGGGTAGTGTATTTTATCACTGTCCGTCTGAAAAAAAATTAGTGCATGTAGACTTACACGCGTGATGGTAGTAATTGTGTATCGCGCGAAGCGGGTTTAGTGTTCGGCTTTCTGCCTCTCCCTTCTCTTTTTATCCCTTTAGTCCATCTGTTCGTTCGTTTTGGTAACGCAGTATAATTAATGTTAGGGTTAATTTAGGTCATTACGCAGTACGTCTCAATGCTTTTCCAAGAAATACAGCACACGTTTCATTGAAGAAGGCGGGTAATAATACAGTAAGCTTTACTATCAACGTGAAAGCGTTACAATTTGCAGACGAAGCAGAAAACAAGGGGGATTTCGAGTACATTCTTTGGGACAGCACTGTCATTTTACCATTGCTCTTCTCTTTATTAATTTTATTTGTTAGGCTTCATATTTACCTAATAATTTATATATGTGGATTAGAATATTCCATGACACCTCCCCTCTTAAAACAGACATTATATGTCAGTCCTTTATTCTATATACACATAGAGAAATTTATTATTATTTCTGGGGTTTACGGTGATTCTCATCACACGGATGGCGGCTTAAAAAATCCGCTCCCAGATTGGTTTTTCCAGATATATATTCAATGCTAAAATTATATGGAGCCAGAAGCAAAGACCATCGGAGTAACCTAGAGTTCTCATGCTTAGCCTGTGCTAAAAACGATAAAGGTTTGTGGTCAGTTTGCAACTTAAATGCCTTCCCATATAGATAAATATTGAATTTCTTTATTGCCCATATTACTGCAAGACATTCTTTTTCGCTAGTTGAGTAGTTGATTTCAGCTTTATTCAACTTTCTGCTAGCATATGCCACTGGGCTTAATTCCCCATCCAATGCATCTGATTTCTGTAGTAAAGTTGCACCTAGCCCAATATTACTTGCATCCGTCCTTACTATGAATTCTTGACTTAAGTCAGGTAATTTCAAAATGGGTTTACTTGTGAGCTTTTCCTTCAATTCTTGGTAAGTCATTTCACATTGTGGTGTCCATGTAATGCGATCTGGAAGTCCTTTACGTGTCAATTCCGTTAAAGGTGCACATATGGAATTAAAGTTTTTGATATACTTCTGGTAGAAACCACATAATGAGACAAAGGATCTCACGTCCTTCTTGGTTTGTGGTCTCGGGGCTTTCTGTAGTTTCTCTAAATTCTTTGGGTCAGGGGTCATGTTTCCCTGATAAACTGTGTGTCCCAAAAATTCCAATTCTTTACATCCAACGCAACATTTGGTTGGACGGGCTGTTAAATTTGCCTCCCTAAGTCGATCAAACAGCATGTTCAGAGAGTCAATGTGTTCCTCAAATGTTTCTGTTGCTATAAGGATATCATCCATAAAATTTGTTATACAGGGATTATTCAGAGGATCCAATAATTTTCTCATCATTCTAGAGAAGACACTAGGCGCATTCTTCAATCCAAATGGCAATCTATTAAACTCATAGTGTCCTTCTGAGGTACTAAAAGCTAGGTATGGTCTAACCTCAGGCTTTACTGGAATCTGATAGTATCCTTTACTCAGATCCACTTTTGAGAAATATTTAGCTTTATTTAGTCTGGCAAACAGCTGATTTGTATCCGGCAATGGATCCACCTGTCCTTCTGTAATAGCATTCAGTCTCCTGTAATCTATACAGAGTCTATGTTCTCCAGAGGGCTTCCTTAAAAGTACAACACCGGAACTATACGAAGACTCACTGTGCGAAATAATTCCTTCCTTCAACAGATAGTCTATCTCTTCCTTCAAAGCTTTTTCCTTAGCAAACGGAATCGAATATGGTTTCATACAGACAGGTGTGGAGTCTATTAATTTCATATCATATTCCAATAGGTTTGTATGCCCTGGTCGGTCTGTTAACACCTCTGCATGATTATTTAGAACCTGTTGCACTCTCTCTTTCTGAGTTTTCGTTAAATGTGTACTGATTTTCACCTGTGCTGCTGTCTCACAGGGGTGTAATGGATATTCAAATGATGAAAGTGGTTCCTTTTTCATCTCCATGGCGATGGACAAGGTCAACAAGTGTGTCTCTTCCTGATGTTCTCTTTCCAAATATTTCTTCAGGAGATTCACATGATAGATTTTTTCTTTCCCCTTCTTATCTATCTTATAATTTGTTCTAGACACCTTCTCTAGAACTGTATATGGACCCTGCCATCCAATTTGTAACTTATTCTGACTCCCGGGCAAAAGAAGCAGTACCTTCTCTCCCACAGCCAAATTTCTGTCTTTCGCCTTCCTGTTATAATAGGCAGCATGTTTCTTCCTGGCTTGTTTCAAATTTTCATTGGCAAGTTTCCAGCCAGTTTTTAACCGAGTGGTCAGCTCATTCACATACTGGTATGAAGATGTAATGTTTTCCTCTGCCTTTTCATCAGTCCACGTTCTTAACAAAGCTACATATGGACCTTTAATTGTGTGGACCTATTTGTCCCTGCACCGGTATGGTCTCTTCCACTTGAAGCTTTATAGTGATGATTTTTCCTCCCAGAATTATCATTCACAAAACGACCGCTACCAATTTTTCTTTTGGGGCTTTCTCCCCTCTTAAAATTCTTGATGAGAGATTTCCTCTCTACATCTTCTTCCTCCAGTTTGTTTAAGTCCGATTGAGGGATTTTCGGCTTATCCTGGGGTAAGACATCTTTTTGCACTCTCCGCATAGTGGCCATTGTAAAACAGTTAAGTGAAGCTTGTCCGTGAAAAGGGGCTTCCCATTCCATTTGGTCCACCTTATCAAATCTATTTCTCCTTTTATTGTCAGGCCTGATTTTGCCCCGGGGCGTGTCCAGGTCCTGATCCATGTTCCCACTTGTGGGTGTTCCCTCATGTGCTATGCTACACCTTTCTACAAAATTCTCAATGTCCCATCTTGCTTTGGGCCAATAATAATTGTGAGCCACCTTTTGAATAATGGTACCTATCTTCTCATGGTCCCCATCTGGTTTCACATGTAGACTCCTTATTAATTCTGTCCTATATCTTTTTGGAAGAACCAGCTGTCCGTGACCATTGGATCTAGCTCCAGTCTTCCTATACATCAACTTGTTTTTCATGTAAAAATCTCCCTTGCCTGGAGTTGTATGACAAGTTGACAATTTTCTGAAACAAGGCTTGAGTGTTTTATCCCCAGCCTGTGCCTTCCTCATCTCTTCTGGAGTGGTATCTAACATAATATCCTCCTCCTGTCTTGAGGTCGACCTGACCTGAAGGGTTGCCATATACACAGGTTTCCTTCTGCAACGGTCAGTGTCATGATTGTCCATCTGACAATTCTTACACCACCTTTTTCCTTGGTTGAAAGATTTTCTTTCATCATATTTCCTTTCATCGAATTGTGGGAATTTATTTTTATTGTCATACCGTGGCCTATCAAATTGGTGCTTACCTTTATTTTGATCCCTAGGATCAAATTTATTAAAGTTCTGTGGTGCCCTAAAGTTGTCCACCTGTTTCTTTTTATTACCTGTTACCTCTGCTTGAGCTGCTTGATACCTTTCAGCAACATTTAGCAACTCACCCAGCCTCTCTGCACCTTGTTCCATGAGAAACTTTCTCAGGTCTGGAGCCATGGACTCTCTTAGTTGCTCTATAAGGACCATTTCCTTAAGATCTTGGGTTTTCCCCAGAGAAGTCCATTTCTCCAAGTATGTCTCTATTCGTGCAGAGAACTGGTGATAGGTTTCACCTGACAGTAGTTTAGCATTCCTAAATTTTTTCCTGTAAAACTCTGCATTCTTTTCATACCTTAACAAAAGAGCCTGCTTTAGCAT
Organism: Oreohelix idahoensis; assembly: GCA_024509875.1. Lineage (NCBI taxonomy): Eukaryota > Metazoa > Mollusca > Gastropoda > Stylommatophora > Oreohelicidae > Oreohelix > Oreohelix idahoensis. The sequence goes on along the minus strand of JAMPIV010010386.1, from coordinate 10,930 downwards.
GTCATAATTTTCCTGATCACCTCTGCTCATTTTTGCAAAAACTTCATAAGCTGCCCCACGAAGTCCCTGAGATAACTTTAAGCTCCACCTTTCTCTCTCCAACCCATACGTGGTAGCTAATAGTTCGTACCTATTTATATAGCTCTCAATATCATCGTCTTTCTCAACAAAATGATCTAAATGAAAATTCATAGCTGAGATTGAGGCTCCTTGAGTAACCGTAGCATCAGAGGCAAAAGGACTGGCACCATTTTCAGGAGCATGGCCTTGAAACTCAAACTCCCTTAGTCGTAACTCATGTTCCCTTTGTAATCTCTTCTCCTCCTTTTCTGCTTCCCTCTCTGCAGCTAATCTCTTCTCTTCTCTTTCTGCAGCTAATTTCTTCTCTTCTCTTCTCTTTCTGCAGCTAATCCACTTTCTCTTCTTTCCTCGGCTTCCAATGCTTTAGCCTCTTTGTCAGCCTCAATCTGCAACCTCTTAATTTCCCTTTCAGCCTCTAACCTTCTTTCGGCTTCAAACCTTCTTTCTTCGCGTTCAATAAATTTGTCACATTCCGTAGTAACATAGGCAACCATAACTTGCCCATCTAATCCTAACTCTTTTGCAGTCTGAACCGCAGCAGATCGAAATTTGGCCAGGTCCGCCATTGTCTATCAGGTAACTTAATACAATGTCTAACCAACAATTCAATCTCTAATGGACAACACAGGCACCGTGAGCTCAACCTTATTTAATTCCACCCAAGGATACCTTTTAATTCTTATATTCCCTGAAGTGAATTATCCCCAATATTTTTAATAGTTAAAGATTCAAAATCCCAAGAGCGAGACCCCAATATATGTGGTGAAGTGGGAAGTTATAAATACTTATAAGGGACTTAGTGTACTGACTGAGATCAGCTGTGAAGGTATATATATATATATCTAATAAGAGTAGTATATTATATATATAACCTTACTTGCTACCACATATCTATATATCTCAGTCAGAATTATTCTGGAATAGTGTGATGCTACGTTATGTGTCTAGGGTATGTGTATGGTGAAGTGTAAGTCACAACAACAGACAGATAAACAATTTAATTTAATCCACTACTCTTAACAACACTGTGACACTCACATACATATAACACTCTATGAGAATATCTTAAAGAAGTCACTAGTAACGTTTCAAATAACAATATGTATTCATTACTGGCATGAATGAATATGTGTCCTGATTCAACTACAAGGGAACCAGGAATCACAATCAATTTAAATTACAAGTTATGTACAGAATGTATTTAATATGAATATTGTAGTGACATATATTATTACCAATGTTCTATGTGTGTCAATTGTGTAGTGGTAAAATGAGGTAATACTGGTTTTGTTTTGTTCAAGCTCTGTTGGTATTTGTCATCATGACTTCAATAGTTTGTCTTTAGGGACCATTATTGTAGATGTTCACAGTTCCTGATTTTAAGACAAGTAAATTCCCCTCTTAATGTTAATTTTTTAAAAATCAGTTCAAGATGAGGGGACATAATGTTGAGCTCAGCTGGCCAACTCTGCTTATCTTTAGTGATGGCGGCAGGAAAGGACTCCTCTGCTCGAATTCTCCTCTGGGCTCAGGAGACACCTCACTGATAGCTAAAAAGACCAAGGAGTATGCTGTCCGACTCTGGATTCAGCAAATCTCTGACCAGGTGCTGCTCACTACCATCAAGACCACTGTCCCTGAAATCAAGAAGGATGTACCTTCTACTTCATAACTAATTTATATTCTCTTTTACACTGATCACAATACAGCACAAACATTGCGTTCAGAGCGTTAGGCCAACAGTCAGCTTCATTTGAAATACTTTATTCCAGTATTACCCTTCTTAATGGTTACTACGCCTCTGCACTTCCAGCATTATTTCTTTCTAGTCCATCATCCAGGTGTCAGTGTACTACTTGGCCATTCCATGCCGTTTTACTTCTCTCCGACACCCTCTGTTCAGGCTGGAGCATTATAGGCTTTACCTCACGTTTGCCACTGAACTACACATATATATACAGGCATAAATCAACAATTCACATTCAATTTTTCATTAAAAGATACTGAATGGTTCAAGCTTACCACAATTTCATGGAAATAAACACAGATACGTTGATTAGCAATGAATTCTGGCACAAACTGGCACAAATTCCGTTCTGCCTATGTTCCAGGCTTTTATTTTAGCAAAAATGTGAGCTGGCTTCAACGTACTGTCGCTTTATCAAGCTTATTTGAATTAGTGGTCTCGAACTAACGCTCCCAAGTGTGTATATCAGCGAGACTGGCCAATGAGCCACGTTTCGACAAGTGTTTGAAAAAATGTTATCTTTTCCCGTCTCCCCCAACAACCAAGATAGTATTTATAGCCCGACCAATCGTGGTTAGGCTTTCATTTGTTGCGCTCCAATCAATTTGGAGTTTACATGGTAGGCTATTTATGTAACGTAAGGTTTTTTCAAACACGTTATAAAAAAAATTTTATGAGCAGAAATGATTTTATGCTGTCAGGCACCCCCAATATTTTATTTTGGGTATAATTTATTAATTCCTGGACTATTTGCGTAACGTTTTACATATTATTTGTCAGCAAACCCTAAGGAACCCAAAAATACTAATTTAAAGGAGCTACGTGGCTGCGTTCAAAATATGCAATTTCTTCTATCTCCTGTTTAGAAGATGTGCTGTCTGGGTACTGTTATGTGTTCAAACGTAAACCCATATAATGTTGTCTTTTCTAATAAGAGTCTGTTATGATTTATAAACCTAACTCTGGGAAAGGGTAGTGTATTTTATCACTGTCCGTCTGAAAAAAAATTAGTGCATGTAGACTTACACGCGTGATGGTAGTAATTGTGTATCGCGCGAAGCGGGTTTAGTGTTCGGCTTTCTGCCTCTCCCTTCTCTTTTTATCCCTTTAGTCCATCTGTTCGTTCGTTTTGGTAACGCAGTATAATTAATGTTAGGGTTAATTTAGGTCATTACGCAGTACGTCTCAATGCTTTTCCAAGAAATACAGCACACGTTTCATTGAAGAAGGCGGGTAATAATACAGTAAGCTTTACTATCAACGTGAAAGCGTTACAATTTGCAGACGAAGCAGAAAACAAGGGGGATTTCGAGTACATTCTTTGGGACAGCACTGTCATTTTACCATTGCTCTTCTCTTTATTAATTTTATTTGTTAGGCTTCATATTTACCTAATAATTTATATATGTGGATTAGAATATTCCATGACAACTATGTCACTGCATTGATCTGTCTAGTTTGACTTAACAAATGACATCCGATGACTTACTGGCCTCACATCTGTAGTAGAGAAAGTTTCTCCTAGCCAAATACTGGCATAGGGACATTATGTTGTTGCAGGGTAAATCATACATTACTGTCAGCACGGCAGAAGACTGTTGAATACCAGTGACAGCAAGAGAAGCATTCAAATCACCCAGAGTATACATCAGATCAGGTCTGTAAACCCTATTGCATGAGATCGCCAGCCACTGTCGAAACCAGATTGACAAAACGGTGAAGTCAACCCAGATAAAACATCTATGAAAAGACTGACTCAAAATATATGGACAACTGCTATTACTACCACAAATCCTAAACTCACATGATGAGATAACCTTTGTTATAAAGTCAGTATCTGTGTAAAGACAGTATCATAAGTCAAAGTGACTATATTTAAGTTTGAGAACAGTGCTTCAGGGACCTAAGACGCGTCAACAGTGAGGAATGCAGTTAGCGACCCATAGCTAGACTGCTTGCGTCAGGGTCAGCGAACCAGAGCTGAACAAGACCCTACTCCACCTCCAAGTGGTGGTCCTGGAAACAAGCTGCATCACTGCAGTCTGGCTGAGTGAGTAGGGATCAAAGAGGGAAGGCTAACCCGGTCCCAAAAATGCCATGCTGAAGTCGGATGTGTCGGCCAAAAGGCGCAAATACCGCAGCTTCGCTGTAAACGGGCACAGCGCAACCAACGTCCTTTTCAGGATGAACAAAGAAGAAGAAGAAGAAGAACAGTGCTTCAAGAACTAATAGTGCAAGTCTATTCAACAGTGAAAGTAAAATTAAGTGACAGTAGAATATAAAGTGTCATCCCTTATAGGAAAGAGACACTGTATTAATTCTGGGTAAAATTTAATAATGTGTGTTTCACATTTTATTTGTAAATATTAATATTCTTTTATTTGTCTTCATTCATTTTCATAAAAGAAAAAATAAGAATCAATATACATAATAAATTGGTTTAATTGTACCTGAGGACTTGAGTAACTCATTACTGTTTGGTTTGAAGTTACATTTTTCATTATTTACCGTAGACATAATACATCATAGGATAGTTGTTGAGAGGAGACGACTAAGTGTCTGGTACTTATTATCACCATCTGTGCCAGATAACTTTATAGTCTGACTATACCTATGACAACTATACACAGTACTTATTTCTAAGACTGTGGTATTTCTTTTAAGACCAGAACTCTTATCTGGCAGTTGTATCCTTGTATCATCTGATACATCTATTTATTTACTTATCATCTATACCAATTAACCTCTCGTGACATATACTTTATAGAAATTGTTCTTTTCAGAACCAGTAGTCCAAATGATGCCATACTCCCCCCCCCCCCCCCCCTCCCCAATCTCTTGGGTAAAGAGATCGGGTGCCTAGCCTTCTCGGATAATGGCGACAAAAAATAGGAGATCCCGTGTGCAAGTTGCGCCCGTTAAAAATCCTTCATCAGTTGGAAATCGTAAAGAGTAGGCCATTAAGGGGGAACACCCACCCAGAAATGGGTTATCTTTTTAAAAAATTAACAGAAAAATAACTAACAAACTTGTTGACATAAAATTTGGCCACATGTTACAAGAGATATTATATTTTATGATGAACAAAGTTTACTTTATACATTTTAATGTTTTATGTGAAAATAATTAATTAACATGAAGTGATGAAAAAAAAAAGAAGAAAAAAACCCCCAGTGCACCTGGGAATGAATTTCACTCACATAAAAGGTGCAAAGAATGCCAAACCAACAGATGATGTGCATAACATCCCTACCTATGGCGTGAACCACCCAAAAATGTCTACCCCAATGAGTTTTGTAGATATGGCTCTTGCAATATGACCCTTTTAAATAGCACAAATTTAGAAATTTGTATAGCAATATCTCTGTTTCTATACCATGTAAGAAAAAAGTGGAGGTTCATGCCATAAAGGATAACATGGGCTATAAGTGTGCAAAATTTGAAGGCTATAGCTTTAAAATTGTAGAAAATATCACCGGAACTGTGAATCGCAAGCCCTGTTTTCGTTAAAGTTTAGTTTTTAAAATGTTAAAACACTTATCTGATTCTCTTTGAACATTGATAACTCATAAACTATTACAGATAAACACATAATTCAAAAAGAATATCAAAGTAAAAAGGCTTATATATATTTAAAACACAATTATTATATGAAAATCAAAAATAACCTTTTTTGTCTTTTTCTGGGTGTATATGCCCTTAAGGCAACTACCCTGGCAAAATTTACAAATTAGAAAACCTCCCCACCACAAAAATATTTATAGAATGTGTGATTCCTATATACACACTGGGATTCTCGCTGGTGCTACGGAGATCGTGCACTGTGCTGAGATCATCCTTGTGTGATCTAAGGGAGGAGATCTGAGCACTGATGGAGTTGTCAGTGTGCAATGAAGATAGTACTTAAAACCAAACCAAACCAAACCAAACTAAACTAAACTAAACTAAACTAAACTAAACTAAACTAAACTAAACTAAACTAAACTAAACTAAACTAAACTAAACTAAACTAAACTAAACCAAACCAAACCAAACCAAACAAAACTACGAATGAATGAAATGGCAGCCTTTAGAAACGAAAATAAACATATACTGTCAAATCTTCGATGAGAACAAACATACAAACAGTCTAATGCTTCTTTGTAGGATATTTTCTACGTATCTTTAACCTGGTCTTATACTTTTGGAAGATTGTTTTCCAACAACTCTTTGCCAGGGCCGAATTATCCATTAGGCTAAGTAGGCGGAAGCTTGGGGGCCTGTGCATAAGTTAAATAAATTTTAAAATTCGTAGATTTATGTACAAAAAGAACATGTTTGCACTTTGTAATCACATTCATACCGTTCTAAAAAGACAGTACGAACAGAAATAGCTCAAAAGACATAATGCAACCCGGTAAAATCATAACGGCGCATAAGCTATTTTGTTTACCTTAATACTTACTTAGTCGTTCCACTTCTACCGTGAGGTGTAGATTTACCTTAATAATAATATAAATAATACTAATAAACATTAATAAAAAATAATTACTAATAAAAGAGGTAAGCAATGCTAACAAACTAACATACCAGTCTATTAATAATACTAGTATATACCCTCACCATGCTAAGGAGTTTGAAAAAAAAGTATTACAATTATTGCATCTTAGGAGAAAGGGGGCCCAAACACCAAAAAACCTACAGGCCCTTCACGGCTCAATCCGGGGTCCTCTTTACGGATTCGTAGACTCTTCGAAGATTCATACACTCTGTCTATTCATCTATTTATCTGCTGCTCTATCATTTAATTAATCCATCCATTGATCACCTTATCTGTCTCTTTATCTATCTTTCAGGCAGTCAATCAAAAAGTAATGTCTATTCAATTATCATTTATCATTATTGTAAAAGCCAAAGCTATTTCCCCTTCTTGTGTTCATTTCCCCGACAGCCGCTAACAGAAAGTCATTATATAAATATTCCCGGGGTCAAAACCTCTTGAATTCATCACGTAGCAATATTTTCATTAATTCTGTGTTCAAATAATTGCCTTTCCCCTCTCCCCTATAGCGCTGTTGAGACAGTTCAACCTCTTATTAAGGTCGTGTGACCCGAGCAAACGTTTTCTCCGACATTTGGAGTCACCCTTATAATTTTGTCGTTTTTTGGAATGTTGTATTAATAATCGTGACATGTGGCGTAACCAGATTTGAGACGTCGGGGGATTTGGAAAAACCTTCCGCCTAAATTCTCAAAATGCGTAAAGAATTAGTTCATGTAAGCACAAGTATGTTTCTGTAAACACTTATGTAATCTCTGACATGCGCGCAAGGATTTCGTGATCACACATTTTGGTCGTTATGTGATATGTAAATACGTCTGTATGTATGTTTTTTTTTTCTTTCTTCTTCATGTCTCTCTTTTTTTTCGCTCTTTATGGAGCACTAGGCCATAGCAGCAGTCGCCCCGATCATCATCAACATCCTCTCCTTTTTCAGTCCCTTTAGAATATTGAGCTACTACTGGAGATGGTTGTTCCACTAAGGTATGAACTATTGCGTAAAAGAAAACAAAAGTAATTAAAAGCTGGGCTGTAGAATAGGAGTCGTAGTTGGGAGTCGTTTCGTGGAGTCGGTCGTTTTTCAGTGGAGTCGAGTCGGTAAAAAATGTCCGGACTCTTGACTCTAAATGTTATGCCAATTTTAGGCCAAATAACTAGCAAATAAACTATGGCCGGAGTCGGATATGTGAAGTTGGTCTTTTCTAGTGGAGTCGGTAAAAAAATATCCGGCCTCCGACTTCTAATTTTATGCCTATGACTAATATAAAAAAAAAAACTGTAGTCGGACTTCTAACATTTCAAGAGTCGGAGTCGGAAAATTCTTGGGTCGAGTCCGCAAATCCTGATTAAAAGTTAGAAGAAAGTTAGTGTCCGCGAGATGATAAAATTGAGACGGGTCTGAAGTCAGTGAAAAAAGAGACAAGATCAAATAGATCTTTATGAAAATTAATTGTCAAATAAAAAAGTTTCAAACCGCTGCCGCAGACAAGCGAAGCCTACGAAGCTGACAAATAACTACACTGTAAAAGTATATTATGTAGGAAACTGTGGCAAAAATTACCAAGACCTTCAGCTGTTGCCCTATTATTTATTCTGAAGGTAATGCCTCAGTGACAACAAAGTTGAGGTGCTTACCCTGAACCAGTGATATAGTTCTAGCTTCAAGAATGTTTACATCTGTGACATTATGACGGTATAATTATTTTGGTTCGCGGTAACAACACTTCACAGACGTCCCGAATGTGGATCTCGACGGTCTCTGGGGAAGGGAAGGGGGGGTTGTACAAAAGTTCCTCGCTGATTTTTCCTTCCCTAACTCAAGAGGAAAGTCAGGTACCCATTTACAGCTGGGTAGACTGGAGCATGTGGATACCGTGAATCAACCCCGGCACCTTTGCCCAGAGAGACCAACGCTCTATCCACTCTGCCAGTCGGACGCTCAAGGGTACAAAGAAAGAATAATACCGTTTCCTCAAGAAACGTGGTTGAAGGTCACTAATAAGGTTATACATGAGGCTGGCCACGGTAACATGTAAAACAAAGTGCTACACAAAGCCCACCTCCAGGACCACATAAATGTTGTGGTGCAGGTTTTCTACAAGGGGAGACCATCTGCAGTGGTGATTGCGTGCTCCATACGGAGCGAAACGAGAAATAATGAGTAACGATAACAGGGATTAAGAAGGCGTGGCATATGACAGGAAGGCTTGCGCATGTTTTTGTTGGACACATGTGGTCCGTGAAGCGGTGACAGGTGTTGAAGACGTATTATGTCATTTATCTCTCGCTGTGATGTAAAATTAAAGTTAGGCCACAGTTTAAATAAAGTAAAGTGAAATTTTAATTGCGCTCTCGAAAATGATTTCATATTTCCCAGTTTCGTGACTGGCGCAACAGGGGTTGAGAAAGCTGCGACATTTTTGGAATATTTAGAAAGGAACTTTTAAAGAACGACTGAGGGTCATGTGCACCAGGAAACAGCTTTTCCAAACACCAGGACACCTTTTAAAGATGTAATGGTGTTAGAACTTAAAAAGAAATACCTGAAGATATCAATTTGCGGAAGGATTATTTGCTGTCACGGTCCTGAAATGGACGTAATGTTTATTTTAAGATGGAGTGCTTCCTGTGATGCTGAACTGGTTGCCGAAAGATTTGCCTGCCGTAAAAATGATTAAATTGAAGCAAGAATAGGTATGTAGATGGCTCATCGCTTTAACTAATTTTCTTTAAGATGATCTGAGCGTTCTTTCTTTGTCGCGTTTTCAATTTTGGACGCTGAAAATCTCTGTTATACGCATCATAGATTGTTGAAACTTTGCATGCAGCTCCCTGTCGTGGTACATTCTTCTTCTTCTTCGTTCACCCTCAGATGTCAACTTGAGTAAGTTCAAAGTTCACCCTCAGATGTCAACTTGAGTAAGTTCAAAGAAGGCAGCGGTCAGCCTGAGGCTGTTGATATCTCCGTAGATTTTCTCCAGGAATGGTACTGGTGATGACCAAATGCGTTTTCTCTGTTTCTCATATGTTTGGCACATTCTAATCTCTTCAGTTTTCATAGGCGTATAATACGCAATTGATTTTATGTAATAATTAAAACCAGGACTGCGGAGTTCTGAGTCGGGAGTCGGAGTCGTGGAGTCGGTAGTTTTTAGTGGAATTGGAGTCGGTAAAGAAGGCTTAGAGTCCGCCAAAAAACTCTCGTGACCCAGATGCAAAACAACTGTCAATTGATTGGTATTCTTGTGTGCAATTTGAACAATTAACTCATTAAATTAAAAAAGTTATTGAATGTCAAAATTATGGCTATGTGTGTGCCTTCAGTAGCTATGCGTCATAATGTCACAGATGTAAACATTCTTTAAGCTAGAACTATACTGTTAATGCCATATGACTAGTTAAAAAAACTATACTCGGGAGTCGGATTCTGAATTTAATGCCATATGACTAGTTAAAAAACTATACTCGGAGTCGGACTTCTAAATGTTGGTAGTCGTAGTCGGAACATTATTTGGCTGACTCCTTAACAATGATTAAACAGTGTCAACTAAGATAGGAATAAATATTAATTACATAGAATTTTTATAGCAAGGGAAATAATAAACTGCAAATATAGTCTGTGCTTTGTATTTAAATGGGCGTGCATAAGAGGGTGGGTGGGTGTATGCTGTTAACATGAAAATATTGCACCAAATAGGTAAGTCAGTTGTCTTTTGTTTTAAATATTTCATTAAAAACTAAATTTTCTTTAGAGATTTACTACAACAATTTAAACCACTTAAAGTATATTTTATTCAAAGATAAATCTTACTGGTCTGAAACTATTTATTCATGATTTATTTATGACTTATTCATGTGACGTCCAGGGAAAAACAAGATTTTAGAATTACTTCTATTATTGTTATCGGAAACATTGAAAAGCAGAAAACAAGTTGTCTATATATTTAACTGCATAAAGTTAAAGTGGTTGACCAGTTATCTTTAATAAGTAATTCATCATTTCTTTAAATAAATTATTATTATTTTTTAAACGATATGGCGAATTATTGATCACTCACCTTTTGGTCCACTACTTGTTAGTAAATTTGTTATTTTTCAACGAATTATTCCCGATGGAGAGGATACAGTTTGTGTTGCCTGGTAACTGGCACAGATACAAGGGTTTACAGAAATAACTCGTTCCGTTTTATCTGTGGGCATCGTGTTCTACATATTTACCGTAGCCATTAACACAAGCTTTGATAACGTCTTTATGAATTCCTGCCTTTTAATAAATCATAAAATAAATTAATTTATGAATAATAAGGAAAGATACACCTTGTCAGAGATAAAAGATAATGTCATTTTCAAAGGTAATCTCTAGTCAGTTTAAATATTTAATAATGTTGTAAGTCTGCGTAACGATTTTTTTAACCCACTTCATAGAATCATATAACCTTGATAAGAAACATCTCAAATGTCAAATCCTGGGATTTGCTCAGTTTAGGAACATAATACACTGGCCACATCATAATAAACTGGCATCATTATTATTATCACGACCATCACCTTCATCGTCATTG